>CM053773.1:81998390-82024192 GCA_028658325.1 Potorous gilbertii | reverse complement strand
AGTAGATTCCTTGAATACTTATTTTGCCCTCTGGTTCTAGAATCTCAGGGCAGTTTTCCTTGATAATTTCATGAAGGATGATGTCTAGGCTCTTTTTTTTGATCATGGCTTTCAGGTAGTCCCACAATTTTTAAATTATCTCTCCTGCATCTATTTTCCAGGTCAGTTGTTTTTCCAATGAGATATTTCACATTATGTTACATTTTTTCATTCTTTTGGTTTTGTTTTGTGATTTCTTGGTTTCTCAAAAAGTCATTAGCCTCCATGTGTTCCATTCTAATTTTGAAAGAACTATTTTTTTCAGTGAGCTTTTGAACCTCTTTTTCCATTTGGCTAATTCTGCTTTTGAATGCATTCTTTTCCTTATTGACTTTTTGTACCTCTTTTGCCAGTTGTAAGCCTATTTTTCAAGGTGTTATTTTCTTAAGCATATTTTTGGGTCTCCTTTAGCAAGGTATTGACTCCTTTTTCATGCTTTTCTTTCATCTCTCTCTCATTTCTCTTCCCAGTTTTTCCTCCACCTGTCTAACTTGATTTTCAAAATCCTTTTTGAGCTCTTCCATGGCCTGAGCCCATGGGATATCTATTTCAGAAGCTTGGGATACAGAGGCCTTGACTTCTATGTCTTTACCTGATGTCAAGCATTGTTCTTCCTCATCAGAAAGGAAAAGTGGAAACATCTGTTCCCCAAGAAAGTAACCTTCTATGGTCTTATTTTTTTCCCCCTTTTCTGGGCATTTTCCCAGCCAATTACTTGACTTCTGAGATTCCTCTCCACCCCTGCCTAGATCCGCCAAGCTAGTGCTTGGGGTCTGAGATTCAAATGCTGCTTCCCAGTCTCCGGGCTTTCAGTGATGGGCCTGGCTGCTATTCAAGATAAGATTAAATCAGGTTCTTAAGTGGGGGCAGGGCTGCCTCCCAGGCTCAATTCCCTCAGGGGGTTTATGTGGAGACCTTCAGTAATGGATCTGAGGCCCTGCCTGCTCTGGAAGCCCCTGGCCACTGCTGCCTCTGCTGCTGCTGCTTCCTGAGGGGGCCTGAGTTATGGAGACACCCTTCTCCCCTCTGGGCCAGCCCAGAAGTCTCTCTCACTGACCTGTAGAGCCTGTGGGTGGAGGGACCTTTGAGGCCACTGGAGATGCTGTCCCTGAAGCCTGCTTGCATCTGCTCCTCTCGGGGCCGCACCGCCAAGGTAGGGCTGGGTTCCACTCTGGTCCCGTGTGCGACGGACCTTTGGTGAGGGTTTTCCAGGTCTTTCTGGAACAGAAATCTTCTCCACTCTGTTGCTCTGTGGCTTCCACTGCTCCAGAATTTGTTAAGAGTTCTTCTTGCAGATATTTTATAGGCTGTGGTTTTGGAGCTAGCATATGTGTGTCTTTCTACTCTACCATCTTGGCTCCTCCCCCTCATAAAAATTATTTTTCCTGAAAGTTTTGTTTTGGTGATATTAGAGGAAAGTAACTAGTTTGTTTCCTGCCAGTCATGATCTGATAAGATATGTGACATTTAAACATAATAAATGAAAATTAATCTTGTGATTAGTTTATGTAAAAATCTGAGATTATTGTCTGCAAGTGGGGTTATTATAAAATGATTTATGTATATTTATAAAAGCCCACACATAAGGATGTGTGTGCAGATGTATATACATTTATATGCCCATGCATATGCATATACACATGCATGTATGTATGCATATTTATGTCCTTACAAAACAGTGTATATGTGCATATGAAAGAGAATGAGAGACACAGAGAGAGAGCAAGTGAGCTTTAGTGTCAAGTTCTGTCATTGATATTTACTGGCTATTTGACCCTAGATACATCACTTAACATCTCAGTTCTCTAGACATCTCTCTAAAACAATAAAACCATAAATCTTATAATAGGTACATATTTGCACTATTAAAGGGATGCTCCTTAAGAGAAGTTCACCAAGCCAATGAAATCACAGGTTCACTCCAAAATATATACATATACATACCTATGCCCAAAATACAAATACATTCATATATATTTGAATATATATACACATGCACACATATACAAATGTTATGAATGAATATATGGGTAATTATATATCTCTGGTGTGTGTGTATAATCTTATTAACCTTTTAAAAATCAACCTATAAACATAAATGTAATTTTTTTCAAAGTTAAATATTCATTGGTGCATTATAGGTTTTGATCTTGTACCAACCTCATACTAAACATGGAATGAAGAGGTATGTATATATCAATAAGTTTATACACAATTCTCTATTCATTCACCTTGTTTCAAGATGTCTCTTTCATTCCCTCTGCATTATTTTACCTACAAACATTTCAGCAGTGATACTATAGAAAATAATTTTATCCTTTACCTACTAATTTAGGCAGAGTTAATCATCCAAGATATTGGGCTACGATATGCCACCCATTTTTTTCTCCTCTAAGAAGCAGAATGCTAGACCTGGAGACAGGAAGTAATGAATTCAAATCCAGTATGACTTACTAGTTTTAGGACCTTGGGAAAGTCACTTACCCTTTATCTATCTCAATTTTTTCAACTACAAAATGAGGACCACAATAGCACTTACCTTATTGCTATAAGGATCAAATGAGACAAAAATTGCAATGTACTTAGCACAGTGCCTTGCATGTAGTAGATGATTAATACTTGTTACCTTCCTCTGTCTTTCTTCACAATGTAGAATTAAGTATTTTAAATTTTCTAAACTATCTGTGGAGGGGGCAGAGCCAAGATGGTGGAGTAGAATGATGGACCAGTAGAAGTACTCCCTCCATAGCCCATAAAATATCTGTAAAAAAATGACTCTAAACAAATTCTAGAGCAGCAGAAGTCACAAAACAACAGAATGAAAGAGATTTCCAGCCCAAGACAGCCTAGAAGGTTGACAGGAAAGGTCTATTGCACCAGACTCAGAATGGAGCACAGTGCAGCACAGCCTTGGCCTCCTTGTATGGCAGAGACAGGACTGGAGCAGGTTTCAGGGCACAGAGTCACAGGTAGCAGCTATAGTCTCCACATCCCCACAAACACTAACAACAGCTTCAAAGGTCAGTGAGAATGCTCTTTCACCTGGGTGAGAAAGGAGCAGGGTCCTGTGCTAGTCCTGGCCCCAGGTGACTGCAGTATCCATTTTGGAACCTTCTGCCTAAAGATCCTGGGGGAATTGAGAAGCTGATATAATTCTCAGCCCTGAGTGGCAGTCCTGGGGTGAGAAGGAGCACTGGTTGGTGAAATTGGAGACAGTTGTGGAGAGGAAACTCTATTTGCAGATCCTGGGCAGAAAAGCCTGTGGTTGCTCAGGCCAGTAGAGGAGTAAATTCATCTCCCTTGATTGTGCCACTTTGGAGGAACTAAGAACTTACATATCTCTAGAGTATACCCTCCTCTTGACAAAGGACTCAGAAATCAAGTAACTGGCTGGGAAAATGCCCCCAAAAGGGAAAAAATAAGACTATAAAAAGCTACTTTCTTGGTGAACAGGTATTTTCTTCCATCCTCTCAGATGAAGAAGAACAATGCATACCATTAGAGAAAGACTTGACAGAAGTCAAGGCTTCTGCATTCAAAATTTCCAAAATGTCTCAGGCCATAGAAGAACTCAAAAAGAATTTTGAAAATCAAATAAGAGAGGTGGAGGAAAAATTGGGAAGAGAAATGAGAGCAATGCAAGAAAATCATGAAAAGCAAGTCAACAGCTTGCTAAAGGAGACCCAAAAAAACTGCTGAACAAAATAACACCTTTAAAAATAGGCTAACTTAAATGGCAAAAGAGGTCCAAAAAGTCAATGAGGAGAAGAATGCTTTAAAAAGCAGAATTGGCCAAATGGAAAAAGGTTCAAAAGCTCATTGAAGAAAACAGTTCTTCAAAAACTAGAATGGAGCAGATGAAAGCTAATGACTTTATGAAAAATCAAGAAATAACAAAGCAAAATCAAAAGAATGAAAAAAACAGAAGACACTGTGAAATATCTCATTGGAAAAATAACTGACCTGGAAAAGAGATCCGGGAGAGACAATTTAAAAATTATGGAACTATCTGAAAACCATGATCAAAATAAGAACCTAGACATCATCTTTCATGAAATTACCAAGGAAAACTGCCCTAATATCATGGAACCAGAAGGTAAAACAAATATTGAGAGAATTCACCAATCACCTCCTGAAAGAGATCCAAAAAGAAAAACTCTTAGGAATATTGTAGCCAGATTCCAGAATTTCAAGGTCAATGAGAAAATATTGCAAGAAGCCAGAAAGAAACTTTTTGAGTACTGTGGAAATACAACCAAGATAACACAACATCTGGCAACTTCTACATTAAAATATCTGAGGGCTTTGAATATGATATTCCAGAAGTCAATGGAACTAGGATTAAACCAAGAATCACCTATCCAGCAAAATTGGGTATAATACTTCAGGGGAAGAAATGGTCATTCAATGAAATAGAGGACTTTCAAGCATCCTTGATGAAAAGACCAAAGCTGAATAGAAAATATTACTTTCAAACACAAGAATCAAGAGAAACATGAAAAGATAAGCAGGAAAGAGAAATCATAAGGGACTTATTAAAGTTGAACTGTTAACATCCCTACATGGAAAAATAATATTTGTAACTTTTCTCAGTATTCGGGTAGTTGGAGGGATTATACACACATATATAGACAGAGGGCACAGAATGAGTTGAATAGGAAGGGATTATATCTAAAATAATAAAATTAAGGGATGAGAGAGGGATATATTGGGAGGAGAAAGGGAGATGGGGCAAAATATCTCTCATAAAAGAGGTAGAAAAAACCTTTTTTAATGGAAGGAAAAAATGGGGAGATGAGAGGAAAAAAGTGAGGCTTATTCTCATCACATTTGGCTTAAGGAGGAAACAACATACACCATCAATTTTGTATGAAAATCTATCTTACACTACAGAAAAGTAGGGGAGAAGGGGTAAGTGGGTTAGGAGGATGATAGGAGGGAGGGCAAATGGGAGGAGGGAGTAATTAAAAGTAAACACTTTAGGGGTCGACAAAGTCAAAAGAGAGAATAGAATAAATGGAGGATGGGATAGGATGGAGGGAAATATAGTTAGTCTTTCACAACATGACTACTATGGATATCTTTTGCATAACTACACATTTATAACCTATATTGAATTGCTTACCTTCACAGTGGGGACGTGTGGGGAGGGAGGAAGGGAGAGAAGTTGGAACTCAAAGTTTTAGGAATGAATGTTAAGAACTGTTTTTACATGTAACTTGGAAATAAGAAGTAAAGGTAAAGGGGTTTTAGAAATCTATCTTGCCCTAAAAGAAAATAGAGGAGATGGGGATAAGGGAATGGAAGGGTGTGATAGAAGGGAGGGTGAATTGTGGGGAAGGGGTAGTCAGAATGCACAGTGTTTTAGAGTGGGGGGAGGGGAGAGACGGGGAGAAAGTTTGGAACTCAAAGTCTTGTGACAATGAATGTTGAAAACTAAAAATAAATAACTTAATTTAAAAAACTATCTGCTGAGATTTCAAGTCCTCCCTTCTATTTTCTCATAAGAACACTGTAATCCAGCAATACCACTACTAGGTCTATATCCCAAAGATATGATAAAAAAGGGAAAAGGATACACATGTACAAAAATATGTATTATAGTTCTTTTTGTGGTGGCCAAGAATTTGACATTGAGGGGATGCCCATCAATTGAGGAATGGCTAAACAAGTTTTAGTATATCAATGTAACAGAATACTAATGTTCCATAGGAGATGATGATCAGGAGGATCTCAGAAAAACCTGTAAAGACTTACATAATCTGATGCTGAGTGAAGTGAGCTGAACCAGGAAAACATTGTACACAGTAATAGCCTTGGAGAAGTTACCACAGTTAATTAATTATTAAGCATCTATTAAGTGTCTTCCATGCTGTACTAGGCACCCTGGATACAAAAGTGAGAAGTCCTTGAACTCAAAGAGCTTATATTCTCTATATCTATATTTACATCTCTATCTGCATGTAGGTCTTCCTTCCTTCCTTCCTATCTATCTATTTATCTATCTTCAATTAATTTGAGGGGAAGAAAGTATTAGTAGTTTGGAACATCAAGAAAATCCTCATGTGAGTGTTGCATTTGACCTTAGCTTTGAATGAAACCAAGTATTCTTATGTAGAAATGGGGAGGAGGTGTAGAAAACCTTTGGAATGGTAGGGAGATCAGAGATAGAGTATCACATATCAGGAACTAGAGGAACATTTTGACTATAAAAGATGAAGGAGAATATTATACAATAATATGAGGAAGGTAATTTGAAGTCAAGTGGTGAAGAGCTTTCAGTATCAGAGGAACTGGTATTTCATTCTTCATGTAAGAGGGAAGTACTACCATTTATAGATCGAGAGAGTGAAATAGTCAGACTTGTACTTTAGGAAGATCACTTTGGCAGCTACATGGAATAAAGATCTGAGAGGGAAATAGAAAAAGCTGAGAGGCCAATGAGGATGTCCTTGCAACAGTAAGGAGAGGAGGTTATGGAGGCCTGAACGAGAGTGCTGATCATATAACCAAAGAAAAAAACCAGATGTGAGGGTAATTATATAGGTAGAATTGACAAGATTTGAAAATATATTTTCCTTCACTTGTAAAATGAGGGAGTAAAACTGCACAATCTGTAAGGTCTTTTTCGGGTCTAAATATTGTGAATTCAGAAAAAGGAAGACAAAATTAAGCCCATGAGACTAACATGGCATATATTTAAGCATATAAGGAAATTGTAGTCATTGGATCACCTAGAAAAATATAAATATCAAATGACTCAGGAGATAATAAAGGGTGGGAAATTATTGTTGACTTTGTTTTGTTTTCCTTTGTTGTAAAAGAGGTACTAATACTTTAAAAAAAATTTTTTTCTCATCACAACACCGAAAATTTATACAAAATAGAGAGAATATGAAGAATAGACGAGAAATTTAAATGGAAACTGTACAATGCAATCCTAAAGAATGTATGAGTCAAAGAATAAGTAATAGAAGCAAGTAATTTTATTTTAAAAATCACAAGTCATCATCCTTTAAATTTTGAGGGACACCCAAAACAGTCATTGGGAAGAAATTTTTGTCTCTACATAAGAGAGAGATAAAACAAATGAATTAAGTGTAAAATAAAAAAAAGCTAGAACAATAACAAATTAAAATATGCCTATTAAATGCAGAAAAACAGAAATTAATCAAACAAGAAAAAAAGAAAAGAAAACTTTTTTTCAATTGACAAGCAAAATTAGGATTTGATTTAAAATACTAATAGAGAAGATGAAATAGAGAAGTGAAAGCACACTTACCTGACCTCTTCCACAAGCTCCTTCAGATACCTGTAAAAAGTGAATCTGAAGAAATTTTAGAGTGACAGAATCCACTAGGTGACAAAGTGTGGCCCAGGACAGCCTAGCAAGTTGACAGGAAGAATCTGCTGCACAGGATTGGGGGAGCACAGAGCGCTCACATTGCACGAGCTCAGGCTTGGTCACAGTCATACTGAGCAGGAATGGCCCCAGGTGAATTGAATCAGAAGCAACAGTGCAGATTCCCAAGCCTCTCAGTACAGGCCTGGAGTCCAGAGGAACTGAGTGAGAGACAAGCACAGGGCTCATGTAACCCCAGCAGCCACTCCTAGAGTAATCAGTCCACAGACTATTTATCATCTACTTCAACTTCTGCAAGTCAAGATGGTATAATAAACTATAAGTGCTCTCACCCTCCCCTTGTTGATCTCAAAAAAGCCAGAGAATATTGCCCCAGGAAAAGTGCTGTAATAGTGGAGCCAGGAGGAGGAAACAGTCTTTTATCATCAGGAGGCTAGGGAGACCACCAGAAAGGGTCTCTCTTGTTGTGACTGAAGGGGACTAGGGCAGTACCAGAAACATCCCAGCAAGAACCACCTAAGTGGACAAGCAGAAGACCCTGAGCTCCAGGGGGCTGGAGCCAGTAAGCACCAACACCAGGACCCCAGGCATGCCTTAGCATAGCCAGGGGAATTAGGTAGACACCTGCTGCTGAGCCTGCCTGTACTTTAGAACAGACCTAGGGGAGGAGGAGACCTCCCATAGCTAGACCACCTTTTCCCCAAACCTCACAGCAGGAGCTTCAGTGCAACCCCAGAGAGACTCAGAACAACTTCACCTGGCTTTAGCCTTGGCACACACCAGCCAGCTCAACACCAAGTAACCGGCAACATTAAATAGCTTCTAGCTGAAAGAACCAGAGACCACAACACACAAAGCCAGAAATTAGGCTTCAAACTCCCAGTATAAGAAATGTGGGACAGAGGCCCTTGTGCCCCAGAAGCAGAGATCCATTTTAAAAACCAGGAAAAAAGTCATCACCAGGAGCAAGAAGCAAATCAGAAAAGCAAAGACCATAGAATCTTACTATGGGAAAAGGGAAGATAAAAATATGAATTCAGAAGAGGACAGCATTGACATTGTACTTACATCTGAAACCTCCAAAGGGAATATGAAGAGGTCTCAAGCCCAAAGAGCATTCTTGGAAGAGTTCAAGAAGGATTTTAAAAGTCGAATTAGAGAGGTAGAAGAAAAATTGTCCAATGGTTTTAAAAATAGAATTGACAAAATGAAAAAGGAATTCACTGAAAAGAACAGCTCCTTAAAAAGTAAAATTGACCAGAGGGATAAGGAGGTACAAAACTGAACTCAAAAAATTGGACAAATGGAAAAGGAAGCACAAAAGCTAACTGAGGAAAACAATTGGTTAAAAATCAGAATTGAGTAAGTAGAAACTAATGATTCTATGAGGCATCAAGAATCAGTCAAACAAAATCTAAAGAATGAAAAACAGAAGAAAATGTAAAATATCTCATTGGGAAAACAACTGACCTGGAAAACTGATCCAGGAGAGCAAATCTAAGAATTATTGGTCTACCAGAAACCTTGATGAAAAAAAAAAAAGCCTGCACATTATCTTCTAAGAAATCATTAATGAAAATTGCCCTGAAGTCCTAGATCCAGAGGGTAAATTGTCATCAAAAGAATCTACCAATCACCTCCTGAAAGTGATCCCAAATTGAAAGCACCAAGGACTATTGTTGTCAAATTCAAGAACTATCAGAACAAGGAGAAAATACTGCAAGCAGCCAGAAAGAAGCAATTCAAATATCACTCAGGATCACACAGGACCTTGCAGCTTCTACACGAAAAGACCAGAGAGATTGGAATATGATATTGCATAAGGCAAAGGAGCTTGGACTACAACTAAGGATCAATTATCCAGCAAAACTGAGCATAATCTTTCTGGCAAGGAGATGGACATTCCATGAAATAAGGGATTTCCAGAACTTCCTGATGAAAAGGCCAGTGCTTAACAGGAAATTTGATCTTCAAATGCAAGACCCAAGAGTGGCATAAAAAAGATAAACTGGGGAAAAATTGTTATTCAATATGGCAAACTGTTTACATTTCTATATGGGAGGATGATACTTGCTAATCTTGAGAATTATATATTTATTATTGCATTTAAAAGTGATATACATAGATAGAGGGAGTGGGTATAAATTAACTGAGTTGAAAATAAAAAACATAATTAAAGGGTGTGAAGGGATTGTAATGGAAGAAGAGGAAAGGAAGAGACAGAATAGGGTAAATTACATCACATGAGGAGGCACAAAAACACATTATAGTAGAGGGAAAGAAGGGAGGGAGAAGAGTATTGTTTAAGCTTTACTCTCATTGGATTTGGTTCAAGGAGGGAACAACATACTTAGTTAAGTATAGAAATCTAACTTGTCCAACAGGCAGTAGGAAGGAAAAGTGGAAAGAAAAAAGTGGGAGTGGGTAAAAGGGAGGGAAGAAGTACTAAGGGAAAAGGGAGTGGGGCTGATAGAAGGGAGGGAAGAGTGAGGGAGGTGGTGCTTAAAAGTAAAACTGTTGAGGAGGGAAGAAAGGAGGGAGAAATAAAAACAAACAAGGGGTGGGCTGGAAAATAGGATGGAGAGAAAGACTCAGATAGTAATCATAACTCTGAATGTGAATGGGATGAACTCTGCCATAAAATGAAGGCTGATAGCAGAATGGATTAAAAACCCTAACCCTACAATATATTATTTACAAGAAACATTTGGAACAGATGGATACACACATGGTAAAGGTAAGAGGCTGAAGGAGAATATATTATGCTTCAGCTGATGTAAAAAAAACAACAACAAGGGTAGCAATCCTAATCTCAGACAAAACAAGGGCAAAAATAGATCTAATCAAAAGAGATAATGAAGGAAGCTATATCCTGCTAAAAGTCACCACAGATAATGCACCAAATGGTATAGCATCCAAATTCCTAGAGGAGAACTTAAGGGAGTTACAGGGAGAAATAGACAGCAAAACTATACTAGTGGGGGACTTCCAACTCCCCCTTTATGAACTTGATAAATTTAACCTCAAGATAAACAAGAAGGAAGTTAAGGAGGTGAATAGAATTCTGGAAAAGTGAGATATGATAGACCTCTGGAGAAAACTGAATGGAGATAGAAAGGAGTATACCTTTTTTTAGCAGGTACATGGCACATACATAACAATTGACCATACACTAGGGAATGAAAGCCTCACAATCCAGTGCAGAAAGGCAGGGATAGTCAATGCATCCTTTTCAAATTATGAAGCAATAAAAATTACATGTAATAAAGGGCTATGGAAAGATATACCAAAAATTAATTGGAAGTTAATCTAATCCTAAAGAATGAGTGAGTGAAATAAGAAATCATAGAAACAATAATTTCATTCAAGAGAATGACAATTATGAGACAATCTACCAAAACTTACACAGCAAAAGCAGTTCTTAGTGGAAGTTTTATATCTCTGAATGCTTACATGAATAAAATAGAGAAAGAGGAGATCAGTGAATGGGGCATGCAACTGAAAAAGCTAGAAAAAAAACTAATTGAAAATCCCCAATTAAATACCAATTTAGAAATACTGAAAACTGAAGTAGACATTAATAAAATAAAATTGAAATTAAGAAAATTATTGAACAAATAAAACCAAGAACTGGTTTTATGAAAAAAATAATTAAATTGATAAACCTTTGGTCAATTTGATCACAATTTTGGTCAATTTGATTAAAAAACAAATGCAAAAAAACCAAATTACCAGTATCAAAAATGAAAAGGGTGAACTCACCTCCAAAGAAGAAATTAAAACAATAATTAGAAATTATTTTGCCCAATTTTATGTCCATAAATTTGACAATTTTAGTGAAATGGATGAATATTTACAAAAATATAAACTGCCCAGATTAACAGGAGAGGAAGTAAAATACTCAAATAGCCCCATCTCAGAAAAATAAATCAAACAAGCCACCAATGAAGTCCCTAGAAAAATATCTCCAGACCCAGATGGATTCACAAGAAAAATCTTTCAAACATTTAAAGAACCATTAATTCTAGTACTATATAAAATATTTGGGAAAATCAGCAAATAAGGAGTCCTAGCAAATTCTTCTTGTGATTCAAATATAGTGCTGATACCTAAATCATGAAGAGCCAGAGAAAGAAAATTATAGACCAGTTTCCCTAATGAATATAGATGCAAAATTTTTAAATAAGATCTTAGCAAAAAGATTGCAGCAGGTTAATTTCACAAGACACAGTAGTCAATGATTATAGTAGCCCTCTGTAAACCCCAGGACCCCAGCCTCTGGGATAAGAACTCATTGTTTGACAAAAATTACTGGAAAACTGGATAACAGTGTGGTGGAAACTGGGTATAGACCAATGCCTGACACTAAGAATAAAGTCCAAATGAGTAGATGATTGGGGTGTAAAGGCTGATACTATAAACAAACCAGGGGAGCAAAGAATAGTTTATTTATCAGATTTATGGAGAATGGATAAATTTATGACCAAATAAGAGATAGAGAACATTATGAAGTACAAAATGGATAATTTTGATTACATTAAATTGAAAAGTTTTTACACAAACAAACCCAATGCAACTAAGATTAGGAGAGAAGCAGAAAACTGGGAAAGAATTTTTGCAACTAATGTCTATGATAAAACTCTCATTTCTACAATATATTAAGAACTGAGTCAAATGTACAAGAATACAAGTCAGTTAGAAATTGATAAGTGGTCAAAGAATATGAACAGGCAGTTTTCAGAAGAAAAAATTACAGCTATCTATAGTCATTACTGATTAGAGAGATGTAAATCAGAACAACTCTGAGGGGCTGTTCTATAGAACCTATATCAGATCGGCTAACATGATCAGACGGGTAGAGGACAAATGTTGCGCAATACGTAGGGAGAGTTGAAACACTAATTCATTGTTGGTGGAACTCTGAGCAGATCCAACTATCCTGAAGAGCAAAGGGTTTGACCCAGCAGTACTTCTTCTAGGTCTGTCTCCTAAAGAGATCATAAAAATGGGAAAAGGACCCACGTGCACAAAAATATTTAGAGAAGCTCTTTTCATGGTGATAAAGAACTGGAAATTGAGGGGATGCCCATCAATTGGGGAATGACTGAACAAGTTGTGGTATATGAATGTAATGGAATACCATTGTGCTAAAAGAAATGATGAGTAGAAAAACCTGGAAAGACTTACATGAATTGATGTTGGGTAAAATGAGCAGAACTGGGAGAACATACACAGTGACAGCCACAGTGTTCAAGGCCTGTTTATAATAGATTTAACCTTTCATAGAAATGCAAGGACCTAAAACATTTCCAAAGGATTTTTGATGCAAAATGCCATCCACATCCGGATAAAGAATTATAGAGTTGGAACTCAGAATGAAGCAGACTATTTTATATTTTGTAGTGTTTTGTTTTGATTTCTATTTTCTCATGGTTTCTCCCACTCATCTTGATTTTTCTATGTAACATGACTAATGTGAAAATGTGTTAAATAAGAATGTATGTAGAACCCATATAAGACTGCATGTTGTCCTGGCAAGGGAGGAGGGGAGGAAGGAGAGAAAAATTGAAAACTTATGGAAGTGATTGTTGAAAACTGTAAACAAACAAATTAATTATTAACAACATTTTTTTAAAAGAATTGAAAACAAATAAAACACTAATAGAATAGATAAACATAATTACTAGTCTATTAATAAGAGTTTAAGTAAAAGACACACCAAATTACCAAAATAAAAAATAGAAAAGATGTATTTCTTAAAATATGAGAAAGTAAAAGATACTTTAGACGTTATTTTGACTAATTATATGACAATGTTACTGATACCTTGAATGAAATGCATAAGTATTTACCAATTTTTAAAAAAATCCGGTTTGACAGAGCAGGTAAGAGACTTTAAATAAGCCAATTTTATGAAAAAAGAAATTAAGACTCTTAAGTGAACTCTCAAAAAACCCAATGGATTTTAAAATAAATTCTTCTAAGCATACAAATAACAACTTATAATATTACATAAATTGTTTGCATCAACACAGAAAAAACATTCAATCAAACTCTTATAAGTCTCCTTTACCAAAACTGGAAAAAGATAAAGCAGAAATATGTATGTGTGAGTGTGTCAATAAATTAATGTATATCAATGCAAAATATAGAACTAAATATTGGGAAAATATTGAATTAAATATTACAAAGAGAATTAAGGTAATATATTTAAAAGATTATGCATTCTGACTAGGTTGAATTTGTACAAAGAATATAGGGTTTTTTCAATATCGGCAAAAGCATAAAATAGCAGACCTGATTAATAACAAAATCAATAAAATCAAATGTTTTCAACAGATGACAAAAAGCTTTTTATGGAGAATAGAAGAAATTTATATTAAAACTACTTCAAAAATAACAGAGCAATCAGTGGACCTTTCCTTGCTATAATTATAGTATCTGCTTAAAACTAAGAGCTGGTATTATCTGTTATGGAGAAATGATAGAAGTCATTCAAAAACAATCCATGGTAATGTAAGGGTCTCCATCACTATGCTATTATTTGATATAATTTTTAACAAGTTATCTATTATAGCGAGATAAGAAAATGAAATTGAGGGAATAAACACAGGAAAAAGAAAGCAAAATTATTGTGATGGTTTTCTTAGGAAATTTTAGAGATTCAAAAAAAGAATTAATCAATGATCACAGTAAAATAGCAGGACATACTCCTCCCCCCCATAATTTTTCTTTATGTTAGGAATAAAACAGAAAGAGACAGAAAAATACCATTAAATACATAAATTATCTGGAAATTCATTTGCAAAGTCACACTTAGGACTTTTTTTTTTAACTCCAGCTACAAAGACTTTAACAGAATTAAAGAAATTAATTAAAGAATTGAAGAAATAATAATTGTTCAATTATAACTTCAGAACACTGATGATGAACCATGCTTCCCACATCTTGTCAGACGGTGGATGAAGAGGGGGTAAAATGAGATAAGCATTTTCAGACATGACCAGGAAACTTATTTTACTGTACTATACTTCCCTGTATCAAGGGAGGCTATCAATCAAGGTGGGGGAGTTCTTTGTATGGGACATTTTATGGGTAGTGATAGTGATGCAAAAAAAAAAAAGAGAAGGAAAAAAATCAATGATACAATTTTAAACAGAAAAAAAAGAAGTTCATAAGAGGATATAGACAATTTGAACAGTTTTGTTGTCATTGTATTTAATGTGTACACTAAAATTATATGTAGTTGAAGTTAAATTTTAAATATAATCCCTTTTTTGCTCCCTCTATATTAAAATGCTCAAGGAAAACCACCTTGATGTTCTAGAATTAGAAGGCAAAATAAATATTGAAAGAATTCACCGATCACCTCCTGAAAGAGACCCGAATAGAGAACTCCTAGGAATATTGTGGCCAAGTTTCAGAGTTCCCAGATCAATGAGAAAATACTACAAAGCAGCTAGAAAGAAACAATTTGAGTACTGTGGAAATACAATCAGGGTAACACAGGACCTGGCAGCTTCAACATTAAGGGATCAAAGGCCTTGGAATGGGATATTTCAGAGGTCAAAGGAACTGGGATTGAAACCAAGAATCATCTACCCAGCAAATCTGAGTATAATACTTCAAGGGAATAAATGGTCATTTAATGATATAGATTACTTTCAAGCATTCATGATGAACTGAATAGAAAATCTGACTTTTAAACACAAGAATAAAGAGAAGCATGAAAAGGTAAACAGGAAAAATAATTCACAAAATACTATAGGTCAATTGTGGGGAAAAAAATAAGGTGGAATAGAGTAGGACAGAGGGCAATATAATTAATATTACACAACATGATTATTATGGAAGTCTTTTGCAAAAGAACATATATTGAGTCTGTATTGAATTGCTTCCCTTCTCAGTGGGGCTGAGTAGGGAGGTGGGAGGGAGAGAAATTGGAATTCAAAGTATTAGCAATGAATGTTGAGAATTTTTATTGCATGTAATCGGAAAATAAGAACTACAGGGAATGGGGTATAGAAATTTATCTTGCCCTACAAGAAAAAAGAGAAGCTGGGGATAAGGGAAGGGTGGAGTGTGATAGAAGGGAGGGTACATTGAGGGAAGGAATAATCAGAATGCAAGGTATTAGGAAGTGGGGGGAGGGGAGTGATGGGAGAAAAATTGGACATGTTACAAAGTGAGGTAAAAGCAATTTGTATTGAAACAATTGACAATTAATTACTGAGAATAAATCAATGACATCTTTAGTTTGGGGAAAAGAATTTGGTTAAATTTCCTAGAGGAAGGTAACCTCAGATAAAGTTTGGCATTGATAGAAAAGTTAAGGCTTTAATGGGAAATTTGATTTTGTGATTGCTATTTAATCAGGAACTAGAACATGTATAGAAAGGCATGTAAGCCACTTAAGACTTGCCTCAAAAGATATTCCTTAGCCAAAGTGAAATTATAATCTTATTTGAAACATGGTTTTTGGAACTTGCCATTTTTAGATGCTATGGGAGTATTAAGTGACTGTTTTTCTGAGTCTAACTCCAGGCATGGGTAGTAAGAAAGGCGATCTGAACCTCCAATCCATGATGCTAGTAAGCTGGTGAGATGCTGGTGAGAACTGCAAAAAATGGTCTCATGGGAAGAGTGGGAGAGCGGCTGCTCAGGGTGGGCTGAGGTGGGATTCTCCTGATTCAATTTCCCCACTGACACCTGGAAGACTTTAAGCCTGACTGAATGCAGATGGACAATCTAATCCTGCCTGGAATTGACATGAAGTTGGGGAGATATTATATCCCTACAATGTCTCTACTCGTGGTGGTAATTTCCTATAGTCAAAAGGTTTGTAAGCTTAATACCAGATCTATTCAGTTATAGATTATTGGTAGGGGAACATCTGAAGTTGTCCAAAATTAAACTATTAAGCATAGGATTTTAGACCAACAATAGTAAGTTAGGGTCCTTTAATTCTTAGTAATACTGTGGAGACAATTAGGTCAAGAGCTTGTGAAATTAGCAACATAAATATTACTTGTGTCTCAGTTGGTTAATGTTTAAAAAAAAAATTCTTTTGTGGTCCATATTGTAAATGCTTTAAAAAGAAGGATCACCTGACTGAAAGTTTGAATTGTTTTATCTGTTATAAACTGTGTTAAAAATGAAAAATAAAATTAAAAAAAGTGAGGATTTTATAACAAGGTTCCACAGTAGAAGAAAGTGGTTCCACAATGTAGGAAAATATTATAATAAAAATTCAATTCCAATTATTCCTCAATATCAAGCCCAACTCTTTGCTCCTCTATGAAGTCTCCCCAAAATAATCTTTCCTTTTGTCCCTCTGAAACCCTGAGAAAATGATTGTATACCATAATTTGACAGTCAGTGTATTCCACCTCTTTTGTTCCTTATCTCCATGCTTTTTCAATTGCTCAGTAGATGTCTTGATGGTAGAGTCTACATTTTATCCTGCTTGGAAAGGCAATTTCTGACTGCTTACCATAGAGCCTTGTCATACTCAATAACTGTTTTATTATGAAGATCATGATAATTAGAATGGATGTTTTATTAAGAGAAAACTTGTAGCTATCTATGGATAGACATAATTGATGAGCAGTTTGGCTTAGTTAATAATTGATTATGACAGAATAACATGATGAGTTCATTTTCTTTTTTGTATCAAACTATAATTCTGGCAGAAGAAAAATTTTAGGTGATGTTATGTAAAAAATTTTGATAAATCATTAAAATACAGTCTTATGGAATATGTTTACTGATTTCACATTGGTTTAAATGGTCTAGACAATCTGACCGAAAACTATGAGAGACTGTAAACATGAGTTTAGTACAAATGGCGATTCATCCAATGGCAAGAAGGGCCACTGGGGTATCCTGGGTGTTGCTAGCTTTAATTTGCATCTTAATTAATGATCTAATAGAAGGAGATAAAACAGCAAATTCATGAAGTTTGCAGATGGTATTTAATTAAGAGATATTACTAATCTCGATAAAGATTGGTAAAAATTCAATTGGCTTTAAAGATACTGGGCATAATTTTAAAAATGGTAAAAATAGAATGGAAAATGCAAACTATTTTATCTGAAAAAATAGTATGCATTTACTTATTAAATGGACACCATAGAACTAGGACATGGAATATTGATGGAGACAAAAGCACACACATATACACAGTAGCAGATTGGATATAAGTTGATAGAATACCATGCCAAGGGGGGAAACTTTCCATGTTCTATTTTCAGCTTCATCTGAATACGGATTGCATTCTGAGACAGATCTCATCTGTTCCTCTTTTAATTAAACTTTTATCTTCAGGACATTATTTGGGTTGGGGTACCTTAGTTCTATCAAGAATGTAGACTATTTAGAATAGAGAGGAAAATGTCACTTTCTTAATGCCAGTGCTATAGGAATAGTTACAGATGTGGATGTTTGTGCTACTGGAACCAAAACTGTTCCCAGGAACTCAGAGAATTAGCCATGGTGGTCAAAATTGGCAGTGGTTTCCAACATAGCTGTAATTCCTACAAATAAGCCATGAAGGGGGCATGAGGCTCCATGTTACTGTTAATAATTTCTATGATATTTCCCTGTTAGCTTATTAAATTATTTTCTGGCTGTCAGACTGACTCTTATACTGCTTTCTTGTTGTGTATACTAGTGGTTTCTTTTCTGATGCTGTTCTGCCCTGCCTCATCCTTGTATGTGAATCTATTGCTTATCACACTGGCCTTGAAGAGGGATGCTATCTTTATCCTTGGTGGGGGATGAACAGTTTCCTTTTTGCCCTATTGACAAAGCCCTGCTTATATATAACACATTTTTTCAAAAGATAAGCAATCTCATATATTAAATTATATCATTAGTAAGGACAATTAGCAGAACTTAGCAATGATGAAATAGATGTATAGGTCAAGGCTAGTGCTTGGGATGTTAGGTATGATGAAATTCTGTCTCCTTCCCAAAACTTCTTGGGGAATAAAATACATAGACCAACTTACAGGCTATAAGACACTGACATGTGAAAGTAAAAAAATAAAAATAAAATCTAGCCAACCAAAGAATGCAAAACTCAATAGTGGCTTAAATAATTAAAACATATGAATAGTGAACTGAGAAATGAAATGAAAGGTTAGAATCACCAAATCATGGAGGTTGAATTGGAAGGGAATTAGAGTCTTTGCTTCCTACCCCATCATTTTATAGATGAAGAAACTGAAACCCAGAGAGGTTAAATAACTAGCCCAATGTCACTAAGGTAGTGATTAGCAGAATTTGGAGTGCAAAGCAGGACTTGTGATTTCAAATTAAGCACTCTTTCTACTGCACAAGGAGTTAAAAATCAGGAACCGAAAATATGTCAACATACTGAATATGATAAAATGGTTGACTCCACTGTAATTGGGTCATTTAACTCAAACTGGAAGGTATGCATTAAAATGCATTCTTTAAGTGCAAAATATTTGTCTCTCTATGTTCCCTCATTTCTATTTGCTTTGACTGATTTCTGGGTTGCCAGTTACATAAAACCTTTAAAAATATTTTGGGGGGTTTATGTCCTACTTTTTCCTCTAACACATTAATTGGACATGGTTTTGATCAGTGTTTGCAGTGCTATACTGAGTATGCCAGACATAGTATCTGCCTTCTAAGAGGTAAAGTGTTCTGAGTTCTCAGTATGTTTATTTGCAAAACATATGAGTGAATGACTTGAATTGGGGAGGCAATGAGTTAAGGGGGAGATCCTAGAGATTCATGTTTAGTGAGGGAGGGGTTAAAGAAAACAGTAATATTTTTCCATTGTTTATAAAAGTATATATTTATAAAGATATTTTCTATTGTACTGGGGGGTTATATTTCTGGTTCATATCCAGTAACTTTATACCTAAGATTAAAAAAAACAGACAAGATATAAAATTGCTAGATGATTGCTGATTCTCAGAGGTCAAAGATAATTGGTCCCTCGTTTCAATTGTTTCTTTCTCTTTGTTCTGGACCTTCCTTCATGTCCCTTTTGTCCTACAGGGTTTCTGCATTGGCAGGATGCTATTAAAAGGTTTTACAGAAAAAGTAAATTTTGAGGAAGAATTTGAATGAGAGTAGATAATCGGCTCTACAGAGAGATTCACCCAGACAAAAGGGGTGATATGAAAAAGGACAGAGACCTCAGAGCATGGGCAAGAACTGAAACGGCAATATATGTACTGACTGGGTAAAGCAAAGAGAAAAAGACTTGGACTGAAGAAAAAATATTACATATGTATGCATATACTTTAATATACCTATACATGTATATATAACATACACATACATAGAAACATACCATTAATATAAGAATTTACATATATAATGAACAAATGAATAAATAAATAACAAAAACATTTATTAAATACTTATCATATGCATATATTTACATTGTGATGAAAGCTTGCTCATTGGTCAACCTGCCTCAAGCCTGTTCTTACTCTAGTATAGTGGCTGTTCTTCTATCAAAGTGGTCTTCCTCCAGCACAAGAATGACCCTGACACTCCCTATTTAATCAAACTTAGTGGTTCCTTGTCACTTCTAAGAACAAAGACAAAAATCCTCCATTTGAGTTGACAGTACTTCATAACTTGGTCTTGTCCTAACTTTCTAGTCTTTTACTTCATTATTTTCTTCTTTGATCCAGTAACACTGGACTCTTTGCTGTTCCTCAAATAAGACACCCCATCTCCTAGCTCAGTATTTCTCTAGGCCAGGGTTGGGGAATTTGTGGCCTTGAGATCACCCATGACCCTCTAGGTCCTTATGTACACCCCTTAACTGAATCCACTATTGTCAAGGGCTGCACTTGAAGACCCAGAGGGTCACATGTGGCCTGAAAGTTACAGGTTCCCCACCCTTGCTGTAGCCCAAGCCTGGAGTGAGTATTCTCCCCATCTCTGACTCCTGACTTCAGTGGCTTCCTTGGAGTCTTTGATAAAATTGTATCTTCCACAATTAGCCTTTCATAATTCCCCTTAATGTTGATGCCTTCCCTCTGATGATCCAATTTATCCTATAACTAGCTTGTTTTACATAGTTCTTCGCATGTTTTGTCCTCCGTTAGACTGTGACCTAGAAGGCAGTTAGGTGGAGCAGAGGATAGAGTGCAGCGTCTAGAGTTAGGAAGCCCTGAGCTCAGATCTAGCCTCAGACACAATAGTTGTGTGACCTTGGACAAGTCACTTAACTCCTCTCTGCCTTAGTTACTTCAGTCATCAAATGGGAAAAACAATAGTACTTATCTCCCATCATTGTTGTAATGACCAAAAGAGATAATATTTGTACAGCAATTAGCATAATGCCTGGCATATATTAGATAGTTAATAATTCTTTTTTCTTCCTTTTTTCAGAGTAGGAACTTTTTCTGGTTTGTTTTTACCTTTTTTTTTTTTGGTATCCTCAGTGCTTAGCACAAGGCCTGGCACAAAGCAGTTGCTTAATAAATGCTTACTGACTGACTAATTTAATGACTTAGAAGCTCTGTTTTCCATCTCAGCTTCTCTGACTGACATCTTTATTTTACCTTATCCAATTATAGGGATAGTTACAACTTAGATCTCACCATCATCCTTGCCCAATGTACACAACTACTTGATTACTTAAAGGGTTTCCCAGAAAAGACAAAAGAGCCAGTGATGATAAAAGGACTTTATTTATCATACGATCATTCAAATTAAGAAAAACATATGGCAAAAAGTGAGACAGTAAGAGGTGTGAGGAAACAGGGACAAGAAAAGAATTTGGGGCAAAGAATGCACTAAGGAGACAATGCTGCAATCAGATATCAGTCCCTGAAACACTGGGATTTGAGTGAGTTGATCTTCAGACTTTGGGATCCTTTATCTGTGAAAGGAGATGATGGATTAGATGGTAAATTCTCAAAATTTTTTATCCCTTTGTATTATTGAGGACTGTCCCCAAGAGCTTTTGTATATGTGGATTATGTCTATCAATATTTACTATATTACAAATGAAAAGATCTTAATATTATTGTGAAAATACTTTTGACCTCATGAATCTTGTGAGAAGTTCTTAGGCATCCTCAGGGCTCTGGATCACACTTTGATGACTACTAGAATAGATGACCTCTGAATTGCCTGTTAGCTATCAAATATATAATCCCTTGCAGGAGAAGGAAATGGGTTGATGCCCTTATGAGAGTCAACCCTTTGCATCTGGCATATCCAAGCTGTAACAAGCTCACGTTATTTTTTGTAATTTGGCATATTGTTGACTGGGATTTGTCCTCAATATCAGAAGGCTCAGTGGGGTGGCAAAAGGCCAGCGGTTTCATAAGAATGATGGGTGCTTGCTTAGACATGTTTGATTGGTCACCCATAAGCAGGGACCAAGACTAGCCGCTTGGGTTAAATGAATATAGCATAGATCTGGATTTTTCCAATATTGAATATTGAAGTTCCAGATCCAAGGAAGAGCAGAATGAGTAGAGTTAATTATGACAAATTGTTTTGTTCAGAGAGAGGAAAATCAGAGTTCAAGTTCATGGAACAGAGATATGGGTTGTGGTAGCCTAAAACAAGAACAACCAAACAATACTTGCAGTTGCTACCTTTCCATGTTTCTTCCTCATTCCTTCTCAAGTTTTTAAAAAAATCCCTTTAACCTCTATTACCCCAGCTACTCTCTCATCATGCAATGACTCTTCTCTTTGTTTAAGGCCAACTTTTCTGCTTATGTCCTTGATTATAACTCCTACCATCTCTAAGGGTTTGTCTCTTCCATATTTCTATCTCTGTGTTTACATATCTTTTTGTCTACGTCTCTGTCTTTTTGTCTCTGTCTATCTCTCTGTCTCTCACACACGAGCACACACACATACACACACATGCACATATGCTTGCATTACTGCTGACTTCAAATTGCCCTTATTTATAGTGTCCAACTTGCTATCTAGAAATACGCTGTTATAAACAAAACCCAAATCCAAAGCCCCTTAACCGTTCACTGCTATCCCATCAGGCTTTTATCCTATACCTCTTCTCTCTTTAACAGTCAAACCTCTAATGAATGTCTGCTCTACAGTGGTTGCCTCTGTTTCTTCACCTTGAAGTAATTTCTCACCTGCTTGCAACATTGTTTCTCACTTTTACCACTTGAATGAGACTGTCTTAACATTGTCAAAGTTCTCTTAACTGCAACATAGAATGTCTTATTTTAACCCTCAACATATTTTTACCTCTCTGAAGCTTTAGACACTCTTGACCACCTGTACCTCCAGAATGCTCTCTTTTTCCTTTGGCTTCCATGACACTGCTGTGTCCTGGTTCTACTCCTATCTCTCTGACAGCTCTTAGACTCTATTGCTGGGCTTTTTCCCTTCTCTCTTTACACTTCCAGTGATTGTATCATGTCCTGTGGGATCAACTCTTTTCTGTCTGCAGATTATTCCTAAATCTATACATCTCTCTTTAGACCATTATTCAGTCATTTCCAACTACCTTCTGGTCATCTTTACTTGGAAAGTTCATGAATACTTAAAACAGAACAGGTCCAAAATAAACTTACTATATTCTACCCCGCTCCCCTGAGCTTCCAAATGCCTCTCTTTCTTTTGAGGGTGTTGCATCTTTCTAATAATCCACGTTCACAATTGCTTAGCCTTTATTTAATAAATTCTATACTTTGTCCCTTCTACCTGCACAATAATTCTTGCATCTGTCCCCTTCTCTCTACTCATAAAGATATTGGTCTAGTTCAGTCCATTCGTGTCTTTACAAACTCAGTTGCCTTCTAGCTGCACTTCTTGCTTCTGGTTGCTCTCCTTTATAATTCATCTTTCTTTTAAAAAAAATTTCTCCAAAATACATGGAAAAGTAATCTTTATAGTTTTAATAAAATTTTGAGTTCCAAATTCTCTCCCTTCCTTCCTTCTTCCCCTCTCTCCATCTTGAGATGGCAAGCAATTTGATATAGTTTATATGTATGCAATCATGCAAAACATATTTCCATAAATAATTTATCTTTCTTAGATGGTTAATTGAATATTCCTAAGACACAAGTCTGACGATATCACTCCCTTATTCAAAAATCTTTACTGGCTCCCTATTGCCTCTCAGACAAAATACAAATTCTCTATCTGGGTATTTAAAACTTTCCACAGTTTGGCTGACACCTATCATTCTAGACATTTTATATTACTCACCATCACACACCATAAATTTCAACTAAACTGCACTGCAATTTGTTACCCAAATTTGGCATTGAATTCCTTGCCTTCATTCCCTTGCTTTCTTCATATCTGGAATATGCTGCTTCTTAACTCTTACCTTTTAAAAGGCTTAGCTTCCATTAAGGCTTAGTTTTGACTCTATCTCTCATGTGGAAAGTTTTCCTGATTTCTCCAGTCATTAGTTCTTTCCTTTTTACCCTCAAATTGTTATGAACTTATTTATCTATACCCATTACATCCTCCTATCCCCCTCAGTAGAATGTAAACTCTCTGAGGAAAGGGATTATTTCATTTTTGTCCTTGGATGGTGTCTTGAACACAATAAGTACTTTGTCAGGGTTTGTTTAATTGCTTTGAAAGCAGAACTCTCAGAATATCATAGGACTTCTTTGAGGAAATCACCAATTTCTCTAAAGAACACTGGCTTCATAATACAACCCAGTGGATAAAGAATGTATTCTTCCTGGATTGTGACATGATGTAGGATGTGTAGTCTATTGAGTTAGTCCATACAACACACATCTTGGACCAACACTGCAGCTGGACAATAGGCTTGGCAAAGATTTAAAGAGAGAGTTTTGGATTGCATTTGTGGAAATTATGTAGTGTTTTCAATAGCCACCAAGCTGCTCTGACACAAAAATTCACTTTTCTAACACTGACATTCATTTAGTGATGACATATAGCTGCAAATCATGATCTCTAAATTCTCAAAATTGTAGATGGCTCAAAAGACAAAAAGGAGGTACATTTAGGGTTTAAGGACACTAAAGTGTAGTACCAACAATGACCAGCACAAAGGAACTCCTGTGAAATATGTTGGCAGGAAATATATAGATGGAAAGGAAGTTGTTTCATCATGTAAGAATGGGGGGGCGAAAATTAAAGGGATACTACAGGATAACAGATAGCCCAGCTATTGCACTGGTAACCAAAAAATGTTAAAGGATCTAGAGGAAAACCTTGGAACTTTGGTTTGATGCTGTATAAAGGCATTAAGCAGATATGAACAAAAGTTGCACAGGATGAAATGGCACAGATGAATTGTGGTGTGTTTTAAAGGAAGGCTTGCCAAAACAGTTGAGATCATGGATTCATCAAAGTATTAAAGAGGCATCTAAATTAATGTACATAATATGCCACTATGCTTTCCAAAGCTAGGGCTGGCTAATAAAATGGATCAGAGCCAAGAAGGAGATCCACTTAGATTGGACACATGATGCAGGAAAGCACTAGAAGGAGGAAAGAAGAGGAAACTTGGATAACAGGGTGAAATAGGAAAGTCACAGCAATAACTAGTAGTATAAACAGGGGAATTAGATTTAGGAATACGGTTCTGTTCTCCAGGAAGCATGCTAGGGTCTCAGTCTCAGAAGAGTTAACAGGTTATCAAGACAGAGACTAAGGAATGGATGAGATGAGATGAGAGAGAGGAAGAAAGAGAGATCTAGTTTCTACATCTAGGATGCAAGATATGAGTTTCATCCAAGGGAGACAGGCAAGAACCTGGCTTCTGGAGCCATGGGTTAGGGGTTAGACCAACAGGAAGGATTGGGGTTCAACTGAGAGTAAGATTGGATTGATATTGAGTTGTCCAGGCTTGGGATCAAAAGAGCTATATATTTCCTGAACCTGTCTCCCCCTCCCTCCTCATATTTCAATGTTCCCTGAGTTTTTGTTATGTAGTTATGGTTCACATTGTCACCTGCTAGAGGCCAGGGAGTGTGTTAAGTGCTTTACCAGGATCTCATGGGATCCTCACAACAAACCATTACGGCTGAGGAAAGGGAGGCAAACCATGGGTAAGTGAATTACCCAGGGTCACACAGCTGTGTGTGTATTGGAGGTCGGATTGGAACTCAGATCCTCCTTACTCAAGGGCAAATGCTCTGTCCACTATGCTTCCTGGCTGCCTTCACTTGTGAAGACTGCAAGATTGGCCAGGCACACTGTACAGTCTGTCATTTTAAGATTGGTCAGCCTGATCAGCACACATCTTGAATACTGGGACAAGTTTAGACTGTTACATTTTTACGTAGGACTTCAATAAACTAAATTGAATCTAAAGAAAGATTGTGAGCATTTTTAATTCTTTTTTTTTAAATAAATTTATTTAACTTTTTACATTCATTTTCACAAGATTTTGGGTTCCAAAATTTTCTCCCCATTTG
>CM053773.1:81947244-81997890 GCA_028658325.1 Potorous gilbertii | reverse complement strand
GACTTCTGAGAGTCCTCTCCACCCTGGCCTAGGTCTGTCCAGCTAGTGCTTGGGGTCTGGGATTCAAATGCTGCTCCGCAGCCTCAGGGCTTTTGGTGGCAGTCCTGACTGCTCTTCAATGGGAGCTTATCTGCTGGTTCTCAGGTGGGGGCAGGGCCGCTTCTCAGGCTCAGTTCCCTCAGGGGGTTTATGCCGAGAACTTTTGTAATGGAGCAGCGGTGGAGCTCCAGCCTGCTCTGCCCGTAGCTGCCTCTGCCACGGCCGCAGCCTCCCAGGGGGTCGAGTCCCGGAGATACCCCTCTCCCCTCTCAGCCCGTCTCTCTCACTGACCTGTGCGTCTATGGGTGGAGGGACCTTCGTGGTCGCCCGGAGATTCAGGTCCCTGCCGCCTGCTGGGCTCTGCTCACTTCTCTCAGTGCCGCGTGGCCGGGGTGGGGAAGGGGAGCGCTCGGCTGGGCAGGACTCGGCTCCCGTCTGAGGTACCTTTGCGGTCGGTTTTTCAGGGCTCTCTGCAATGGAAATCTCCTTCACTGTGTTTCTGTGCGGCTTCCACTGTTCCAGACTTTGTCAGGAGTTCTTTTTACAGGAAATCTATGGGCTGTGGGTTCGGACCTAGCATAGGTGAGTCTTTCTACTCCACCATCTTGGCTCCGCCCCCCGCATTTTTAATTCTTAAAAGGCATGTGAAAAAGAGTTGAAAAATATGAGTATTGTTGCAACAAAATAATATCATATGGAAGAGGAAGTAAATTTGTCCTGTATTGCTACAGTCAACAGGCAGGAAGAAGTTAGGCAGATTTTAGCTCAATATATGCAAGAACTTTTTTTAAAAAATGGGGATGGGCTGTTTCTTCAAGTATTGCTCCCCCCCACTAATAAAATTTGAGAAGAGTTAACAGATTTTTGTTAGGGATATCATAGAAAAGAGCCCACATTGATAGGGTTTGGGGATAACATAACGTCTACAATCCCTCTCATCTCTGTGAATCTACATTTCTATGAGATACACAATCATTGACTAGTGAGAAAATGATGAATAGAATGTTAGATTTATATATAAGAAAAAAGCATTCAGATTTCCACAGTTAGGGAAAGGGATGGATAACTGTAGCAAAGACAATAGACTGAATCCTGAGGTTGTCTTACAAAAATAGATTTAGTACCTACTGAAAAAATAGACAAAGAAAGAAAGATGGGAATTGTGATGTTTTGGGCAAAAAGTCAAAAGTCTTAATTGATTGAAGTAAATATAATGAAATAAATTATTTCAATTCTTCAAAGTTATATGATTTCATTCCTGTGAATAATGTTCTCTCTACTACCAGGTCATAGTCTGTTCACATTATAGAACATAGTTTGATGATTTGTTTCAGTCAAAAAATTCATTACCTGTCAGTCAACCTTTTGATTAAGCACTTCTTTGCACTTATTTCAGTTATTCTTCCCATAACCAACCGTACTAGTCCCAAATTCAAAGTCCTTACAACTTGGAAGGATCTGCCTGAGCTTATGATGCAGTATCACAGCTTTCAAAAACCTCCATACCGTAATGTTGTACCAGAGGAAGACCTGAGTGGAGAAAGAGAAAGAAATTAATATTTTAAAGAAGAGACAAAGGAGCATACTTGGAAAGATGGAATTAACATCATAGGGGGAAAATCTCTGAATTTATGTGAGCTGAGCTAATACTGTTGATGTCATTGCTCTCATGAAGCAAAATTAACAATGATAACGATGATGAAGATAAAACAAAACCCAATAACACTAATATCTGTGTCCAATTCCTGTTCTACTCACTAGTTATAAATATACAAAGTAGACCTAAGGAGAACAAGAATGCTAGAGTATTTTATGTCTATATGGAAAATGAGTTTCTATTTAAAACATGCCACCAACACAATGTCAAGAATAATTCATATGAAATCTGGTATTTCTGCATAACAATTTCACCCCATTATAATTCTGTCCACCCCCTAATCCATTATATTCTCTCTTATATAGAAATATAGCTTCCATATTAAAGGAATTAAACCAAAACTTCTTATTAACCATTTGATGTATATGGATGATGTTCAGCTATAGGAATCCACCAAATATCAAATTACACAACTCCGTCATTGTGTGGACTCTTTCTCTGGATATCAAAATGTCATTTGGACTTGATCAGTGTAAAATTATTAATGTACTCCATTGAATGATAGAGAATAAAGGCCTTGAGCTTGAATCCAGAGATCAAGTTAAATCAATGGATGAAGTTGATATTTACTGTACAAACAAATTCCTTAGCCTCCTCCCAGCAGGAGTATAAAGATATTGAGGAATGTCTAAATACATTTAGAGATTTGCTGGTGTTTCAAAAAGAAATCTGAATGTCAGAACACATTTAAATCAATTAACACCTACACAATAGCAGATCTAATGTACACTCCCCAAATAATAAAATAGACTATAACAAATTACTAAAGTATACAAACAAAATCTTATAAAATACTAATAAAACATAGGGTACATCAGCCTAAGGAAGCTATAGAAGGATAAACATTTCCATGACAAAAAAGGAAGAGTATTGGAAGATATTCTTAGAATACATATGAAACACTTTAAACACTGATAGGTAGAAATGCCTTTTGGAATAAACAGATATTATTTCATTGAATAGGTATAAAGACTGATAAAAGCTCCACATCATTGTATTCACTAAATGTAACTTAAAATGGCTTATGTCTGAATGGACCCTATGGAGCACCTAAAAACCAAGAGTAAAATCAAAAGACCCTCTTTGGATAGTATCCACATGAACTCAGCCAACAATATGTTTGCAAAGAACCAGTCAACAAGTGACTGAGTCATGTGAATTTGTTTGTGAAAGTGGAGATGTTTATAGTAGCTGTTGCTTCTACTGCTGCTGCTGCTGCTAATGTTTTTACTGTAATTCTTCTTCAGGTCACTGTCACCAGAAACTATGGAAAGGTTACCTTTAGGAGCCCAGATTTACTGATCAATGTAAGTTATGCAAGGAAACGGTGGAGACCGTACAACACATCATATGGGGTACTAAATAATACCATATCAAGATATGACCAGGAAGCTAGAAAAATCCGTCAGAAACAAGCTATCTTTCATGGACTGACAGATGACAAACTCCTATAACACAGATATAGACCACAATAGATTTTGAAGAACTCAGCTAACAAAATCTGCTAGATCTACAATATTACTTCAAGCTGAACTGTTGCACACAAATGTCCAGATAGAACATTGATTTACAAAATCCCTCAAATCATTTTAAATATATTTCCATATGAACTACTAATAACTTCTACATGGAAAGAAAAACTTTCAAATTACAGAGACCTAGTTGAAGAAACCAAAATAACATAGGAACAGGAGGAGACACATATCATAAAAGCATAGTAATTTGTCCAAGGGCTATTTCCATCCAAATATGCTCAAAATATCATGATAGATACTATTATAGATTATATTGACATGACACTTTAAAGTTTGTAAAGTGTTTTATAGGCATTGAATCATTTGATCCTCGAAGCAACCCTAGGTATTGGAGCTATCAATTCCCATTTTACAGATGAGGAAAGTAAAGCTGAGATTAATTAAACAAAATGCGCAGTGTCACAGAACTAGTTAAATGACTAAGGTAGGATTCTCTTGACTCCACATCCAATGCTTTAGGTACTATGCCAAGGGCTTGCTTTCTTCCATTTTCCCTTACTCATGAATTTCATTTGTTCATAGTTTACTTCCAATCTCTCTTTATTATAAACTTAAAAATCAATAAGACTTTGATGTGAAATGTGTTGTATGTAATGTAAAATGAATTCAATAAATAAACACCTTTTCTTTTGGCCATTAAAGTACTTTGCTATAGAGAATCAGAGAATGCGCTAAGGAAAGTATTGATCTCAACAAGTAGTATTAAATT
Source organism: Potorous gilbertii (assembly GCA_028658325.1). Taxonomy (NCBI): domain Eukaryota; kingdom Metazoa; phylum Chordata; class Mammalia; order Diprotodontia; family Potoroidae; genus Potorous; species Potorous gilbertii. Next base: position 81,993,950 of record CM053773.1, on the reverse strand, counting down.
GGTTAACATAAATTTACAATGAATATTCACTGCTAATGAAGCTGTGGAGAAATGACAATAATCTCTTGTTAGTTTCTAACATGAAAAAAACAATTTATTCACACAACTTCAATGACAGCAAATACCTAATACTTATATACTATATACTAATATACCTAATACTTTATATACTATAAAGAAGAATGTGCTGAAGAAAGTCCTGACCATTCTGTAGCAAAAATAACAGATGTTCATTTATTAACTGGGTTGACCACAGAGCTGTAGAACTGGCATCTGGATGAGATACTGCACACACTATGCTTGTATTCTTTTTATGGTTCTGTTTGTGTGCATGTGTGTTTGTTTTGGTAAATTAGCCTGTAAAGTCCCAGTGGAAAATCAGGTGATTAAAAAAATCATGACTAATAAAATATATCAATTCCTTTATTTTCCATCAGATATTTGGTCAGCCATCCATTATTTTGGAAAAACATAATCTGTATAAGTCCTCTTAAAAGCTATAAAATAATAATGTGATGAAATATGCAATTTTTGAATTATATTGATATGATTGGTGACAAGTGAAAATCTTTGTTACAAATGACCATTAACACTAAGGCTGAATTTTACTTTACTCTTCCTTATGAGATTAAAAACTATCATTTTTATCCTCTAAATGTCTAGAGATCAGGAATATTGCATCTGACAGCCAAGTGGCAAGGAGTCATAATCTATTTTATGGGGAACTTGTGCAGGGAAGGCACTGACATGGTGGTCAGAAAAAGTGGCACAAGGACACACTCAAGGTCTCTCTGGAGAACTTTGGAATGGCTTGTGTGACATGAGAGATGCCAGCAAAAGACTGCCCAGAAGAAGGTCTGCTCTCTATGAACAAAGCAGAATTTCAGTAGATTAAAAGAAATGTGAGACACAAATTTAGAGATATCTCTACCCCAAAGGTTCATATGGAATAGTTTCTCCAACCTGTGATGGAGTGTTCTGAGCTTGTAATCAGCCACAGTTGGATACTCTGTAACTTGACTCTTAACGCAGTGCAGTCATTTTGGTCCTCTTCAGAAACAAAGGACAGCAACCAACCAATAAAGGAGTCAAGTTTAAAATGTAGTTATGAAGGTGGGACCTGAGGGTGGAATGGATTAGTTGATAGGTCAAGAATGGAGATTAATCTCAGACAGTAGAAACAATACAATAATTATTTATTAATTGCCTAACAGCCTAACATGTGCCAAGTAGTATGCTAAGCACTGGGGATACAAACAAGAAAAAGAAAATCTCTACCTGGATGGAATTTACAATCAAATGGGGGAAGACAATACACAAAAGGAACCCCCATTATGGAGATGGGGTGGAGAGGTACATAGTGTGGGGGTATGATGATAGTGGAGTCCAATTCAAGAGATACAGCTGGTAAGAAATTAAGGGTTGGCTGGTCTTCTGAGTCCTCTTTAACTGAAGGCTTTTGGGAGGTGTTTTTATTCTTTCCTGTAGGCTCTAGGCAGAGTGTTAAAGGCTAGTGAGGGTACCAATATTGGATATTCTTATGCCCAAGTGATATCAGGAATAGATGTCAAGAAAGGAAGGCTAAGGTAGTAATTGAGAGTAATGGATCTTGTGAATGTCAAAGCAAAGTTGATGGGTTCATTTGCACAGTGAGGGATTCAGGAGAGGTGAGAAAGAACCAGATGTAAGCCAAGGTCAAATCCTAGAACAGAATAAAGTTAGCTCAGAAGAATACAGGAAATTAGTTGATAAGCAATTATGTTAACCTCTGTGAATTTCATTTTATTGTGGGCTTCACTTAAAAACATGTCATACCTCTTCTGACTTCTAAAAGAAATTAACATGACTAGTATACCTTCTTAGAGTCTAGTCCTTTGGTTCAATGGGATGCCAGTGATAGAAGTTTCTCACAGTAGAAAATGAGTCCCCAAGGGGATTTCAGGTTCAGTCTTCTGGGATGTCTTCCTTACTGGTAACACAGTACTAGAAATATACCTGTTGGTATTGATAGTTTTGGATGGAGATGATTGTAAATTCACCCTCTCTGTCAGCTAGAAAACACTGGTGTTCACACATCTGGGTATGCTTGAAAGAACAGGAACCAGGGAAGAACAAAATACATTTGGTATATGTAAGATGATGGTAAAAGGAGACAGGACTTACTGTCCTGTGTTATTAAGAAGGATCTGATGCAGTGATAGTATACTTCTTATGAAGTATAGGTAAAGTGAAGGTTAGAAGTAGAGACTTATACCTGGTCACAAACTTTCAAGTGTTCTCTAAGGGCTCAGGGGCAATCAGCTATCTGCTTTTACGTCTGCTTCTTAATCTGGGGTTCATAGACTTCCCCAAATCTATGGATTCTGGGAACTTCAATGGGAAAAATTACATCTTTATTTTCACTAACTTCTAACCAAAATTTAGCATTACCTTCAATTATAAATGTATGCAACCCTTATTATTCAGAGAAGGTGTCTGGAGATTTCACAAGATAGCCAGAAAGGTCCATGACATCAAAAATATTGAGAAACCTTATTGAAGGGTGATTTTCTTAAATCTTTCACTGTGATTTAGGGGATCTGCTTGGGGGATCCTTTAAAGAGAGTCTCTTATCATGTAGATTGTTGTATATAGATTGGGATTAAGGGATTGGAAACCATGGTAAGGGAATACAATGTTTAGCGCAAGATGAGTGAATGACATCATCATGTTAAATAGGAGGCTGTGTGTCTTCTCCTCTGACTGGATATGGTGAGGTATGCAGAGTTGGACTTTTACTTAAAGGGCAACCTAAAGAGTAAAACTTACAATTGAGAGCTGTGGTCAGATATGAGATGTGATCTCAGATGACGTAGTCAGACTATGTCTTAGAGGAATACATTGTAGGTTTGTGAATAGTCAGGGTTTGGTGACAAAATAAATCCACTCCCCAGGAATCACTGGGTTGAGAACATCTGAACCTGTGATTCCATGGGTATAAATAACTTGAGGTTAAGGAAACTTCCTCTACTCCTACAAATCTTCAATGTCTAATTTTAGAGAGTCTCCTAGGGAACTAAGAAGTTAATTTACTCGACCTGGACCACCTAGTCAGTGCACATCGAAGGTGGAATTTGAACCAAGGTTTTCCTGACTCTGAGACTGGCCCTGTATCCACTACTGCAGCCAAGACTCTCATGTACATAACAGGTTCCTGATGGAAGTGTTGATTTGTATTGAACTGAGTAGAACCAGGAGAGGATCAAGACATATTGTTTAGGAAATCATATCACTGCATATTTACAGATTTTATGATATTGAAACTCAGAAGCCTTATGAAGCATAGCAGTGCACCCAGTTATAGTAGGCTCTTAGATTAATATTAACTGACTTTTACCTTGAAAGTTATCAATCTGAAATATTTTGTGAATATTTGAATAAGAAATCATTTTCTCCTTAGAGATATTTGACTGGAAGGAACATCTAGAGGTCATTTTGTTCATCCCCCAGCCTCCAGGCATTCTTCACCTAGCCTTCCCAGACACATCAGAAGCAATATTTGTTGGAAGTGAAATTGTAAGTGTTTGTGTGAAGCATATCTGCAAGGTATGAGAAAGGAGCAATACACCAGTTACTTAACTACAAGGCAATGGTACCTCTTTCATAAGTGTCAGGAAATCACAGCAACTCACTCAGGAGTTACGGTTCTGTCCTTCATCTAATGTTCTAACACTTTCTTCCCTCTGTTGTGCAACCTACTACTGAGCCTGTAAAATCCTCACTTAGGAAACTGAAGTTGAGATGACTGGATGTTAAGGGTTACCTGTTCAATAGTCTTCATTGGTTGCCAACAATTCATCAGTGCATTGTTTATTAATTTTCTGCAACGTGCTGTTTATTAGTATTGCTTTTACTGTGGTGCCTTTACCTCTGCCACAATGAGAGGTGGTGAAGCTTCATCGGGAGCTAATGGCATTGCTGCTGGAGCTGCAGGCATAATCACAAGAGCGAGGCACCTAATAAAACACAGCTAATAAAAGTATGAAGGAAAAAATGTCCCTACCAACAGGAAACGCATATTCTGAACATTCGGATGTGGCCTGCAGTGGTTAGGCATCATTCCAGGGGTTCTCTCAATAGCTCTAAACACAAACTTGGGTAAAAGAATGAGAAACCTATTTAGAAGACCCAACCAATGGTGAGTGTGTATGTGTGTGTGTATGTGTGCCTCTGCGTCTATCTGTATAACCACACATGAATATAGTCACATAATCACCCACATATGTGTATATATAATGTACAGTTGTATTCCTACGTGTATACATATGTATACACATGTATATATATATGTGAAATATAACATTATAAAAACATACAATATACATGCATATGCATGTATTGTGTGAGGTATATGCATATATATATATATATATAGATATAGATAGATATAGATATTGTTGTTCAGTTGTTTCAGTTGTGTCTGACTCTTTGTGACCCCCTTTGAGGTCTTCTTGGCAAAGATACTAGGGCTGTTTGCCCTTTTCTTCTCAGGCTCATTTAATGGATCAGGAAACTGAAGCAAACAGGATTAAATGATTTGTCCAGGGTCACAGCAAGTAACTAGCTGAGGCCCAATTTGAATTCAGGTCTTCCTGACTCCAGACCCAGTGCTATATCAATTGTGTCAACTAATTGTCTAAATATACATACACAGTATATGCCTATACACATGTATTCATATACATATTTATATAGGCATATATACCTATATGTATAATACATACATATGACATTAATTATTTTAGTATATAGATACACTAAAATAATTACTACATTGTATATATATATATGTTCTCTCTCTATATATATGTTACATATAATATGTGCAACATTAAAAATATTTAATACATTATACATCTATATATATTTGCATACATGATATAAACTTGATTGACAGGTAGTCCTCCTCAGTAGATACCTGCTGCCTGAATCAGGACAGCTGCCAGCTCAGTGTAGATTGCAAGTTTTTACTTTTTTGTGTATTTTTGTGTCTTTTGCTTTTACCCTCAGGGAAAGAGGCTGCCCATGTCCAGGAGGCAGGTTTATTGTGAATGTAGCAGAATCTGGCTAAGTCCTGGAAAAACTGCCTGGCGGCCATTGACCAGATTGTTGCTGTTGCCACCCAGTGAATGAGTGCAGCATCAAGAGAGTTTTTCTTTTGAAATTAGATTATGTTTCACAGATCAATAACTTCCTTCTTCATTTAATCTTTTTGAGGACACTGGTGAGTGAGTGAGAAAAGACGCTTTATGAAAGCTGCCCTATTTTTCCCTTGTTCAGTTCCCTGCTCTGAATTCAGGGTAGTTTCTCATCCTGATTTCCTTTCACTGTTTTCTGTCCTAGCACCTGACTGCCAAACCAGATAGTGCCAGGTGTCAACTAGTGGAAGAGGCTACTCTGAATGACTTCGGCAGTGAGTAGTCTGTTCCTTGCCTTCTGGTCTGAACTGTGCCCATCCACTGACTTGAGAATTGGAAGCTGTCAGTCTGCTGTCAAAGCTGATTTGCTGCATGGCCGCATGATTCCCTGTCAGAGCTAGGGTGCATTGGCTCAGGACCATCATCTTTGAAGGAATAGGAGAATAATGCTGGTTAGCCATCATCACTCATTCATTATCAGCCACTTTCAGCCCACCACTGGGCATAGGCCTCTTCAGTACTGCTTCAGTCCCTCTTCCCGGATGGTTTGGCGAGGACATGGCTATACACTTGGCAGCTGGTTGAAGTTGGCGAGTTTGCAATATTGTTCTCCAAGCCTGGATCCCCACTGACATCATCACAAAAGGTTGATTGCACCTGTAGATCATCGACCTGGATGGAAAGGGCTAGTTCTTTGTCAGCCAAGGAGGTTGTGTCTCCATCTTTTGAATCAGACTTTGTACTATCATTGGCTCCATGCAAACCTCTTCCATTATTGCATCCTTTAAAAATAAACTTAGTTTTTTTCAGATTGCAAAGAAAATATTGACAGTCATTTTTGGGTTACAGATATTTAGATCAGATGTCATAGCTATTTGGTGTTTAACAGAGCATTAGAAATGACAGGGTTAAAATCAAATCCATCAATATTCCCTACCTATATAGTCTTTTAACCTTATGCTTAAGGCTTATTTTCATTTAAAATTCTTTAAACAAGGAGGATATTTAATGATTTACAAATAAACAAAGAACCCAGGTTCTTTTTCTTTGCTTTTCCCAGTGACAGTTTTTATCTGCTTCATTATGGCCACCCCTTCAGAATACAGGGAATCTAAAATGCTGTTGAAATGAAAGCATGCTTCTGTAAGAGTCTGTGTGCCCATGTAAGATATGTATTCATATCTCCATGAGTTGTTTAAATGCAGCTCAAGGAGGCATTGATAGATATCCCTGGAATCCTGCTTGTCTTCTCAAGCCTGGAATATTGTAATAGCAAACTTGTTGGTTTCCCTGTCTCAAGACTTTACCCTCTGTGGTCCATCTGCCACTCAGCTGCCAAAATGATCTTCCTAAAGGATCAGTCTGATCATATTTCCCTCCCCCAATAAATTCCAGTGGGTCCCCATTGCCCCAGGATCAAATTTGCTGTTTGACTTTTAAAGTCTTATAACTTACAAAGGTTATAAAGACTTACAACCTACTCCTCTCCTCCCTTTCCTGTCTTATACTTTGTTTCCCTCCATGTACTCTGAAGTCCAGGAACAATGGTCTTGATATATATCATGCAAGACCTTCATTTCCTGTCTCTCAACTTTCATTGGTTCTTCCTTATGTGTGGAATGCTCTCCCTCCTTATTTCTGTCTCCTGGCTTCCTTGGCTTTCTTCAAATCTCAGCAAAAACATACATTCAGCAAGAAGACTTTCCTGGTCCCTATACTTCTAGTGCTTTCCTTCTGAAATTATCTCCAGTTTATCTTGACTATATCTTGTCGGTTGTATTTATTTGTATGATGTCTGTGCATTAGAAGATGAGTTCCTTGAAGACAGGAATTATTTTTCTGCCTTTTATTGCATCCCTAGTGCTCCCCAGGGCACATAGTAGGTACTGAGTGATTAACAATATGGAAAACTGCTCTCACCGCTTTGAGGGAAACAGGAGAAAGACTATGATTCTGAATGTTTTTTTTCCTCTCTTCGGTCTCTAGACTGGTTACACAAGATATCTTCACAAAAATCCAATACTAACACGTTAACTAAACCCATTAGCTAATCAAATTAACAAATAGAAGTTGGAGAATTTATATAGATGGAAATTCATCAGAAAAATACACCAGAGTAGATATTTCTTTCTGAAGAGAGAGAGAGAGAGAGAGAGAGAGAGAGAGAGAGAGAGAGAGAGAGAGAGATGCTCTAATTTTGCTCCAAGGGAAAAGTCTCTCTCCAGTTTCCAAGAAAGCAAGTTGGAACTCAGGGGCACATTTATATATTGCTGCTTTTCCCTTTGCTTGCAGCTTCAGAAGTCTTTCTTCCTATGGAAGAGGTGTCAGTCCCAAAGAAAATCTGTAACCATGACCTTGTCTGTCTCTTTTCTTTCTGACCCTGTCTCTCTGTCTCTCTTTTTCTTTCTCTCTGTCTCTCTCTGTGTGTCACTGTCTCTGTCTCTGTCTATGTCTTTCTTTGCATCTCTGTCCCTTGTCTCTGTCTCTCTCAGAAAGACTGGAACCAACTCTGAACCTTGCTGTGGTACACATGCTGAATCAGCATTCATTGCCATTACAAATTTGGAGTCTCTTCACATATTCAGCAACAAAATGCCTCAGATTTGACCGGAAATTTGAGTTAAATTCATTCATATTCTTAACCTCGTTTGAGGAAATGAGGAGGTACAGTGGTAGGAATACTGGATTTGGAGTCCTTTGAATTTTGGCTCTGCAACTCATTTACGAGTGTGAACTTGGGCTTGTCTCTTCACCTCTCTAGGGGTTCATTTTCCTCATTGGTGTCATGAGAGCTTTGAAATGGTCTATATCTAAGGTCCCTTCTATCATGAAATCCATGCTCCTATAATTCTTATGTCATATGAATTAGAATTTACCCACAGTGAGAATATCTATTGAATGGGCTGTAATTGGCAGAAATGAAAACAGAGTAGATTTGCTAAGAAAATGAAATTTTGGCCAGCCTGCTACAGTATAGCATGTCTTCAAAGCCTGTGCTCAGGTAAAAGCAAGTCGTTACAACTCTCAGACTATATCATCTGACAGTTAAGTGACACTGTAAGGAGAACATGATATTTAGAGACCTGACAGGGATGTGATGTCACATCAAGTGGACTGTCAAGCGATTGTCTCTCAGGTGCATTGTTCAGCCCGGTGAGTCAATATAGCCCAGTCACTACTGGAAAAGATTTAATCATATCTTAGTGACTGAATGGATTACTTTGTCTCTGGGATTGAGAAATTATTTAATATGTAGTCAAAGCTGCTGTACATTTTAGGAAAAATAAAACAGTGAACAAATACATCTTGTGATTTTTTAAAGGCATTTTTTAATTGTGCTAGGGATGATCAGTTTTCCATTTTTTAAAAGAATTTTTTTATGATTTTAAGGCACAAAAAAAGCCACTGATCAGAACCTTGAGCCACTAGGGACTCATCCAAACTAAAATCCCCATCTTGATGGTTTCTTCTAACAATGTATATAGGAAGGGGCATGTATGAGAAAAATTGGTCACCTAGGTCTTTTTTTTTTTTTTTAAAGCACCTTTGCTGTAGAGTTAGTTCTTGGAGGATCAGCCCTTTGAGACCACTAAGTATCTTCTACCGACTATGTTTCAGTTTGTTCTAACTCTAGTTGCCAGATTCAAGCAGGGTTGTTCTTTGGAAAGTTCAGATTTTATTCTGAACCATTACCTCGGATAAGCGCTGCCCATGTTTGTCACACATTCTTTCCCCACCCACCCTTTTGTGATCCCACTTTTTATCCTGTCCCCATTTCCATTTTCCCTCAGGTTTCCTTTAATACTCCTCTGAGATCTGACTCAGAGAAATGTTTGATTCTCTGTTTGTCAGCTTGCCAGTCAAATGATTGGAAGAAGAACAAGAAAGGGATTTTTTTTTATAATTACTGCACAAAAATAGAAATACTGTATGCTGTGCAAAGACTCTGCTCTTACAAGAGAGCACTAATGCAATAACTACAATTTCTTCTTTGCTTCATTCCTGCTTACCTTCTGACTTTTTAGAACTACATCTTATAGTGAAAAATAAACTAAAATAAAGAAACTGACATATTTCTCAGCCTCCAAAATGGTTCTTATAATTATATTCATGCTATTGCACAGGATAGAATACCCACAAAAATGGTATTCATTTGGCATATCCCATTCCAGGTGCAATCGAACATACATGTGAGTCCTTCATGGATGATGTGAAATTCAGTGTGGAATTTAGATCTGGGAAACAATAAACAACAACAATTTCTTGGGGCTCCCTCTGCACAAAGGATTCTTACACATTTTTTGTGTCCTGGATCCATTGGGTAGTCTGGCGAACTCTTCTCAGAATAATATTTTTCAATACCTCAAATAAAATACTTATGATTTATATTAAAGTCATTACATTAAAAATATCAGTATCTAAATATTTAAAAAAACAAAAATCCAAATAAAATACTTTTGATTTTTAAGCCACAAAAGCCACTTATATTAAAGTCATTACATTACATCATTATCAAAATATTAAAAGACAAAAAGCAAAAAACCCCACAAAAGCAACCATAAAAACAAGTTCCCAGACTCCAGGTTAAGAATTCCTATATTTCAACATGAATTAAGAAAGCAAAGTCTACCTCTGTTTTCTGTAATGAATCAATGTATTCTTTCTATCCCCACAAGCTTAAGAAGAATAATCACACTATTTTGGATTGTGGAGGATGATGGGAAGCTTGGAGCTGTATAATCTGAATTTTGTGGGAGAGGGGACTATGCTGATAGGAACAGGAGCAAAAATGGGTTTGCAGAAGCCATTACCTCAGTTGTTGGTGGTGAAAGGGAATGCCCTTTGAAACCTGTAGATTGCCCATTGTGGTGAATGGAGGGCACAACTCCAAGGATGGGACAGATTGAGTTTTGCTGCTCTACTACGAGTTGATAATAGTTGGTCCCAGGGCTGTGGGCGTGATCCCTCTGATGACTTTTTTTCTGTTTCACATATTTGGAAATGCCTCTTGCGCTTCCTGAGATATACTTTGCCTGGGGGACTTGTGGAAAGAGATGAGGGTGAAGAGGAGGCACATAATGGCATGGCCTCTGGCAGTTTGGTTATGACAGTATCCTTCCACCGATCAGTGCCTGCATGGGCCAAAAGCCTGGTCTCAAATTCTGCCCTTGAAACATGGATTAAGCAATGTTGCTAATACATATTTGTCCCTGCGGCTGTCAAACATTTCACTGATTCTAGAGTCTGTAGACAGCTTAATAGCTAGGTCTTCTGTCAATGTTACTGCGGCTGTGTCTCCTTTGCTTTAAGATGCCGTTTAGATTTATTTGAGCAATAGGTGTAGAATGATACCTAGTTAAGAGCAGCACCTTGTTATGTATATATCATCAGAACTCACTGATATCCAAAGTGACCAAATGAAATGGGCAGAATCATGTCTCTAACTGGCCATCAGAATATGTACTGGATGGGAGAGCTGCTCTGTTTCCAGAATATGTACTGGAAGGACACTCATATGAGCACATAGAGCTTACAGATGATTAAGTTGCATTTTGGTAGGTAGAAATCCATGATCTGCTGATGTTTAGAATGAGGATTCATTATTGTATTTGGATTTGATTTTCTTTTCCCTCTTGTTTCAAATGAAAAGCTATAATGTCCCTAGTATATTGTCTGTGTGATTTTTGTCTCTTTCTCTCTCTATCTCTCTATATGTCTGTCTCTAACTCTCTCAACATCCCTAGCTCATTTTGTCTCTGTCTTTCTCTGTCTCTTTCTCTCTCTGACCTTTTCTTTTTCTCATTTCATCCAACAAGAATTAACCTACTACCTTCAACATATTATTTATTAGTTACTGTGGAAGGGAGAAAGAACAATCTTCCCTGCCCTGTGGGATAACTATAGATAAGTAAATGCAAAATAATCTGAGGACAGAAAGCAACAAAACCAGCTTCCTGGAAGAAGCCTATCCTGATCATTTCCTCTTCTCCTTTTCCTCTACATCTTTTTCTTTTCTCCCTGTCCCATGTCCACTTTCCTTCTATCACCTACCACTGCTGTTTCCCTTACTTTCCAACATTGGAAAAATGTCCTTTTTGATGCGTTAGCTATAGAAAAATGGAGTGGAAATGGCCTATCATCTTTACTTTTCTCTAACTATTTAGAGACAGCATCTGGATCAGATGAATTAAAGAGAATCTACCATCTGTTTTTCTGTCTATGATAAAAGTAAGGGAGACCTAGCTCTGCAGACATGGCAGTACCAGTGTTATTAAATTCAAACCCTTGAAAACAGAATATGAATGCTATATTCTTCATTGCCTTTAGCTAGGTGCTCTGCACATGGTAGGTACCTAGAAAATATTTGTTGAGTTAATCAATACAGATTTAGAAGGAAAAAATAACGGTGATATTATCATTCACATCTCCGTTACTTCTCACTAACTCCTTTGTCACACAGTCTCATTTTTTTGTTTTCTTCTCCTGTTTCTATCATTGAAAAACCCTGTCATACTTTTTTGTGTAAATGAGCAGTAACTGATGAAACCAGAACTTGGAAGAAATTATGCCAAATCCAAAGAATGAATACCATGAGTAAGTAAGCATTTTAACATCCTTCATGATGCTGCTGATCACTGTCATAAAATGCTTTATTCCTAGGGCATTCAAAAGGAAGGAGAGGCTGATGAAAAGAGCAGGGGTTGGAAGTATCTTTTAAATCTCTGCTAGACCAGCAATTCTATTTCCACAGTCCAAGTAGGTTTTTAATGAATCTGAAAGGCTGTCGTTAAATCTGTGGTATTCTGTTCTGGATTTTCACCTGAGTCTGTGATATGTTCTCAATTGTTTCTCTTCCAAGGAAATTTCAGTTCATGTAATATTTCAAGATACCCCACACTCAGCTGGGAAGCATAAGAAGAAAAATGAAAGAAGGAGTGATTTCAGGCATTTGGAATATCAGATAAGCTTCAGGTAAGCAGCAAGATCTCTCAGTAACTTAACTGAATTGAGTTTTCCATTTTCAAGTCTGTTTTTAAAATCATCCTTTTATTTCCTAATTATATTTCTGAATTATTTTATTTGTAAGAAGATGGGCAGGGGCATTTGTCAAGGCATCAAGAAAGCAGGGCAAAAGTCAACAGATTTCCCTCCATTTCTCCTTTTTAGTGCTTCCTTGAGGCTAGCAGAAACTTCAAAGTAGTTTATATAATTTGAATATTAACTGAAAGGAGATAATTTAAAATAAGGAGCTAGGGGATTTGCAGGCATAGAAAAGCATCCTAAACAAACCTAGAATGGAGACTGAGGTGGATGTGAGTTGAACAGAAAAGTCCTGAGTGACCCTTTTCCCCCATCAGCCAGGAATAGTGAATCATTTCTAATAGGACTGCAAATGTATTCATTAGGCTTCTAGATATGAAGGCTTAGGGCAGTCTCACAAAAGAGAAATAATTCCCCAACTCTCCCACCCCCAACTGAACCACCTAACCCTAGGAGGAAATTATAATGCAGACAGTCCTAATAGATGGTATCAATACCTTGGAGAAGAAACAGTGAGTAGCAGCATTAGATGAAGGGTATAGTAAATGGAGAGACAGTGACATGCAAGGAAAGCACTACAGAATGCTGAGAGAAGTTAGCTTTTGTAGTGTTATAGCCGTGAGGTACGTCCCAAGGGTATGCTAGAGCCAACTCTGACAGTTTCTGAGAGTCATTTAAGTCTTAAATGTAATTATTTACACCTTGGAAATTGGCAATTGCTACAAATTAGGGTTTGATTGATTTTTTGTTGGTTGTCTAGACTTAAGAAAGTAATGGAGAAAATGTTAATAATGCAGATCAAACTTAAAAGTGTGTTTGGTTTTGTTGTTATTGTCTGTTTGTTTTTGAGAGTCAGTTTAGAGTTGATCCTTCTTCACCTTATCATGTGAATTGTCTAGAGAATTCTCCTTCCCTTCTGTACCATTTTGGATATTTGTGGGAGGCTGAACCTTTTTGTTTATGGGGGCATAAAATGACTCAATTCTTTTATTTCCTTGCTATTTACCTTCTCTTTATGTCTCAGTGGAATGGCATTTGATTGAGACTGAAGGTAACTGCTAGGTCCCTCAAGAGAAAATGCATTGCATAAGGGTTCAATTTTTGTTGGCATAAGTATATTTATTTTCCTTCCTCCAAGAGGCACTGACACAGAGAAGTGAACTTGGTGTCAGGAAGACATGCAGGCCATGTTAGCAAGTTATTTAACCTCTCATTTTAATAAGCAATTCTCAAAAATTCTGACTTAACAGAATAAGTTCCCTCTTACATTTGTAGAGGGAGCTTCTGTCACCACCATCACACCTCTATCATCATCATCATTGTCGTCATCATCATCATCAACAACAACCACAAAAACATTTACTAAGCTTTTACTATGGATCAGACACTGTGCTAAGTAATATTCACTAATGAAATAATAGATCTGAATGTAAAAAAAGATTAACCTAGACATTTTATACTGAATCTGACATTTGTGTGACAAATGGGACATTCATACATATTTATGTTCTAACTGCATGTTCCAATTTATGTACTATTAGACATTCCATAGACTGTCCATTCTTGCTGTCTACAAAATGAGTACTGCATATTCTGTCCATGGGCAATTGAGAGATGCACTGTGTGAGGTTGACTTCAGCAACAATGACTTATGAATAAAACGTGTCATATAAGGCATCACGAAGGACACAATTCAATTTCAAGCAACCATCGTTTATTAAAACATTCCCTTTCGTATATGTAAGATTCTGTCAAATAAAAAGATGATGGACAAAACTAAAATGGCTGAGTACTAGGAAACAATGTAGCTGAGCTTTTCTTTATAAACTTCTATGTACCAGACTGACTTCTGATAGAAGAAATCCAGAAAAAAGTCCTCATGAGTTCTTTGTTCAGTACAGCTGGGCATAGGCAGACAGGCAAGAAGGTACTTTTACACTGGAGATGTAGGGTCAGGAGCATACTGAACCCAGGAAGGGACTGTTTATCAGAACAAGAATAGGTCTTAGACTCATTTCAGGGCACCCTCACAGCCACACTTGGGCACTGTGAAGGGGATAGGTATCAACTGGTAGTTTTGTCATCTATTACCCAGTTCTGCACTGAAGACTCAAAGCAAAGTAAAAGTGGACCTGTGCAGGTCACTGCTATGCCCAGGGAGGGAGTTCCTGGGTTGTATGTGGAGAAATGAAGATGTTCATATGTCCAAGTCTATAAAACTGTGCATACCCTTTGATCTAGCAATACCACTATTGACTTTGTATCTCAAAGAGAACAAAGAAAAGGGAAAATGATTTATCTGTAAAAAACAAATATGGCAACTCTTTTTGTAGTGGCAAAGAATTGGAAATTAAGGAGATGCCCATCAATTAGTCAATGGTTGAACAAGCTATAGCTTATGATTGTGATGTAATACTGTTGAGCTCCTACTATTGAGCAGGATGGTTTCAGGAAAACCTGGGAAGACATATAAATTGATGTAAAGTGAAGTATGCAGAATCAGAAGAATATTGTACACTGTAACAGTAATATTGTAAGGATGAATAACTGTGAAAGAATTAGCTACTCTGATCAAGACAATAATCCAATATAGTTCCAAAGGACCCATGATGAAAAATCCTATCCACTTCCAGAGAGGAAACGGATGAGTTCTGATGAATACTTTTAAAATTTTTCTTGTTTTTTTGTGTATATTTTCTTTTTCAACATAGCTAATGTGGAAATGTGTTTTATATGATTTCGCATGAACACATTGTGAACCCAAAACACTATGAACCATGACCCCAAAAAAGCCAACATCATCTTTCAAGAAACCTTAAAAAAAGAAAAACTACTTAGATATCTTAGAACCAAAGGACAAAATGGAAACAGAGAGAATCTCCTAGTCACCTCCTGAAAGAAACCTCAAAATGAAAATTTCTAGGTATATTATAACCAAAATCCAGAATTTCCAGGTCAAAGAAAAAGTACTGTGAGCAGTCAGAAAGAAAGAATTCAAGTATGATGGATTCAAAGTGAGGATAACACCCCATTTAGCAACCACCACAAAAAAGGGAGTAAACTTGGAGGATATTCCAAAAGGCAGCTATTAACTTGCAGCCAAGAAGAACTTACCCAGCAAAATTGGATGTAATGCTACAAGGGAAAATGGCCTGTTAGAAAATAGAAGACATCCAAGTATTCTTGATGAAAGACAAAAACTGCAGAGAAACTTTGATGTACAAAGACATAAATTAAGAGAAACATACAAATATAGCTATCAATGAAAAATTATAAATGGTAAATCAAGAAAAAACTGTTTAGATTTGAATATGGGGAGGTGATACTGTAACCTCTAAACAATAACATTATAATGGTAGTCAAATTAGACATGGCCTTCAAGTGGTTTGTTAATGATCTGATAATCTTAAGAAAAGAAAGGGAAAAGGAATACAGTGGGAAGGAAGGGAAAGTAAGGTTAGGAAAAATTAAAAACCAGGGCACACAAGTAGACAGCTATGCAAACAAGAAGCCCCACTGAGGAAAGAGGCTGGCACTGAAATCTCACTCTCATCTAAATTGATCAAAAGAAAGAAAAATATATACACATGTAGTTGGGAACAGAAATGTATTTCTTTTAACAGAAATAGGAAGGAAAGGGAAGAAAAGGGAAGAGAGGATTTTGAGGGAGAAGAGATTCAAGGAGGGATTAATCCTAAACAAGAATTCTAAGGATGTATAAAAGTAACTATAGCTCTTTTTGAGGTTACAAAGCACAAAAATATGAGGGGATGCCTATAAATTAGAGAATGGATAAACTAGTTATGGTATATAAATATGGGAATATTATTGTGTTGAACTCATCAACTGTAATGACCAACCAGAATTCCAGAGGACTAATGATGAAGTATGCTATCCATCCATGAAAATTTTTTTATGACATAGTGTGGGCATTGTTTTGATTGACTATACACATGAATAATAGTTTTTCTTTTTCTTATGTTCTCAATGGTGGGGAGGAGGTTGGGAAGAGAGCATGAAAAGGTAAATATTGGCTAACTAAAACAAAATGTTAAAAAGAAAAAGAGAAAACCTGGGGAATCTGATCAATACAAGTGAACCACTACAATTCCTATGGACCTATGATGAAACATGCACTCACCTCTTGACAGAGAGGTGATGGACCTATAGCACCAGAGTGAACCGTTCAAACCAGAACACAAAACCTTCTTTCAGGCATTTCCCCTAAAAGTTGCTCCAATCTATAGTTTCTAGTTTCTTTTTATTCTCTGGGTTGGTTTTCTTTTGGATTTTACCTTATCCTCTTGAAGAATGAAATAGAATTCTAAATGCTTTCTTATTCTTTCACCCTGTCTCCCCTTCCACCACAGGACCCTTCTGTTCACACACATCTTTCCTAGATATAAGAGTGGCACAATTGATCAGAGTTTTCCAGTGGAATCCCAGGCAAGTTTGACTTATATAATTTAACATAGAGGAATCTACAGAGTAACAGTCTCCACATTAATATATTTTTGCTTTAAACAAGAAGTTAATTTTAAGTCATTTTCTCCTATCTTTATTTTCTCTCACTTGAACCACTTTCTGCTAGATGCTTTCACATGCTACTGGAAGCTCTACCTATGTCTCGACTCTGTCACTGTTGTTGGCCATGTTCTTCCTCTGAAGAACTAAAATTGAGGATTATCTAAAAGACATCAGGGAAGTGATAGTCAACATAAATAGGCAGCACATTACAATGAATGGGTTATGCAGGCAAAGCTGTATAAGAAATATCATCAAGGAAATGCATGAGCAAAAGTGAGGTCCCTGACCTCTGTCCCTGGATTCCTAGGTTCTCATATAAGTGAGTTTTTTGCCTTATCTTCTCTGAAATGGTCCTCCACTTTCACTCATTTTCAAGTCATGTCTCTATGAGTATACCTTGCTCCCTTTCTAGCTTCTCTGTATGTGTTGTCTTCCCCTATAAAAAACATAAACTCCCTGAGGCCAGAGATTGTCTAGTTTGCTTGTATTTGTATCTTCAGAGAAACAATACCTGGGTCAAAGGAATCCCTTAAGAAATGCTTCGTTATTCATTTATTCAACCATTTCTTCATTTGCCTTTTATTGCATACTGACTTGTAGTTTATTTTTTTCATGTGGTTGTTCATTATCTTCCTGACTATATTGGGAGGTCACAAGTTCCTCTTGGTTGTCCTTTGTTCTCAAAGAGCATCGTGATGTCAAGAGGTGATGCCATGGTTTGCAAGTAAATTGGATTTAAGTGAGGCAGGACTGTGCAAAGTCATCAGTCCCATTCTCTCCTCTGCAGCCATCCGAATCCAGTGGCAAGACATAGATCAGGATAACTGGAGATGGCCCTGGATGCAGTGGGAGACCTTGGCCTTTTAAAGTTGAAGGTCTTTCCCAGGTGTCAGTTTTACTGAGGTAATGCCCATTCAGGCATTAAAGCTAGGGAAGAAATGAGGCGAAGAGTGGCCTCTTTTATCTAGTCAAAAAAATAATCAATCCAGGAATGGAAGACCCTCAAAGTTTCTGATCAAAACGGAAACAATTGCTAATTACATTCATTCTGAGCTGTCAAGTCCCAAACAATGACCAGATGAGGCTTAAGTTGAGGCCTGTTGTTGGCCAGTGAAGTCAAGGACCCTACTATTAGAGGACTTTATCACATTACAGACTCGCAATAAATATGTATAAATTGATAAAAACAAAGTCTGACCAGAGCAGAAAACTTACTCTTCATGGTGGTATAGAAGAGCTCTGGAAGAATGAACTTAGACAAAGGAAATGAAACGCACAAAAAATAACTTTGCATACTATAAGACTTTGAAAATAATTAGACTACACATTTGATTGGTGCCATTCATCCCTAATTGCAAAGGTGGAGATGCTCACATCAGTATTATGCTTCCAAGAAGTGTCTTTGAAGAGGTCATTGTCTACGATCCAACAAGACACAATGGCATAGGCTGAGATAGGCTGTCCCATTGTGCTCAATTATGTAAGCAGCATGCTGGTATCCACTTTGGGGATTCCTCAATTTTTCTTCGTGTCTCTGCCAACCATGGCTCAGAGAAATGCTGGCAGCATGTTGATTCATCTGTGACTAGATAAGCAATCACAGATTGCTGCCAATGACTTTGCCAGCACCTCTGCCATTGGAGAATAGCTTTGGGCTATAGTAACTTAAAATGTTTAGAGATGAAACCCTTAAAATTTCATAAAACTTAATTTTAGGCAAGGTATAATTGAATATATTCTTACTTTAACAATTTGGTTGCCACCAATCTGTATCAGTGAACATTTGTGGACTGCCCCACCCACTCACTCCATCCATCCTTGTGCCTGGAGATACTTAAACAAATACTTGTATTCTATGACAGATGTGATCCAAAAGGTCACTACCTTGCTAGGAAGATTAAGTGACTTCCATGTCAGAATTCACCGATTCAGTTAGAAAGACACAAGTTAGCCACTTTATGAGGTACATTCAAATATTCATGCCTGTGAGAACTCCTTAGATCACAAAGTAGGCACTTAATGAATGATGTCTTGAGAAATTTTTTTTGGGGGGGGATTATTCACTCAGCAATTTCTAAACTAATCTTCTAATATTCTAGATATTTTCCTTTCAGCTCATATATACCTTTTGGTGTAATTCAAAGTATTTATTGATTATACTTTATTGATTTATACATTGTTAGGCACACACTGCTTTCAGTTGAGGTCATATATGGCCAACCTATATCAGACAATGTTTTTCTAGATAAAGATCAGTCAGTCAATCAATCAACAAGCATTTATTTTACTTAGTGTCTCCTGCATGTCAATCACTGTGATAGATATGGGGAATAAAAAGATAACAACGAAACATTCTCTCTTCAAGGAAATAACATTCTATCAGATGATCTCACATTATACGTTTGCTTTTCTTTTTGCTTTTCATTAGTTTTTTATTAGATAAAGGAGATCAAAGAAATGATACTGTTCAGAATTATAGGGAAAATAATAATGTATTAGGGAAATCAGGAATAACTATTCAAGTTTTATTTTTGGTTATGTTTTGTCAATCTGCCAGTCAGTTGACAAGCAAAAAATAAATACCTACTATGTACTAGGCACTAGGCTAAGCACCAAGGATATAAAAAGGGTAAAAATACTCCCTGTTCTTAAGGAATTTGCACTGTAAGGGTAGAGACAAGATGTAAAGAATTAGGTACATACAAGATACCTACAGAATAAGCAGAAAGGAATCTCAAAGAGGAAGGAAGGCACTAGCATCTGGGGATGGTGTGGAGTGGGATTTAATCTGAGTCTTGATGGAAACTGAGAAGGCTTGGGGGTTCATAGAAGGATGAAAAGTTAAAAAAGAGTTTAAATGTACAGAAGTACCAGGTTATGAAGAGCTTCAAATGATATTTGTTGTTCAGTCATTCAATTATATTTGGACACATGAATTAAATTCATCCATTTCTGTCCATTTAAGTTCATTGATACCCAAGATATTGATATTTAATCTATCCGTCTTCTGTTTGATAACATCCAGCTTACCTTGGTTCATTGATCTTATAGTCCCAGGTTCCTATTCAATATTGATCTTTAGAGCATCAGCTTTCTTTTCTTCAGCAGACATAATGTTCTACAATAGTTTATATTTGATTCTGATGATAATAGAAAGTCATTGAAACTCATGGAGTAAATGGGCAAAGGTGATGTCATGAAAATCACATTGGCAACTGAGTTGTGATTACAGTGGAGTAGGGAAACTTGAAATATGGAGACCATTTTCAAAGCTGCTGAAACAGTACAGGTGAAAGGTCATTAGCTGAACTAGATTGGAAGTTATGTGAGTGAAGAGAAGGGGATGTGTAGGGAAGATGCTTTTGAAGTGGAAATGACAAAACTTGACAAGAGATTAGATATGTGAGGTGACTGAGGAATTGAGAGTGTATCAAGACTGGGTTGGGGAAATGTAGTGTTCTAACCTGTAATGGGAAATATGAGAAAAGGGGATTTTTTTTTTTTGTGTGTGTGTGTGTGTGTGTGGAGACACTGAGTTTTGGATACACTGAGTTTAGAATGCCTATGGGACATCCAGTTTCAGACTTGCATAACCAGCTGGTGGTTTGTTGACTAGCTCAGAGCAGAGACTAGGGCTGAATATATAGATCTAGCAAACATCTGCATAGTGATTATAATTGACCAATGAAACCAAATGAGATACCATAGAGTAAAAAGAGAAGATAACCCAGGATGGATCCTTGTGAGGTACACACATTTAGTGGGAGTTATACGAATGAACAACCAGAAAAGGCACCTGTGAAGAAAAGTCACAGGTAGGGGAGAAATCAGGAATGAGCCTTGTCATGAAAACCTAGAGATAAGAGATCATCTAGGAACGGAAGGAGATCCAGAGTATCACATACTACAGGGAAGTCAAGGAAAATGAGAACTGACAAGACCATTCATTAGATTTGGCAATTAAGAAATCATCATCCGTATCTTTGGAGAAGGAAGCTCCAGTTGAATAAATAGGTTGGAAGCCAGACTGCAGAGCTATTTTTTCAAAATGTCTCACTTGAAAATAGTCATAATCTCATATCTGGTTTCGCAGCTTGAATGCTGTTATGATATATTGCTTTGTTTTAAACATATGAGGAAAATTTTGCTTCACACAGATAGGTATCTTGCAAAAGAAAGGTATTTTATAGACATTTATTTTACCTACTGGATTCAAAGCCTGGTCCCAGGCATAAAAAAATTAAAAACAATGACAATACAGAGCTGGTCCTCACAGTTCTTTCAATCTAAAAGGATAGGGGTGAGGATTTGATTGCACAAATAAATATTTTGCAAAATAGAATGTGAGAAGGACAAAAGAGAGATCTAGATAAAATAACAAGAATATGAGAAGGGAGAAGATATAGTAAAAAGATTGCTGAATCTGGAGTCAAAACACCTGCATGATATACCTTGCTAATTGCTAGTGGTTCTTGGTCTTTGGGGCACTATCCGTAATACATACATCTGTTGTAGGGTTCAGAGATGATAAAAAAGCTTCTCTAGGAAAAGGAAGAAAGAAATTTACTTATGGAACAAGAGACCTGTGTACTTGCAATTAAAGAAAGCATAATGGGGGTTACGAGGGTTCTAATCTTAAAGGGACCAAAACTATTGATCTGAAAATATGTTCATGACAACCATTCATTGCTCCTGGTATTGCAAGTGTGGTTTTTTTTGCAAGATTTGCAAGTTTCTTTTCATCATCTGAAAATAAGGAATAAAAATGAACATTTGTGAATATGTTGTTAAAGCATCATCAAAAAATGAGCTAACTAGTCAAAGACTTTTGTAATAAGGCTACTTGTAATTGCCCCAAACTGGAAGCTACCTAAAGACTAAACAATAGGAGAATGGCTAACATTAATGTAATGGAATACTGTAATGCAATCAAGACTGACAAGGATGATACATATTTAAAAATCTGGAAAGACCTTTAAAAATCATGCAGAGGCAAAAAAACAAGAAGCATAAGAATAAGACTCATATTAAGGCCATATAAAAGTAAATTGAATGGGAATGACCAGGTAAAGAATATTGATGAAAACTTAAAGAGGATGACAGAGCTTGTGTATTGATTTTAAGTGTATTTTAAGTATATTAGTATATAATATGTAAGTATATTTTTATAAATCAAGATTAAATAATTATTTTGATATTAAAATTATAATCTTATTAAAGTTATAATAAAAATAAATTATTAAAAAGAAAATGCATTTGAAGCATCTAGGTGGCACAGTGGATAGAAATCTGTATCTAAAGTCAGGAAGCACTGAGTTCAAATCCTACTTCAGATATTTAATAGGTTTGTGACATTGGATGAGTCTTTTCACTTCTATTTGCTTCAGTTTCCACAAATGTAAAATTGGTTTAATAATGGAATCAATCTCATTGTTGTGAGGATCACATGAGACAATTTTTGTAAAACACTTAGCTCACTGCCTGACACATAGTAGGTGTTAGCTATATAAATGTTAGCTATTATACACTTATTTCTATGTTATTTTGTAAATACTTTTTCAAGTATTCAAAGTAAATATTTTTTTGTCTCTTCTAAAATCTCCAAACAAGTCTTTTTCCATACATGAGCTGGATACAGCCCAAATAAGTGATGAAGGAAGGTGATAGCTCCCTAGCCAGCCAGATCAGCCAGCTCAACCTGGGTGATCAAAGAGATGGTGAATGCTGCAATCAGATCCCTTGCTATTTTTTTTTTAAATTGGGAAGACAGAGGGTGTTATTAGCTGCAATCCTTGTATTTTTTGTTGGAACAGGTTATCTGTGAAAAACTTACACCTTTGGATATTCACTCCCATTAGATGTAGGGTTAAGCGAGAATGGGGATACCTGATATAATGTTTGAAAATAATATTTATTGAGATTCAAAAGGAAATCTAATAATTCTAGTATTATTTCTCCTTAATCTGTTCTCCAGATATATGTGTATATACATATATATGTATATATATTGAGATATTTCAGATTCTCTTTTATTTTTTCATTTGTTTTATTATTCCTTGGTGTCCTCTTAAGCCATTTGATTCCCCTTGCTCAAATCCAGTTTTCAAGAACTTATTTTCTTCCTTAAGATTTTAAACCTCTTTTTGCCAGTTGCTTAAATTTCTTTTCATAATTTTCTTGGATTCCTTTTATTTTTTCCTTATTTTTTTCTATCTCTCTTATTTGATTTTTTTATTTCTTTTTAAGTCCTTCTAAGAATGCCATTTGTACTTGCGACCATTTGATGTTGCTCTTTGGGGTAGGAGTGGCTTTTATTTATTTGTTTTTTTACCTTATCCACATAATAGGGGAGACATCTCTCTGAAGAAAATAATTGTCATTTTCATGCTGTCTGGCTTATTAGATCACCATCTTGGACTTCGGGGGAAATTCCTTAAGTCAAAATTAGATTTGGCTCACGAAAAGTGTCTCCTAAAAAGGGATGAACAGTGTCCCTTCTAGGAAGGTACTCACTGTACAAAGCTATTTATTTCCTCAACCATAGAAGAAATGTGACAAAGAGATTCACAAACATACACTGATAATTACTTGAACTATGAAACAATTATCTAGCAGACATTACATAACTCAAGGAATTTGATAGTTAAAATGCTAAACATTAGGAAAGAGTCAAGAAATTGAGGAAAAATCTTTGCAACAAGTTTTGTTGATAAAGATAAGATATATAGGGAATTAAGTCAAATTTATAAGAATAAAAGTATTATGTAATTAATAAATTGTTAAAGGATATGAATAGGCATTTTTCAGAGGAAGAACTATAATGTACCAATAATAGCCTTATGAAAAAAATGCTCCAAATCACTAATAATTCGATAAATGCCAATTAAAATAACTCTAAGACATCATCTCACACCCATCAGATCAGAAAAGTTAACAAAAAGGAAACTGACAAATGCTGGTTGTGGGAAAACAGGCATGTACTGTTACTGGAACTATGTCCAGTCATTCTGGAAAGGATTTTGGAACTATGCACAAAAAGGTATTAGCATGTGCATATCCTTTGATCCAGCAACATCCTTACTAAGTCTATTCCCTAAAGAGATTAAAGAAAGAGGAAAAAGACCCAAATGTATAAAAATATTAATAGCAGTTCTTTGCCTGCTGACAAAGAATTGAAAACAGAGAAGGTGCCTATCAATTGGAGAATGATTGAATAACATGGTAGGTGAATATGATGGATTATTATTCCGCTCTAAGAAATGATTAACAGGATAATTTTGGAGAAACCTGGGAAGACTTGCATGAACTGACATAAAATGAAATGAGCTGAACCAGGAGAATGTGCATATGTTCACAGACATATGGGTGGGCCAGTGGATAGAGCACTGGGTTTGAAATCAAGAAGACTCATTTTCGTGAGTTCAGATCTGGTCTCAGATACCTCATACCCTCTGGG
Source organism: Potorous gilbertii (assembly GCA_028658325.1). Taxonomy (NCBI): domain Eukaryota; kingdom Metazoa; phylum Chordata; class Mammalia; order Diprotodontia; family Potoroidae; genus Potorous; species Potorous gilbertii. The sequence goes on along the minus strand of CM053773.1, from coordinate 81,969,749 downwards.
CAAGTCACTTCATCCTATTTGCCTCAGTTCCTCATCTGTAAAATGAGCTGGAGAAGGATATAGCAAACCACTTCAGTATTCTTACCAAGAAAATCCCAAATGAGGTCATGAAGAGCCTGACAAGACTGAAATCACTAAACAAAACAAAATACACACACACACACACACACACACACACACACACACACATACACACATGATATGACTAATATAGGAATGTATTTGGTTTGACTATAAATGTTTGTAATAGGTTTGTTTTTCTTGCTTTGTCAATGGGAAGAGGAAAAAGTGACAGGGACAGGTTTTGGATCTGAAAATAAAATAAAGTTGAATTTAAAAAACTGCTAAAACATGAAGCACATTGTAACTGCTAGATAGGCATTTCATTTTCTCTTTTGATCTGTCATGTCTGAGCAACTCATTCAAGTTCCTTATCTTCTGACCAGCAAGTGCAATGCCTGGGTTTATTGTCCTGCCAGTAACCATTTTCTCCCCTGAGAAGATTTTCCAAGGTCACCATCACTTGGGTAATTAGTGTCTAATTTCAAGAGCTCCCTAGCTATTGAATTTACAAGATTGGTAGCAAAGCTAAATGTCAAGATCACTGTTCAGTTACTTCTGATCAAGGAAAGAAAACAAAACAGAACATTTAGCCAGAACCTTGGAACCTAGTCTTAGGATCATCTAGATTAGCACATATTTGCTGCCATGTATGGGTAGTCACCATTGCTATTGTTGGGAGGTGGGAGGAGAAAGAAGTTAAATCTCTCTCCATTTCCCCTCATTGAAAGTGTGTGGAACAGCCCAAGGAGTTACAACACACTCAACAGATGAGAAGAGGGAGTAAGGATAGAAGTAGTTTTTCATTTTAAAATCTACTAAATTGGTAGTTCATCCCGCTCATCACATTTGTCATAGTCTTATCCCACCCTCATGTTATGGAGGAGATGAAGATCACCCAGAAACTTTTGGCTGGGCATACCTTTTATCGACGGTTCTAATGGAAATGGTCAAGGTCACACATGGTCCCAGAGGGACATACTCATTGAAAACTAGCCATTGTCAGTGAGCATAATAAAAATTAGAGAAAATTTTCTGAGCATAAAAAAGAGTTCAGATCAAAAATCGAAAGAGTCTGAGCAACAACAGGGTTCAGTTCAAAAGAAATCTTTGGAGGTTTCTCCAGTTACCTAAATGGAGCTCATTGCCTCTTACTTCTTCTCTATTCCCAAACTTTCTTCTCTGATGATGATGATTGATGATGTTTGTCCCTTGTTTTCAGAGAGGATCATCATGCGTGATGTCTTCACTTGCTCGTGAATTGGATTTAAGTAAGGCAGAGTCGCACTAAGTTGCCGGCCTCTCTGTTTCTTACAGTCATTCAAGTTCTGGGGCAAGACAGAAGTCAGGACAATTGTCAATAGCCTGGCCTATGGTGGATGATATTGGTGTCTGACCAAGCTCCAAGCATTTCATAGCAACCGATTCAGCTACCTTCATGGCCTGTGGAACAAATTGCTTGGGTTGCCAATTCTACTGGGGAAAAGTCTTCACATGCTTGGGTTAGACATGCTTGGGTAACTCACTGACAGGTCTGAGGACAGTTGATTATCCTCAACTTGGTTCAGCCTCTCTGCTGAGATGGTTTACTGGGCTGTAGCCACTGTACATGCTATGGCTTGTTGGAGTCATAGGTGAGAATTGAGTGAAGGTGGACAAACCCTCACACCAGGGTGTTAGCCCTTCCTGAACACCCCCTACACCTAATGATGATGACAATGCTTAAAGGCAACTAGATGGTGCAATGCATCCAAGGTTAGACTTGGATTTAAGACAACCTGAGTTCAAATCCTTCATCAGACACTTATTAGCTATGTGACAGTGGGCAAATCACTTATCCTGAGTCTCAGTATCCTTAGTTTATAACATGGGAATGACAGCAGCTACATCCCAGAGTTCAGAGTTATTATGAGGATCAGATGATACACACACACACACACACCCACATTCTGCTTTTCAAATTTTAAAGTGTGATAAAATTATAGCTATTGCTATGATTATGTTTATTCCTATCTACCTATCAAAGTTCATTCAGATGCTATCTCTTGAATCTTCACCTTGTTTTTCTCCTGCCTCACTGGTAATTTGTTTTACATCTCAGGGATGCATTATATTTTGTATCAATTATATTTGTATTAATTATAATTATCTATCTAGGACTTGTTGTCCTTCATTCTTGATGACATCACTATGTTAGAGGCAAGTTTCAATGCTTTCCATTGTGGCTGATCAGACTAACGTGACCTCAGAATGCCCTACCCCAGGGTCAAGCACAAATATTCCATGTGAACATTAGGGATAGATACTTTAAATTTGTGCATATTGGTTTTTTTGGGTTACTTCAATTCTGCTTTCTCATAGATGTGCCAGTGACTCCCATGTCACAAATCAGTTCCAAAGTTCCTAAGAGAGAGACTTTGAGAGTGTCATATCACTTCTTCTGAACACCATGTGAGTGCTTGCCCTGTGTGAGTTCTCCATAAAGTAATCTTTCAGGTAAGTGTATAAGATTGTAAACCCCATGACAGTATCTCCCTATCACCCAACACAGCGAATACAGTAGATTTTTAGGAAATGTTTGTTGAAAGAAAATGAAAGAATTTTATAAATATGGAAGCAGATGCTCCCAGCACCTAAACAGTTCACTGGGACAAAGTTCCTGCTGTCATCTAGTGAGGCCTGATGGTCTCAGTTCAGCTTTCCCAAAGGCCTACTTTATTTTAAGGGATTAGTTTACACACTGGGAGACTCCCACTCAATGAACACAGCAAAGCAGGAAAAGCATTTCTAGGTCAAAGTCACGGAGTCATTAGAATGGGCCAAAATTTTCCTGGAGAAACTGTATGACTCTGCAAGCCAGCATCCCTCCTCAAAATGAGTGGTGGGGAATTTCAGTGTGAGATCACTGAAGAGGAAATGAAGGAATTTCAAAACAGCTTCATCAGTGTCACTTGCCCAAACCACATTTGGGTCTTACCACATCACAGTCCTTTGCAAACATTAAAATGTCTGATTTACATCCTAGTAATAATCCTATAGAGATTGCTAGTGACTTGAACAGGATATGAACTTGGTCCAATAAAAGCAAATGTAATCATGTGCAATGTGTCCAGTGCATAGATAGCCACCTTGTAAGAAATCTCTGACAGCTGGAATACAAGGATCTCTAGGTTTTTCTTTTTCTTTTCAAAAAATAGATGAGATGGAGGGAATATCTCCCTAGTTTTCATCTCTTTCCATTTTCTTAATTATTTTCTCTCTTTCTTTCCTCCTTCCTTTTCTTCTTTCTCTTTCCTTCATCTGCCCATTTCTATTGCCACATCTGATTGAATGCCCAACATTCCTCTAGCCATCCCTCCATCCCTTCAGCTGTTCCTCTCTCTCTCCTCTTTCTCTCTGTCTCTCTCCTTCTTTCTCCCCATCTATCTATTTCTCTATCAGCTCTGTTACACCGGACAAATTGCTTAGATTTTGTCTGTTTCCTCACCTTTAGAATGTGGATAATAGTAGCACCTACCTCATAATATATGTATCCCTTCTTAATCATATATTTATTCAAATTTTATGTATTGTATATTAAAGGTACACTTTATATTTTTAAAATTATATTAATTTATATAATATTTATATTATATATAATATATTATATATTTATATGACATATTATATAAATATAATATATAATATTTATATTATATATAATATTTATATAATTAAAATATATATTAATTTATTTTTAGTTTTCAACATTCATTTCCACAATATTTTGAGTTTGAAATTTTCTCATCTCTCTCCTACACCCACTCCAAGAGATTGTGCATTCCAATCACCTGTTCCCCCAACTGCCTTCCCTTCTATCATACCTCTCCCTTCTCTCATCCTCTTCCCCTCTATTTTCTTGTATGGCAAGATAGATTTCTATACACTCTTACCTGTATGTCTTATTTCCCAGGTGCATGTGAAAACAAATTTTTAACATTTGTTGTTAAAACTTTGAATTCCAACTTCTCTCTATTCCTCCCTCCTCATGCATCCCCACTAGGGAGACATGCAATTCAATATAGGTTATACATGCATAGTCATGCAAAACACTTCTCTACTAGTCATGATGGGAAAGATTATATTTCCCTCCATCCTATCCTGCCCCTCCCCATTTAAATGTGCTCTGTTCTCTCTTTTGACCTTGTCTGTCCTCAAAAGAATTTACTTCAAATGACCCTCTCCTCTCATTTGCCCTCCCTTCTATCTTCCCCCGCTCCAACTTATCCCTTTCTGCCCTCATTTCTTGTAGTGTAAGATAGATTTTCTTACCAAATTGAGTGTGCATGTTATTCACTCCTTAAACCAAATCCGAGGACAGTAAGGTTCACTCTTTCCCTCTTACCTTCCCCCTCTTCTCCTCCATTGAAAAAGCTTCTTTTTTTTCCCTTTTCCCTTCTCCCAATATGTTCCTCTCTCATTCCTTAATTTAATTGTTTTAGGGATCATCCCTTCATATTCGTTACCTTGTGCCCTCTGTCTATACATTTATAATTCATCCAACTACCCTAATGAGTTATAAATATTATCTTTCCATGTAGGAATATGAACAATTCAAATTTAGTAAATCACATATGATTTCTCTTTCCTGTTTACCTTTTCTTGCTTCTCTTTATTCTTGTATTTGGAAATTAAATTTTCTGTTCAGCTCTGGTCTTTTCATCAAGAATGCTTGAAAGTTCACTATTTCACTGAATGATCATTTTTCCCTTGGAGTATTATGCTCAGTTTTGCTGGATAGGTGATTCCTGGTTTTAATAATAACTCCTCTGACCTCTGGAATATCATACTCCAAGCCTTCTGATTCCTTAATGTAGAAGCTTCTGGGTCTTGCGTTATCCTTATTGTGTTTCCACAATACTTGAATTGTTTCTTTCTAACTGCTTGCAATACTTTCTCCTTCACTGGGAGCTCTGGATTTTGGCTACAATAATCTTAGTAGTTTTCCTTTTTGGATATCTTTCAGGAAGCAATTGGTGGATTCTTTCAATACCTATTTTGCCCTCTGGTTGTAGAATATCAGGACAGTTATTCCTTATAATTTCTTGAAGGATAATATCTATGCTCTTTTTTTTTTGATCATGACTTTTAGGTAGTCCAGTAATTTTTAAATTGTCTCTCCTGGATTTATTTTCCAGATTGGTTGTTTTTCCAATGAGATATTTCACATTTTCTACTATTTCTTTCATTCCTCTGGTTTTATTTTATAATTTCTTGATTTTTCATAAAGTCATTAACTTCCATCTGCTCCATTCTTATCTTTAAGGAATTATTTTCTTCAGTGAACTTCGGGAACCTTCTTTTCCATCTGGCTATTTCTGCCTTTTAAAACATTCTTCTCCTCATTGGTTTTTTGGATATCTTTTGTCACTTGGGTTAGCCTATTTTTAAGATACTATTTTCTTCAACTTTTTGGGTCCCCTTTAGCAATCAGTTGACTCATTGTTCATGATTTTCTTGCATTACTCTCATTTCTCTTCCCAATTTTTGCTCTACTTCTCTTACTTGATTTTCAAAATTCTTTTTCAGCTCATGGCCTGAGAGCAATTCATATTTTTCTTGATGGCTTTGGATGTAGGAGCTTTGACTTTGTTGTCTTCTCATGTTTTTTATATTTTGGTCTTTCTTGTCACCAAAGTAAGCCTGATTCTTTTTTTTATAGTTTTTGCTCATTTCCCTGGCCATTTACTTGACTTTTGAGCTCTTTGTCAAAGTAGTTCTCTGGTTCCACTGAGGATGTGTGTGTGTGGGTGTATTGTTAGCTGCTCAATCCCCCTCTCCCAATCTGGTGGCCTAGAGCTTCAGAAACAGCTGCTGCATCTGCCCCTGCTGTTGCTTCCACGGACTTCTCCATCCCCACACCCACACCATCCTGGGACTGGGACCTGACCACTCTGTTTTCTCACACAGGTCCTACAGGTTTTTTTCCATTTACTTTCCAATTTGTTCTTGGTGTTTTGCAGTTGTGAAGGCTGGAAACTCCCACAGATGCCAGAGATTCAGTCCCCCTAGACCTGCTTAGGTCTTATCTGCACTGGCACGGCCCACACTAGACTATGCTCTGCTCCCAGTCTGGCTCTGTAGATGCTTTCAGTTGGACTTCCAGGCTGTCTTAGCCTGGAGATTTGCTTTACTCTGTCATTCTGTGGGTTCTGAGACTTCATAATTTGTTTAGAGTCATTTTTTAAAGGTATTTGCCGGGGCTTGGGCAGAGAGCTCTAGCAAGTCTCTGCTTCTACTCTGCCATTTTGGTTCCACCCCTATTAAGGGTAAACCTTAAGCAAAATTATAAAGTTTACATAATGTAGAGTCCTTCCACCCTTCCTTATAATAAAGTAATCCTTCACTTTTTAGATATCCTCTTATTCCCCCCTCTACCACAAGTGCTCTGTTTAGTTTTTACTATGCTTCTCTGCATTATGTAATAAGAAAGATAGTATCTTAGGCAAGCCTCCTTTTAAACCATGACAGATGCTTGGTAGGGGCACTAACCTAAGACAACACACCTCCTGGGGCCTCACAGAGAATTTTGCTTCACAATTTTTCAATACCCTCATCATGTATTAGTATGACATCTAGGATAACAGATTAAGGGCTAGAAGGGACCTTAGAAGTCATTTAGTTAATCAGTGCTTTTTACCATTTAGTCAGATAAACTGAATGACAATGATTTGACCAAAGCCATGAATTTTTATGTTAGAATTTTCTGTGTGTGTGCATGTCTTATCCTTATGCTAGACTGCAAGCATCATGAGAGAAAGAAATATTTCTTGTCGAAACTTCATATCCCCTCATGACCTGACATAATGTTCTGTATACATAGAAAATAATACCTTTTTAATTGAATTGAACACTATCTTATGATGAACATTTATCCAGGACAACTCAAACCCTGGGGCTCACATCTGTGCTGTTCATCAGAGAATACAGACAAGACAATCTAGGACTTCAATAGGACATACAGAAGGAGAAGGAATGGGAAGAGAAAGGGTGATTCCCTCAGAACTACAAATGCATCAAGGGATTTTGTCATTTTAGCACAAGTACATGAAGCAACAGGAGTCCAGTCTCAATGTTATGATATAGGAAAACCTGGTAAGCTGGGAATACAGTGATGAAAACCAGCAAGGATGAACCTATCCACTGCTTGTGATACCACCCATTGTCACTTGGGTTTCTTGGCATTGCTCTCCTTCATCCTTCTGAATGGAAGAGCCTGATTAAGTTTGGTGCTGCCACATGGTGAGGTCTGTGATAGTTATGGATGATCTGTGGTTTGAGGAAAGCCAGTGGTCAACTTACCATTATTTACAACTGCTTGATAGTTATGTGCAACTCTGCATCCTTAGAAAGTCACTTCATACATTTGAGCCTCAGTTTCTTTATCTTTAAAATGAGAGGGGTTGATTAGATGATCTCTAAATTCATTTCCAGTGAGAATAGTGTGTAAATCTATCTCAGCAATTTGGTTGTTTATGTTCTTTTTTTTCTTCCCCTTGAACCCATCCAATTTTTAAGTATTCTCATGACACTTGAGTTGGGTATTCAACTTGCCTAGGATCCCCATCATCTTTGTCTTGCTACATCTGAACTTTTCCTTCTTTCTCTACACCCCACCTTCATTAACAGGATCTACTGATACCTGTTCTCTTCAACTCTCCCTTCCTTTAAGTGAAACTAAATGGGAACAAAGTTGATCAAATAAGATATTTCTTGTTGCTCTTTTGTTTTTTCTTAATAGATTACCCTGCGAGGTCAAAAAGAATTTAATAGTGGTTATTTAACAAAAGTGGGAATTGAACCATTTTGAGGTCAATGAGGAGATATTGATTATCAAGGGCGACTTTAGGTGTACCATAAGCAGTTGATCTTAAGTTTGATTCTGAACATCCTTCGAAAAGACCATCATTAGTCAAGACCAACTCTATTCTGTCAGTATTTTTAAACATCTTCCCATTTTTGCTGTCAGCTCATCTTGCCTTAGGCATTGGTGATGCACTCTACGTCTGTACCCATGGAGCTATTCCATCCCTATTACACCAGGTTTTGTTCCCTCTCAGCCTGTGATTTACTGTTCAGCCTGTGATTTAATGCTAATGCCACTAACGTCAAATGGGGCCATCCTCAAAATGAATGAGGGATTCTGAGAGCGGCTCCAAGATTTCCCTGGGTGGTGCCAAGACAAGCCCATTGGCTGCAAAGCTGAACGCCTCCCTTTGTGTCACTCGGGAAAGAATGTCGGCTGACACTCTTCCTCCTCCACAAACCCTGAAAAGTCCCACTTCTCTCCAAAGTATTGTGCAATATTTTAGAGTTCACCATGACTACCAGTCATGAGATTTGGGGAGGAAGGGGAAATATTGTTTATCTATTATCTTGAGGCCAATGCTATGCCTTCAATGATTAGATTCCACCCCCCTGCAAAGTGGACTTCAGATGTAGAAAATAAACATTGGCAAGCAATTGCTTAAGGTGAAATGGTTTCTAGGCAGATTTCCTTTAATGTAGGCACTATGTAGTGGATTGGGCTTGCCTGTGTGAATTAAGATTCAGGTATGGATGCTGGACTTCCTATTAGCGTAAACTCTGATTTGACTAGAGACCATAGCAAAAGAAGGTTCACATTGTACCAGTGCCACAGCTGGTCTGGCCAGCAGAAATATTTCATTTACATGCTTGCTTTTAACAAGGTAGCAATACCAAACGATTGAAACATGTGCTGTATGTTCCTTACAATCCTGATAAAATATCTTAAAGATCGTGCTATCGGAAATGAAACAGGAGCTGGGCGTGCTGACAAAATGCTTGAACACATGATTCTCTATTTACAGGACTGTATCTCATTTTTAATAGAACTTGTCCAGGGAAATATTCCAAACAAGGTGCAAATCGCTGGTCTCTTTCTTGCAGCTGTGGGGGGTTAGTATTGCAAGTAGGTCTGTGATTTTACAATTCTGGTTTAGCTCAATTTTGTTAATTTTACTACCTATATACCTCCTTTGTGCCCTCCCTACTGATCGTTCTCTTTCACCTAAGCAGAGATACAATTCTTTCTTCCCTTCCTCTCATACCCCTCTCCCATCTCCCTTTAAATGATTCTGCATGTCTACAGGGACTATTAAGAGTTTTTCAGTAGACAGGATAGTCGTACCTTGGCTCCCCACTTGAATTAAGAATTCATGGAAGAGGTGAAGATACGTATGTGTATCTTTCCCAGAACATCTTATCATCTTTAAGATGTTTTAAAATGTTTACTCTAGAAGGCTTTAAAAATTAGTTCGTGGGGAAATTGGAGTAGTCATATGAGTGTCGTAATTCCCAACTTGCAGATGGTAAATCTTTTCTGTAGTTAAAATACTACTACTACTAATGCTAATGATGACACAAATACTGACAGCTTTCACGTATTGGGAAATACATGAAAATAAAGACAAACAAGGAATGGGGAATGGAAACATAGGGGATATCAGGGACAAGGCACTGGAGAGCTCCCTGATAAAATGGAGCAATTTACAAAACATTTATGGGTGCTTTTAAGAACTGTGAATTTGTCAAGTGTTATGAAGCAGCAAGCAGTAGGCAATAGAGGGAATATTTTTAGAAAAAAGTACTCTGATACTTGCCAAAAAACTGTACAGGAGTTATTCCTATTGCCTTTTCCTCCCCTTTCCACCTCTTACTCCCCATTACCCCCAGCAATATGAATGCTGATTTGGAAGATTTTCCTCTTTTGGAAGGTGCAAGGTCTCACTTAGTGAGTTACCCCTGAAAATTCCAAATATACTTTTGCTGAAAATAGAAAATGATCCAGGCCTTAGTTGTCTTCTCCTTCCCTAGACACTGTCCCTACTGTGCTACTATCTCTGGGTGTGATTTATTTCTCCATTTTTTAAAGGACTCTCTTATACAGACAGTTGTGTAATGGAATGTGAACAGTGCCATAACTAGTTTTCTTAGAAATTTCTCACTTGAAAAATAGAAGAGTAACCAATCACTTGAGCTATTCTTTATTGAAACATATACAAGTGGGAAACTATAATTTGATTGGAGTAAACTTAGACTCAGGAAGCATGGTCATCTAGTTAACATCAATGACATGAAATTGATCAGGGATTTGTAAAATTATAGATGGCATTTTCAAATGAGACAGTATATGGAAAGGCCTATGATCCAAGAAAAAGGTGTTATATGAAGACAACAGGAATGGACAAGGGAAATAGACCATCATGACCATAATCTAACTTATTCAGAACCAGAATGTGACTGAAGATTCAGAAAAAGTCTGTTCTGGCAAGATTTTAATTTTGTTTTTAGAAGAGTGGGTTAATTTTGCAAAATGCTAAAACATTTCCATACTTTTAGAGACTTAGAGCATACCACCAAATATTCTTCAAAGAACTGAATACAATTAAACATTTATTATTGGCTATGTATAAGACACTTTCCTTATAGGAAATAATTTCTGTTGGTATAGGACCAACAGAAATCTTAGTGATCTTGCTTCATAAGTTTGCCTTTTTGACTTCTCTAATGATCAATTTAAAGGACAGATATATTAAGTCTCTGGGTTCCGATTCTTACCCCACTTCCCAAAATGACTTATTATTATGATGTGGTCATCATGTTTCTCACTATTATTATTGTTGAGGGTGTTCCCAGAAAAAGCTTGATCAATGTTAACATGGATAAAGATAAAGAACTTATTTTATTATTGAAGACATCTGTTATGAGGTATAAACATCTCCAATGGCCTTATGTTTAAGGCTTTGTGCTGGCATTGATTGCATATCTTTGATCAAGTATGAATTCTCTTCCCATATTCTGGGTGAAGGTTTGATTTCCAGTCAATTTAAAAGTACCTGGGCTTTAAAACCCATATGTATTGAGCCCTTGAAATTGGAAATGGACAGAAATAGAGGAAAAGCAGAATTGAGAGATGAAGATAGGTGAGGAGTTCCATACAAAGACTTGGTCTCAGCGCCCTGATGTTCCATATCTGTCAGCTCTTCTTGGAAACTAAGTAGCCTGAGAGATGGAAGTGCATAAGGGTAGGGGTATAGCATCGAGGAGTTAATGGGCAGGTGGAGGAATTCGAGAATCAAGTGAAAATAGGAGCTGAGAAAGTGATGGAGTGGAGATACAATGTTTAAGGGGAAGCCTGGCCTTTTCCTCCACTAAGCATCATGAGTCAGAGGGACTGCATGGGTCTCAAGGATGAAGTGAAGGGATTTGAATTCACTGACCCAGTTTTTCCCATAGTTAGCAGATCTTAATCTCAGAATAATTTTATGTCTAGAGTACTATATGGTTCCTAGGGGAGGCAAGACTCATCATAACATTAGGCTGCTTGACTTCCTGGTGTTTCCAATTTCTTTTTCCTCTGTTGTGAAAAATGCAACAACCCTAGGTTGTGTTCCTGGGATGGGTAAAAGCTAATTGGAGGAGGAAGAAGCACTGTCTATGATATTTATGAACTCAGGTACAAATTTTGATATTTTTCTACCTTTAATAAAACCCATCTCAATGCATCATTAACCTATGTGCTTATATGACAACTGAGGTACCAAGTTTTATGTAGAGGCCAAGACATGGACTATATCCAGGAATGACTTTCCCTGAGAGGAAAAACAAGCCAAATACATGATTTGTGGGAAGCTCCTAAGATTGCACCAGTCTCTATAACCTCAGAGTTTTAAAAGTGAGTCTATTTTGCACTTTCTTAGGGGATTGAGTTCTCCTGTCCACCATATTTTGCACTTTCTTAGGGGGTTGAGTTCTCTTGTCCACCATATTCTACTCGATGCTTTTGAGATAATCTCCATTAATTAGATTTCCAGGCCTCTCCCTGAGTAGTTTTATCCTTACAACTTTTTGTCTTTCTCTAAAACTGTATCAAACCTGGACACATATACTTCTTGATTTTCCTGAATTATAAAATTAAAAAGCAAGTCTTAGGCATAGCTATGACATAGATATGGGTCTTGCTCTGGGTCTTGCATCTTCATTTCAGGGTCTCCCTCACACCCATTGTGATCGTAGGTCTTCAAGGATTCCCCATGAGGTCCCCTGGCTTCCCTGGTCTCTCATTACAGATCCCCCTTTAGGTAATATCTCATACTCCACATGATTACTGATTCTCCTCCACCTTAATTGTATTCCCACCAGACTACTTTGAATGAGAAACTTGACCAATGACTTAATTTAAAATAAGGTATTAATGGAAGATAATCATATTACTTCCCTTGGATGACGACTATTTTTGACATAACTTTCAACATCTTGATCCAAAGGAAAAAGCAATGAGGCAGTTGTGAAAACCCAATGTGCAACACATTGTAGCTGCCTAGGGTTACTAGTATAAGGACAGCCCTAGTAGTGTGTGTGTGTGTGTGTGTGTGTGTGTGTATGTTATCTTATTAATCAAGGGTTTGTTTCCTAATTAATTTTCTCCATTTGCTTTTCTCCTTTCTTACCTCTCATCCTCAAAACACTATTGACACCCAAAAGAATGAAAGGTACTTGAGTGAGGGAACAATTTCATTTTTGTCCTTGTTTTCCCAGGACCCCATACTGGCCCAGAGTTTGTGTTTAAAGAATGTTTGTTGAATCAATGAATGGGTGAATGAATAGTGTTAGTTCCAAACCGAATGAATGAGTGAATAAGTAGATGAATATTTGTAATTATTTTCTAGCTCTTTGAAATGTCACAGTGCACCTCCACAACTGTTGTGTACGTGAGACAGAAGTTCTTCAAGCACTGTGAGACTACTCCTAATATCAGTACAGTTTTACTAGGGCAACTAGGTAGCACCGTGGATAGAGCACTGGCACTGGAGTCAGGAAGACGTGAGTTCAAATCCATCTTCAGACACTAGCTGTGTGACCTTGTGTAAGTCACTTAACCTTGCTTGACTCAGTTTCCTCATAGGTAAAATAAGCTGGAGAAGGAAATTGCAACCCATTCCAATATCTCTACCAATAAAACTCCAGCTAACATCAGAGTCAGGAGTACCTGGTTTCAAGCCCTATTTTTGACATATACTGCCTATGTGACCCTGGGCATGTCACTTAACTTGTCTATTTCTCTCAGTTTCCTCATCTGTAAAATGAGTATAGCACTCACCTTCCAGAGTTGTTGTAAAGATATAATACATGTATACATATGTAAAGTGCTCTGCACATTTTAAAGCACTACATAAGTGCCAGCTAGTATCATTAGGTACATACAAGACATATGCATGTTAGATGGGGGGTAGCCTTAGAGGGTAAGTCTCTAATAGTTGTGGGGATAGTGCAGTATAGACAAATCAACAGATGATAAGGGTCTGAGGTAGGGTGCTATCTATATAAAAAAAAGTGGAAACATAGAATAGATGTGGTGGAATTGAAAACAAAATTAGTGAATAGAAGAGTGATGAGTGATAGTGAGGAACTGAAGCTAACACCAAAGTTGGATGACTGGGAGGATGGTGGTGCTTTCAGCAGAAAGAGGTTTAGAAGAAAAGTGATTGTTTTTTGGGTGAGAGGAGATAATTCCTTTTTGGATTTGTTGATGCTGTGACCTAGGCTATTTAATAACAAAAATTGGCATAAAAATTATGCAGCTGATATAATTAAAAGTAATATAGTATACTTTCAAAGATCTAAAATGATATTAAATATAAAGAGGAACTGATAGGAAGGAAGTCTAATCAACTTACATTAGTCAGAAAAATATAGTTCAATCATATAAATATTTTTCATTTATGTGAATTTTATATTAACATTCTGGGAAAAAATGTGTGATACTTTATTAGTAATACTATTGAATTCAGTCCCTTATACTTGGTTCTGTTGGCCACCTTAGGGTTAGGAGAATGAAATAATCAATATGCCTGAAAAATTGGGACCTGACAGAGCTTGGAAAGGAAACCAATTAACACAGCTGATGATAACTTAGCTTTTAGTTACGGCCTTAAAATATTGTGATGATATTTGAATTTCCCTAAGAATCCACCGTGGGATGAAGATAAATAGGGATATGGTGACATAGCAGAAAAGTCCTTTTGTTGAGAGAACATTTGGGTTCTGACCTTGGTTGTGCCATGATCGTACATGAGCTTGGGCACATCATTGCGCCATGCCAGGTCTCAGTTTACTTCAGTATATAATCATCTCTAGAGCCCCTTTCAGCTCTAGTTTCAATGGTAATCATTCTTTTCTGAGGCTCTTGTGGATATAACTACAGAATATGCCCATAAGGTAACTTGAGGGGGACGAATTTCCCCTTATTGTTAAACCTCGTTCCTTTCCCTTTTATGTCAAGTTAACTGCTTCTGGGTATTGTTATCCTTTTTTGGGAAACTGTTCTCTGAAAATTACAGACACATTCGATCTTCCCCACACCTCTGTGTTTAATCCTGAGTTGATATCTCTAGCTTTGAGTGGGAACCCACCCACTCTAGCGTTCACCTGAATACCTGCTTTCACAGAAATTACACAAGGAGATAAATAATTAGTCATGCTAACAACTGCAAAAAGTACGGCAGAGGTTGTTCAGACCCCTAATTGGAAGCCGGAAAAGGAGACGTGACTATAATTAGCACATCACACTATAACTTTAAGTCGGTCATGTTTAGATATCCACTTGCTTTCACCTAGCTGTCTGTATGCCTAGGTAAAATGGTAAAGAACACATGACCTGTTAGGGGCTAACAGAATGCACAGTGTAATATTTTACAAGTACCATGTATGTGCACATCTCATTAATTAAAAATTAATTATAAAGGCAGGTGACATTACCTTTAAACAGTCACAATTTACTTAATGACTTACACATTTTAAAGCATATGTTATTTTGGTGTTGACTTTTGTCAGCAGGAAGCTTTAATGGGTAGAAGATACCACTGAGCTGTGATTAGTATATGTACTCAATTGAGCATTAATTAGGAGAACAAGCTAGACTGAACCTGTGACTGGCACATAGTAGGGATTTAAGTGTTGCTTGATTAGATTTGTCAAATTTTCTATGAAATCCTGACTCTGTGTGTGTCTCTGTATGTGTACACACATACACACACGTACACACACATATTTCTATAAATGTTTCATATTGAGCAATCATTTTGAACTGGTCAAGGAGACAAATCAAGGTCTGACAAATCACTTCCAGGTTATTATGGTTTAAAAAAATCAACAACTCTCCAAACCATGTATTCCTCTAGGAGCGGTTGTGTCCTATTCTCCACTATGGAAAGCCATCAAAGTCTTTTTTGACAACTATGACATGAAATACTGGAGACAGTGCAGAAGGATGCAGTCTTGTACCCAATGACCTTGTGCTGATGGGAGAACAGAAACAGCTCATTAGAATGATTTAATGTGGTATTTTGTTAAAACTAAATCAAAATAATCTATGGAATGTGGCTCAGATTCATCTGAACTTGAAACACACGAGACTCTGCGTTATCTCTTTGTTTTCATTTGGAAGCTAAATGGAATTCTAAATTTGAAATACTACAGAACAGGACACTTGCCAATTTTTCTGTTCAAAAAAACATATTTCTGGACCATGCATAAAATCTTGGGATTTCTGGATGATAGGAATACATATACACATACACATACACACACACACACCAAAAGATAATCTCTATTTATGAACTGTAGAACAAACAGAATGAATAACAACAACAAAAAACAAAAACATAAACAACTTAAACATATATCCTAGGCATGGGAAGGGTTAATAAGTGGAGGAAGATTAATTCAGAAGCAATATTTCAAAAAATATTTCACTTTTTTCAGAATGCAAAATTAGTCCCATCTTCCATAAAGATAACTCCTGTTTACTTTGGGGAGATATTTTTCTTAAATGTTTCTCCCATTCCTTCCACCCTCTCTCCCATCTCCTTGAAAAGAACAAGTTAAGAGTTACATGTAAAATTACCAGAAGAGAAACTTGGTCTTTACCCCTATTGAGATTGTCAAAAACTTGCCAGAGACAGTCTCTGCTTTATGAAGTTTTATATTTTCAGGAATATACAATGGAGTTTTCTTTCTTTTTTATTATTTTCAGAAGCTTTTACATGGTCTTGAAACTGTCTGTTGAAGAATACCCCACTGTCCAACTGAGTTTTCTTTGCATTCTCCTCAGATCTTGTATAAAAAGTTGGAAATAATGTTTATTTTACTTTGGGGTTCTTAACAACTTAGGGGCAATCCAAAGATTATAAGTCATTAGGTTTTGAACTTTCCCAGTAATGAAGGAGGTATTTTTCATTTGTCATCCCAGATTTATCAAAGGCGGTAGGTTTTGTTTCCTCATATAAAAACTAAAATGTGCTTAATAGGCAGTTTTAGAGGAGTTTGATGGGATACAAAGAATTTTGTTCTAAAGAGGCAGCAGATCTCATATCTACAATTTTTGGGTACCTGAATTCTTAATTGAGCATTGTTAATGTGACTTATTTTTACCTTTAATTAGATACTGTACTGATAATTCAAACACCTTTTCAACCAGAAAGGAAGGGAGAAAATTTAATACATATTTTTTTAAAAACCCACTTTCTGTCGGCATGCCTCGCCCCCTCTCCCTTACGTTTCTTTGGTGAGTTTAGTGTCTGAGAAAGATCAGAATAGAAAAAAGGAGACATCATTTTCCTTAGGAACTGAGCATTTTTATAATTCTGGACAAAACAATACAAAAGGTGGGAGGGAAAAATGGATGTGTGGCAAACATGATGCAATTAATTATTTTTAATAGTCCATGAGAAAAGAATCAGATTTGTGTCCTTTTTTGTTCAAAAGTCTATACCTATACACATGTGCAGGTAGAAATACATGACTATTCCGTAAATATTCAGAAAACAGAATGTCTATACAGGTGACTGGTAATCTAATAACAAAGACCATGTGCAGGCATGAGAAATTATTCATCCTTGTGCCTTTAAGGAACATTCCAAGGTCATGGTTGCTGATGGATATTCCATTAATGTAGGTCTTGCTGATCACCCTAGGGGAGGAGAAAAAGAATGTCTCAAAATTTCAGAAGGGTCACTGGCAATCACCCCCTTGGGGGTTCAGATTGAATTAGCTATTTTTTCAATGAGCTGACTCCCACACATTCAGCTCACAATTGTTAGACTGCAATGGGCAACCATGATCCCTCTTGAAAAAAGCACTGTCATGAAGAAGGGCTATTTTACTTCTTTGGCTACTGTTGTAAAAATGCAAAATCTTCTCATGACATTTTGCAAGTTCTAAGTTATATCTGGTAAATATCACTGAGTCAGTTACCATCTGGAATCAATTCAATTGTGGGGGTGGGGAAAGCTATTAATTTGAGCCAATTGCTTAACATGCTACAATACTAAGAAAGATCTGGAACCCAAAGAAGAATATGTCAACATTAATACTTTACACTACCTTCTGCCCCACCCCAACCCATTCCTCAAACTGATGTTTTATAATTCTTATAGGTTCAATTCAACTCAGCAAGTTTTGATTAAGTAACAAAATGTAGGCACTGTATTAGGTGGGCATACAGAGACAAAAGAAGGGTAGCATCTACTTTCAGGGAGTTTATATTTTACTGAGAGGAATCAATCCATGGACAGATAAGTGAATATAAAATGTGTACAAAATAAATGCAAAGCAATTTCTAGGATGGAGTGGAAGAGGGACTGACAATAAAAGGAACTCTTCTTCTACGTATCATTTGAGCTGAACTCTGAAGAAAATACAGATTATAAGACACAAAGGTAAGGAGAGAAAACATTCTAGTAATGATAGGCAGTGTAAAGTCTCAGAAGCAAGAGACAACTATTCTGCTGAACATTAGGTGCCCATTCAATCACCCAATTAATTATGCAATGCATCTTTTTCCTTTGTCCATGGTGGGTCAACATTGGGTTAATTGATACATCTATCTTCTTTGCCCAATAACCAAAATGAGAGTGAAATTACTGTACATAAAAGTCCAAGCCACATAATTCTGAAATTATTCACTTTTTTCTTTGCATTTATAATACATGAAAAAATATGGGGAATTGTGACAGAGGAAAATGCTGTTTTCTATTCTTATAGCTCAATGGTTTTTGAATGATAATTACTGCCATATCAAAATTACTGTGATTTCTTGTATCCAATTCCATTCTTAGAAACAAGGTGTTTCCTGCTCTGTGACTTCTTGGTTCTTCCAGTTTTGGATGTTCTTGGTAGATACTTAAAAGAATAATTATTATAACGTCCTCAAGGACCTTTTCTCCTTTAGTCTTGGTAGAGTTACAATTCCAAAAGTCGATATCATGCAATATTACCTTCACAAGTTTGCTCTTGTCATTTTACTTACCCAGAATTCCTTTACTCCTCTTTGCTTGATAGAATCTCATCTATCTTCTAAGGCCCATCTAAAATCCCAGATGCTCCATGAGATTTTCCTTTTCCCCTCAATTCCCCAGTGATTGCTTCCTCCTTTGAACTTGTCAAATATGGGATATTTTTTATCATTCTTTTGGTTTTCATTATATGCTTTTTCAATGTCAGTAGTTTTGTTACATATTTGTATGTTGTCTTCCCAATTAAAGAGTAAGAGCCATGAGGATAAGGTCTATTTCTAATATTTTTTTGTATTTTCCCACATAGTGCCATGTACATACTGAGCATTTAATGAGTATTTACGAAAATATTAGGTTATCTTATTAGTCAAGGGTTTGTTTCCTAGTTAATTTTCTCCATTTGCTTTTCTCCTTTCTTACCTCTCAACCTCAAAACACTATTGACCCCCAAAAGAATGAAAGGTACTTGAGTGAGGGAACAATTTCATTTTTGTCCTTGTTTTCCCAGGACCTCATACAGTGCCTAGCCCAGAGTTTGTGTTTAAAGAATGCTTGTTGAATAAATGAATGGGTGAATAAATAGTGTTAGTTCCAAGCTGAATGAATGAATGAATAAGTGGATGAATATTTGCCCTCATTTTCTAGTTCTTTGAAATGTCACAATGTACCTCCACAACAGTTGTGCTAAGATTTTCCTTAACATTGAATTAAATGATTGAAACCCAGTCCTTTGTAGAAATCCCAGTGTTGCAAACTAAATCAGATCTTTGGTACTTCAGTGTTCTATTCCCTAACCTTAGTTATGAAACAGAATATGAATGTCAAGAAGAGGGGATAGAAGACAGAGGGCATAACATAATCAAAATTGTCACATTTCTGTCTTCTCTTGGAGACACTGTAGTCAAGGGAAGCCTGTTAAAAGAAAACCAATTAATGTGACACATGACTATGATGAACTGACTCATTGGAAACACAATAGATTTTTCTTTTTCTTTTAAGAGATGCGAATGGAAGAGTAATATTAAAAGTTATACTTGCTTAGAATTAATGGACTAAAATCTGAGAAAGCAGAAGATATGAAAAGATAAGTAGGAAAATAGACTAGAATAAAATATTTCAACAAGCTAAGTGGAGGGGATTTGATCAAAAGTATTTCTAAAAAACTTATAGGTAATGGGGAGACTTAATCTGACCAATGCTTTTTTTTTTAAAACTGTCCTCACCTGAAATTTCCTTGTCTACATCTACTTACAATATGTATTTACTGACATGGTCCATATATTAAAGAAAGACAGCTGTGATAACAACATGAGTTCCCAAATGCCAGTTAGACCACTCTTTACAAAAAATGCAACTGAGTTCACTGGGATTCCCTGAAGGTCCTTCAGACTCAGTATAGGGTCCTTTTGAGTGACATGGTTCATATTCTCTTAGACATGAAACCTGTCTGTTTAAGAATATAGTAGTATAGTAGTAGGTATAGCATAGTAGTAGTATAGTAGTAGACAATCAGGTGAGGGGCTGAACACAATATAAAAAATGACAAAAACCCATAGCTCGCTGTTGGAACAAAAGTTCACATTAAAAACATTCCAGTTCTGCTTCTGTAAGCATGGTACAATATAAAGGTTATTGTAATTATAGTCAGAGTAAATGGGCTTACATTGTAGCCATGACACCATATTCTTGTCTAAACTGAAAAAGTCACTTAACATTCCTTTACCTCAGTTTCCTTCCATGTAATGAGAGGTTCTGCCTACATGACTTGTAAGGTGTTCTTCTCTAATTCTGATATGATAAATCTTTGAGCAGAACCCTTTCTACCCTAGTTTCTAATTTTGCCTTAGAGTTTCCATGACCTCTACTTCAAATTCAACTGAAGGGGCAAGAAGACCATTGAAACTACTGTAATAATCCAGATGTGTGGTTATAAGAACTTCCATTAAGATAAGGAAGAAGAGTAAAGATGGAAATGAATAAACAGAGGAAAGTCATGTAATAAAAGAATATATCTACAGGTCTGACGACTAACTGGCTGAGGATTGCTGGGGGGAGCGAGAAAGGAGAAATGACCCTCCATCTATATCAGGAAGATCAGTATTTTTCTTCTTTCCAGTATAAAATTGTACTTGCCAAAACACTAAGACTTTGTTGGTTAAAAAGTCTTTCAAATGAAAACTATCTTGTGGAGGTAATCTGTATCCTTTACAAGTTTAACTGTGACCACCTCTGATAATCTTTTGTATTTATTTATCTGATGAGTTAATATTCATTTAAAACAAAGAATATGACTTTCTTAACTCATTTTCCCTCAACCAAATGATGCTTTCAGAGCTTTACTCATAATCAAAGTGTTAAAATGTGAACAATAATATAGGACATGTTCCTAATGTGCCTAGAATCCATATGATCAGACAAATGATATGTTTCTAATATACACTAAGCATGGATACTTCAATCTTTCTTTGGTGATTTTTTTTTCACCTGAACTTGAGTATATTTAAATATTTTTTTTCTTCTGGGGAAAATAGCAGGAAAATACGACTCTCCTCATTTCTTCGTCTTTATTTTTATGTAGAACCGAACTAATGATATGCAATACCTAACTTCCTAGCTACATTGATCTCATTTAGAACTCTTTTCTAAATTGCAAGTCAAACCTAGAACTCCTGAAAAAAATGCATCCGATTGTATATTTCTTGGAACTGCGCTTTTTAAATGAGAGCTATAAAGAACATTATTTTTTCTTCAAATACTCACCAACTAGTTATATCATTCACCTCAATCATAAGCAAACTGGGTATTTACAAACTTCCCTGACATTCTTTCTCTTTGGCTTGACATGACTTCAATCTGGGAGAAAATAAGTATGGAAGTGCTCTCTTTTACTTTAGATCTTGGCGCTTTTATTTACGTAGTGACTGGTTGCAGGTTGTTTGCAAACATAATAGTTTGACATGATATTTGCACATTCTCATTGATGAGAGGATGTTTTTAAGTGAGAACATTTCCCCTGGAGGCAGACTTCTGCTTCCTTTAAATTCTGTAATTGTAAAATAGTGCTTTAAGAACCTTATAAATGAAGAATATCCAACTGCCTAGTTTTTCATTTCTGGAAACATTAGTCAGCATAAGGCAAATACACCAGCTTTGCCACAAGAAGATGAGCGCATTGGTCTTATGGGACTTGAGCTTTTTGTCCAACCAATTCTTCATTCCCATTGTATTCCCCATCATAAAATGTTCCCTTCTGCCCGTAACCAATTACCAGCTAGATTTTTCAGTAGCCTAAAATCTTTTCTATGATCATAACCTTAAGCCTTTGGATAATTTTTCTTTCCCAGTTAATATCTTGAACAAAAAAGAACTATTTCTTAAGTCTGTCTTTGGTTGACTAGTTATATTAATACAAATAAAGTCTGAGTTATGAATCCTGAACTACTTTATGTTGTTGTTACATCACAGAATCCCCACGCTTTTATTTTTCTATATAGTGGATTAAGGTTGATACATATATATATACATATAAAATATAAAAATATTTCTGCCTTAGTCAAGACTACCAGATATTTTTATTTCTATTAAAGTTTCAGTTTTACTGTTTAAATGAATTAAATAATACCTATTTTATAGGTACCAGATAGATTCTAAACATAAGAACTCAAAATATTCTTGATGAGCCTGAAGCATCAGGAATTGACCTCAAATGTGAGAACTTCGTTTTCAAAGTTTAAAGTTCATTTTGAACTACTTTTTTTTAGATAAATTACTACCCAAAATTGGTTTAAATTATGTGGACACAAATGAAGTGAATCGAATTTTTATTAAAATCATGGTTGACAAAGCATTATTTTCATATATATAAAATTTCAAATTTTCCCACAATATACTTTTCAAATCACCTTAGATGTCTTTGAATTCCTATCACAATGTATCTGAAAGAACATGTTCATGGGGGGCGGAGCCAAGATGGCGGAGTAGAAAGACTCACCTATGCTAGGTCCGAACCCACAGCCCATAGATTTCCTGTAAAAAGAACTCCTGACAAATTCTGGAACAGTGGAAGCCACGCAGCAACACAGTGAAGGA
>CM053773.1:81915308-81946744 GCA_028658325.1 Potorous gilbertii | reverse complement strand
CAAAGGGGGAGAAAATTTTGGAACCCAAAATCTTGTGAAAATGAATGTAAAAAGTTAAATAAATTTATTTTGAAAAAATAAAAAAAAAGAACATGTTCATGTTTAATCATGATTCTGTAGAAACAACATGTAGACAATAATTAGCCATGTTTGCACAATATTTAAAGGCTATAAAAATAGGTAGATTTTATAAAATGAATTAAAGTTTTCAAAGTACTTTTTCAAATATTTGCTTCCACCTAGAAGCTGGGTGGCACCGTGGCTAAAATGCTGGGGCTGAAGTCAGGAAGACTCATCTTCATGAGTTCAAATCTGACCTTAGACACTAGATCTGTAATCCTGGGCAAGTCTCTTAACCCTGTTTGCTTCAGTTCTTTATTCGTAAAATGGGCTGCAGAAGGAAATGGCAAATCATTTCAGTGTCTTTGCCAAGAAAATCCCAAATAGGGTCACAAAGAGTTGGACATGACAAAAATCACTGAACAATAAAAGGTTGCTTATAAAGTACTTTCTTTCCTATATCATGTTGAGAGAGGTTGTGTGATTACATTTAATTAAAAAGATTTTGTACAAATAAAACAAATACAGCCAAGATCAGAAGAAAAGCAGAAAATTGGAGGGAAAATGCTCCAAATAGCTTATCAGAAAGAGGTCTCATGACTAAAATATATAAAGAACTTTGTCAAATCAATAAATGCCCTATCTCTCCTTCCCTTGATCCAGCTATCATCTATCTATCCATCCAACTATCTATCTATCTGTCTGTCTGTCTATCTATCTACTTACCAATCAAAGAATATAACTACAGTACCACTCTTCCATTCACTCGGGTTAAAGCCTCTAGAGTCATGTGTGATCCCTCTCTGTTTCCTTAGGCATTCTTGGCAATATCATAACTATCATCTGACATCATGATAACTTCTCATTGACTAGAATGATGTTTTATGGGGCAATCCCTTATATTTCCTACCCTTGACTTTAGTCAGAATAATGGACTCAGAGAAGTGGGTCCCAGTAAGTCATGTAACTGGATTACAGAGACAACTTTCTGTTGCTAATGGTGTTGCCCCTCCTTGATTTAAAATTGACTTAACCCTTGGAAAGGGGATGGGGGACACCTCTGATGGTCCAAGGATTTGGCATAATCCTTGGAATATGAAGTTACAATGTTTCCTACCTTTTTGGGGTGCTAAGGAGCAGGCTTTAGCAAGAAAGAAGATGATATAATATGACCTCATTAGATCCAAAGTAGTGGGCAAGGTTTAAAGACACATAGGTCTTTTGAGGACTAAATCTTTTATCTCAATTCCCTATCTGGAGGGCAAAGAGACTGAAGGCTTCTTGTGAGCCATTCTGTTGGTTCTTTTTTGGTGGCTGCATGAACAGCCTGACTGGAACCAGAACAAACATCCACTAGTAATCCATTTCTATCCTCTTCACAGGAGTGTGTGGTTACTTTTAATTATATTCACAATTTATAGAAGTCATTTTGATGGATCTGTATGTTTGTACTGAGGTAGAAATTTCCCTGAATGCCCATGTGTTTGCTAGACCTCATTAAATCTCTCTGTTCTCCTCTCTGGAGCAAAATTGTCTGTTTATTCAGTAGGGTTCAGCCTGCCAAGCATCCTATTGATCATGGCTGAAAAGATCCCTAGTTAAAGAGAGCACTGGTCTCTATCAGACTTGGTTGAGAGATTCAGGCAGTTCTCACAGAACAGTCTTCACAAAGAATGCAGGCATAGTGTTGCTGTTACTATCCTCTTTTCTAACCTCCCCCCCCCATCAGTCAATCACCAAATCTTGGGCATTTTATTCCCAAGGTATCATACACTCCTACCCTCTTCTTTTCTGTCAGGTCCTCATTACAGCTTACCTGGAAGTTTGCACTAATATCAGCACTGTTATGTCTACTTGCATGCTCATCTCCAACTCACCCATCCTATTCAACCTTGACACATTACCCTTTTTGATGCATGTATCTCATCTCATCACTTTGTTGCTCAAAAGTTTTTCATAGCATCTCATTGTCTACTCTGTAATTTCTAAACCCTTTTACTTGGCATTCAGGGCCTTCAAATTATCTGACTCTGACTTGTTTTTCCAGAATTTTGTCAACTCCATTTTTTTATGACCTCAATGTCTTAGCCAAAGCAGAATGCTAGGTTCTACCTGGATTAACTCCTTCCAATTTTCTCTATCTCTACTACTAGAGGTCATTAAATCTAGACTAGAACAATACATTGAAAGTGCTGTGTGGAGGTTTCATGTTTCATGTAGCGGTTGGATACTGTGACCTCATGTCCCTTACAACTCGTAAAATTTTGTGAAATCCCAAATGAAATCCTATCCATCCTTTGAAGTTCAAAGCTAACATGGTTTTTCTTATTAAACATTCTTTGATTTGCACTCCCTTTCCCTATTATTTAACTAAGAGGAAACTCTCTGTTCCCTAGACCATGATAACATTTATTTTTGCATTACTTGTGCATTTATGTCTTGGAGTATAGTTACTTACTTCTTAGCCACACAATTAGTTTGTAAACTCAATGTGGGGTGCATAATATAGTGGAAAGAAAACTAGAAAACTCTACTTAGAAATAGAAGGGTCTGTATTCTAGTTCTCTATCTTCTACTTATCCTCTGTGTGAGCTTGGGCCATTCATTAAGCATCTTCCAGGCCTCAGTTTCTTTATTGTTAAAATAAAGGAAATGAACTAGATCAGTGGAATAAAGCATGACGACCACCAGTTGTATCTAACCTGCAATATTCGTGTGTATGGTCCAAACCATATTAAAATATAATTGGGAAATATTTAACAAAAATAAATAAAAGTGTGATAAAACATAGACAACATGACATTTTAAAACTAAGTCAATATATGGCCCATAGGAAACCTTGGGTAAGTATTTGTGCTTCCCATTTATATTTGATTTCAACACCTCCATACTAAATGTTTCTATGATCTGTGAAATCTTACCAGTATCTCACACAGAGTAGATGCTAACTCACTATTTGTTAAGTGCATGAATTCTATAATTTTCATAGTTTCAAAGAATTCTCCAAAAAGATGGGTATTGTTAATTGAATAAGATTAAGTCTTTTTTCCTGAGGCCTTAAAGATAAAAGACTTCCACTAGGACACTTCTTTTTTGATGGCCCTAGCTCAATGCCTTTCTTGATCCCACAGTTTCTACCTGCTATTTCTTGCCTGAAAAAAAAAAAACAATCAAATTGTTCCATGATCTATGGGCATTGTCTGGGATACTCCAAAGTTTTTTTTTGGTATTTTACAGTGAATACCATTATGTCAATTTTGATTTTTGGAAATTTTTCTATTGTGGTTTTTGACCTTACAATTACATACTCGACCTTAGTTATTTTTCCTTACTCTTCTTAAACATTATACTCTGTCTTCACTTAGAAGAGCTTTCTTGAAATTTTGCCATATATATTATTTGGTCAGGATTTAGGATTTTATTTGGTAAAGGGTTCTCATTTGGAAATTCCTTCCACTGAGGCAGATAAATGACTATTTTTTTGGAAATTTGTAGTATTAGGGATCTGCTTATTATATTTGTCCATAGTCACCTAGCCAATATACGTCATTCAAAGGATTTGGACCCAGATAGCCCTGACTCTAAGGTCAGTCCTCAATCCATTATACCATACAACCTCACCCTTATTATTTCATAGTATAATTTTTAATAAACATAAAAATGTGAAGTCATACTTCTTTACTCTCTCCACTGATACTTCCTGGTGGCGTGAAGATGGCTTTAGGAATTTGAAGACTATAACAGAGAATAAACATAAGCTTGATTTGACCAAGGTGAATGAAATCAGTTCAAACACAGTGCTATTTATCAAATGTGTGAAAGTGGTCTGAGGACCTATGCAACTTTTCTTTTCAAAAGGTCTATCCACAGATGATTTCTTTTTTTGTCCACAACAACTCATAAAATGGATTGGGATAAAGGAGTTGAAATCTGTTTCATGGAGAGAATTTCTCTCAATAATGAAACTGCAGAATTTTCCAAGGGTCAAAGGTAAGTATGAATAAATAAAAGGGACTTTTTTTTTCTGTGAGAGAATACCAAAGGTGTTAATCTAGCAATTTAAGAGCCAACAAAAATATGGCTAATAAATTAACTTTCACCAGGACTATTAACTCACTTATAAAACCGTATTTCAGGATGAAGGTGGGCTGTAGAATGACCACTAAGTATCTAATTCTTAGCTAAACTCTTCTCTATCATACTATTCTTACTGTGAAAAGGAAGTGGGCTAAGTACAATAGGATATATTTGTATTTTGTTTTTGTTGTTAATGTCATTGTTGTTTTGTTGGTATATATGGTTTTATTGATGTAAAACACTTCTAATTTGCAAACAGTTTCTATCAATGCAGATTGGCCATTAATCTGCAACAGTCTTAGAGTTGCCTAAAGAACTGAAAGGCTAATTGACTTACCTTCACTTACACTAGTGTGTGTAGAGATATTAAAACCCTGTTCTTCCCGACTCAAGGTTAACACCTCTAACCACTGTACCTTGATGTCTTATCTGAGTACAACTTGGAATGAACATTCAACTATTTCATGTCTAGAAAAAAAACACAAAGATGAAATGAGTCTATATTTCTGCTGAATTTGGAGAATTCAGTTCCTTTTGGTAAAAAAATAGAATTCCAAATCTCTTTAACCAAGGCTTAGTTGTATAGCAGTTTTTAAATAGTACAGAAAAGGACATTTACACTTATTATTATGTCAATTCAGATGTTCTCTAGGAACTAAGACCTTTCTTCAAATATGGCAGTCTTTTTGAGTAAGAAAGACAAAACTCCATCTCCGTTCCCTAATCCATGTTCTGCTAACAAATTTCATTATAATCATACTCAGAGTGAGACAAAGTTCATAACTCATATTATTCTACCAAGAGATATAGAAGGTTACAGAGAACTTACTTGTGAATATGAAACACGTTTTCCCTACAGTAAAGACAATGTTTACTGTATCCACATTTCAAACATAGAAATCATTGAATTTAGAGAATTAGAATGGCTCCGAGGCTTCTGTAAGGGGAAGGAGTGGAAACACATTTAAAAACTGTAACCATATAATCAATGAACAGAAATGAGATTGAAAAAGATTTTAGTTCAGAAGCATGTACAAGATTCACATGTAAGAAAACTATTCAAATGACTTTTTTTCACCCCTGTAGATGACACTTCACATCTCAATGTCCTGGACAATTCTTTAACACTATACATTGCAAAGAAGGTTCCAATATGAATTGACAGCAATTTCAATAATGGGAATTCTCAGTATCATAGGTCCAACCCCTAAACTTATGCCTTTTTGGGTCACTTCTGGTTTAATCAGTATAACAAGTCCACATGGATTTAGAGAAATTTCCATCTTGGTACAAACATTAAAGTATCTGCATTCCTAGAGGGCAGATAAAGGAGCAATGGGTAGAAATTGTCAAGAAATCCACTTAATTTTAATATAAGGAACATCTTATCAATGATCCTAAAATGGAATGGGCATCTTAAGGAGTGAATGGGAATCTCACTGTCTGAAAGTTCTTTTGATTTCATTAATACTAAAGTGACAACACCTTAGATACATAAATGGCTCAGTCATTAACAAATTTTAAGCACGACTGATGAGATATCACTGTTTTTCATATTCAAAAGGGAGGATATTAATAGTAATTACTAAAAGGGCAAGTGGGGTTTAAAAGATACATGTAATTTTCTGTACAATTTTTGTGCAAAGGCTGGTGTCTGACCTCAGGTAGTGATTTTACTCTCCTTCCCCCACAGCTTTTTCTCCTAAATGCTTCATTTCAGCAATGGAAAATGGAGAAATAAACTCAATTTAATGTTTTCTATGTAAGCACATTCTGATGAATACAGTCCCTTCACAAAAAGAGTTGTTTCAAATTCTCTTCTTTCTTATGTTTTTGAACATTCTATAAGAACATTATCATTAATGCATTGACTTACAAGTGGTTCTATCAGTACTACATGTTTTGGGCAAATCACTTAACTTCTATGGCCTTCAGTTTCTTCTTTTTTATTAGTTATTTATCTTTAGTTTTCAACATTCACTGCCATAAGTTTAAAATTTTCTCCCCCCTCACTTCTCTCTTCCTCTTCAAGCCGGCATGACATCTTATAAGGGTTCTACACATACATTCCTATTAAACGCATTTCCGCATTAGTCATGTAGCATAGAAGAATTATAATGAATGGAGGAAATCATGAGAAAGAAAAGAAAACAAAACAATCACTTTCTTCTTTAATGTGACGAGATTGAACTAGATGACTTCTAAAGCTACTTGCAGGTCCAAACAGAGGATCCTTTGTTCTTTGATATCCCTTTGTATTATCAATGGATCCCTTATTTCCTTCAGTAAAAGGCCACAAGAAATTTTAGTCCTTGGGTAAAGATGGAGTTTCTCAATTCCTTCAGGCGACTTTGATACACCAGATTCTCACACTTGCTTCAGTATATTTCAGAGGCTGAAGTATATTTCCCAGGAAGTAGAATGTAGACTTTCTAAGAGCATAATCTATCAATCAACAAGTGTTGGTTAAGCACGTACTTTGTGTCAGGTACTATGCTGAGTACACAAAGATAAAGATAAAATAGTTCCTGCCTTTGGGGAGCTTACATCCTTTCAGGGAGACCATATGTACACCTGAAAAATGTGAAAACCGTGAAAGGCTGAAGACAAATAAGGCGGTGGCGGGGGGGATGGGGGGTGCGCACGCACTGAGACAGGCTTGATAGGGAACAAGACAGGTTGCTCAGGCTTGAATTAATTATAATCTGTATTGTTGGAGGGGATGTCCATATCAGGATCTCAAAGATGTTGGAGCTTTGGAGTAACCAGATAGTAGATGCATTGCATGGTAATAACAGTGGATGACATTTTTGTAGTTCTTACTAGGTTCCATGTTTATGCTTTTTATCTCATTTGACCCTCACAACAATCCTGAGAGGTAGGTGCAGTTTTTAATCTTCATTTTCCAGAGGAGGAAATTGAGGTTAGATATTTGCCAGTATCTGAGACTGAAATAGAACGTGAATCTTTCCAACGCCAAGCCTAGCACTTTATCCACTGCACTATCTAGCTGCCCAAATAAGTACTGTTTAAGTCTGGTTTAGGGGACATAGCATTAGCCTGGAAGCCTGTATAACTGGGATCTAGCCCTGACTCAACCCTGTGACCCTGGACAAGTCATTTTGCCTCTACAGGACTCAGTTACCTCCTCTGTCAAGAAGAGTTTCTTTAAGGTTCCATCCAGTTCCAAAATGCTAAGACATTAAGCAGAAATGCCCAGTATTGTCAACTACAAGAGTACTCAGGTTTATAAAAGAAGGTTGTTATTAACACAACTAATCCCTTGTAAATTTAATACTTATTTAGGATCTTTCAGTATGGGGCAAAGCGATGCTTGGCTGACTATACATTGCTGAATAAACAGATGATTTTGACCAAGAGAGGGAACAATGTTTAATGAGGACTTGCAAGTATTTGAATTTCAAGGAATTTTTCAGCTTAGTATAAAATTCCACCAAAGGGGAAAGGCAAAGAGCACCACCACCAAATGCTCTGCATCCCACCTTCACCTTTATTCTCACCAAAAGTGCCAAGGGAATGAAAGCTTGGAAATTCTATGGATTGTTATATGGCCCACTCCTTTTGAGCTAAGTCTGGTTTGTAAAATAGTCTTCTTTTATCCTAGAGTCTCTATAGCTTGCTTGTTAGTACTGCCAGAAGAATGGAGGTAATATCTGCTTTCCAAAAAACAGAATTAAGAGTATCAGTGAATAATAAAATCCCCAAGCATAACTAGAAAGACTCTTGACATCATGTCCATTATGACTATGGCCAAACATACAAATATTTTCTTAAATATTTAAGTGAAGTTTCATCTTTGACTGCCAAGCCTAAGGTATAGTTTAAAAGAGAATATGGCATTCCCCTGTGATAAAAGAAACCCTCAGAAATCTGAGATATGCCCTGATCCATATGCAGTAGCTGAGGAGTATGACTACTCTCCAGGAACTGAGGATCTGTACTGGAGCTTTTACCAAATAAGCCACTATTCTGGGTTTAGAGGTCTCCTTACTCAAGAGGAGACAGGGTGGTACAGTAGAAAGCTTTTCAGAGGACTTGGATTCAAATTTTACCTTTGTTAATTATTACTGATGTGACAGGTCAAATCACTTAAACTTGGTTTCTGTTCCCTTGTCTATAAAATTAGAAAATTCTACTAGATGGTCTCTGAGGTGCCTTTCAGCTCTAGATATGATCCTGAGACTTGTGTGTTATGTGGCCAGCAAGGTGGCAGATTTCTACCTGTCCTCAGAACTTCTCAAACATCTTTAAAATAGGAATTACGTGAAACAGATAAAGTAATTTCTGGTGTCTCCATGGTCTCAGATACAAAGAAGTCTAAGTAACAGAGTGATAATCTAACAATATAAATAACTAATATCTAATCCTTAATGTACTCTTTCAGAATCTCTCTCTACATACCATAAATGAGAAAACAATTATAGTTGAGGGGACAATCTACTGAAGAAGATGTATAAAATAAGATGACTTGCATCATATTGGCAAGGAGAAGGTACACATCATTCATTATAAGAGATAAGGGTGAAGGTAGAGATAGTTCATAGGGAATCCAGGAGAGAGGAGTTGGAGAGATGGGTAGTGGATAAAGCTCTCAATGAATGATTCCAATTTTTTCCATGAAATATGAGGCAACCTTCCCGGATGGGAAATTTCAGGAAGGAATGCTATAGAAGCTTTGAGGAGAGATGAAAACATTTAAATGAGTTTCTACAGTAAATGAGGTAGTGAATTATTTAGGGAACTGTAAGAGTATTTGCTTGCTGCAGTGAAGGCCTAGTTGAAAATATATAATATAAATGGATAGTAAATCTAGTCAGGAAAAATTTTATGATTTTCTCCAGCTTCATATATCAGTGTGTGGTCAAGAGTGAAAGTCTAATACGTCGTCTAATACGACCCACAGCTCAGGCTTGGCAGGATAGGGTCAGTTATAGACTAGGGGGCAAGGGATTCAAGAGAAAAAGATGGTGTAGATTTGAAATTTGGTAAGGTTATTGGTGACACCAAGGTCCACTACCCCAGAAATAACACTTCTTTTCTTCATCATTATATGTGAGAGTGTGGGTCTCCAACCTGTACCCATATAGAATCACAGATACATAGAATCTTGAAACTGGAAGGGTTGCCAGTGTCTATCTTCTCCAATCTGAACATGAACAAGATTTTCCTTTCCTAGTCGTCATCAAGCCTTCGACTGATGATTTCCAGTAAGGTCATACCTACTGTCTCTCAAGGAAGCCTACTCCACTTTGCAATAGCTCTAATTATTAGAAAGTCTTTTCTTTATCAAGATTAAATCTACTTCTCTCAAATTTCCATGCATTGTTCCCATTTTTGCCTTTTATTCACCATCTTCCTCTTTGCATCAGCCTCCTCTCCTCCATTTACCATCTTGACCCCAGGATTATTGAGTTCAAACATATAACATTTTCTATCTTGAATCCTGAGACTCCTTATTCTATACCTTGGAAAACCACAACCTTGGGCAACGCTGCTCCATTGTCCTTCATGACCCCTATTATTGAGTCCTAAATTTATGTAGGGGCAAATATTCAAGTAGGCTCATAGAGAACAGTATGATTTATTTGTTTCATTGCGTTGGATCTTTATGATTATACAGAAACCAATTATACACACGTGTGTATATATACATATATATGTATATGCTTTATTATCTATTTTTTATCTAGCAATGTCTAATTCAAATCTTTTATTTTCTCCTCAAGCGCCTTCAAATGCTGCTTCAGCTACACCTCTCAGGAGAGAACTTTTGCTTATGCTTTACTAAGAAAATTGAGATCATATATTATGAAATTTTTATCCTTTTTATGTACCTCAAAAATTCTTTGTGTTATTCCCCATTTTCATACTTTTTTCTTTCAGTTTCCAAGGAAGATGTGAGTATCCTCCTTTGCAAGGTCAACTCATCTACTTCTGCCCTTCATACCATTCTATCCTCTTTCCCCTTATGCCCTCTAAAGTATGTCCCTTCATTTATTTAACCACTATTGCTCCCCTTATTTGGTTCTCATGATCTCTTTCCCATTTATCTACATCCCCATTTATAATCCCCATCCTTATATAAAAAGCAAACCCCAAAGCAACAACTTTCACATTGCTGTACCATCTCTCTCAAGCTAACATTCATTGCAGTTCCTGGCAGACTTTGAATTCCTTGAAAAAGTGCTTGCTTTCAAGAACCTTACATTCTCTTGAGGGATGCACCATGTATTCAGATGAGTAAAAGGAAGAGAAAGCTCTAAGGACAGGTATGGCAAGTATAGGGCCTAATGTAGGAAGTGCACCTGAGCTCAGCTTTGAAGGAAGTAAGGAATTCTATTAGCTGGACATTAAGAAACCTACCTCATGATAGAGTATCTGTGGAGATACAATTAGAATGACATAGACATGGAAAGGCAGGAGAAAATCAGACAGTGGATGGTTTTAAGTGACAAGTGGAAAATTTTGTGTTTTATACTAGAGGCAAGTTAATAGAGATTTTTCATGACATAAATCCCATGATCTGATCTGTATTTTAAAAATATCAATTTGCCTAAGGCCATAGAGCAAGTTAGTAGCACAGCTGGGACTTTTATTCTACAGTTTTACATCTTGGTTCACCCTAATTTACAGTACTCTGGTTTTGTAAACCTTGCTATCTCCTCTCTCTCTTCTTTTTTTCCAAAACTTATGAACTCTTATTTCTGGTCCACTTTCATATATTCAATTTTTTTATTTGATCAGAAACATGCTGCTATCCAATGAAATCATCTGCTTGATTTCCTGTTGCCTAGCTCCTACATGAGTAATCCATCCAGCACATACAATGAAACATTGCAATACTCTACCACACATTACAACCTCAAATGAAAGAGAAGGAAGGAAGAAAAGAAATGTGGAAAAGGAGAAATGTGGAGAGAGGATAAGGTAGGGAGGGAGAAAAATGAAAAGGAAAAATAAAGAGGAAGGAATGAATAAAAAAATAAAAAAAGAAAGAAAAAGAAAAACAGTTTACAGAGGAATAGTTTTGTGTAGTAGAATGAATTCCTTAATTGGCCTTGGAGTTAAAAGGCCTGCATTTGTATCCTAGCTCTTCTGCTTACTAGATGAACAGTCTTGGATAAGTCACTAACCCTCTTTGATGTTAAGTTCTTCATCAGTAAAATCATCAGTATAATTCCTACCTTACTTATCTCTCAAGGTGGTTGGTGGTTCTGAGTATTAAATAAAGCAATTGGTATTAATATGAACAGTATTGTATATAATACATATGTGTGCATGTGCATATATTTACAAAAAATTGATCAGATATTATTTTATCCATGTAGGAAGCTCCGTAGGAGGAACCTCCTCTCTCAAAACAACTTCTTTGCATCTTAGAGAGTTGCCTCTGGGTACTGAGAAGTGAAGGAAGCTGCTTGAGCTGCATATAGTCCAAAGGTGCCAGGAACATCACTTGTACCAGTCCCTACTGACTCTAAGGATAACTTTTTGTCTGCCTTGGGCCTCTCACCTCCTTCTCTCTGTCTTCCTCTCTTTTTCCCCTCTCTCTCACCTTCTCCCTCTCTGTTCTTCTCCCTTTCTCCTTTTCTCTTACTCTCTTTATCTCTCTCCTTTTCCTTGTGTACCTCTCCCTTTCCCTCCCTTCTTTCCCCTCCTCTCTTCTCCTCTCTCTCTCTCTCTCTCTCTCTCTCTCTCTCTCTCTCTCTTTCTCTCTTTCTCTCTCTCTGTCTGTCTTGGGTTTTCAGAATGTTAAAACTATTTGCAATAGTTAATTATTTTTATTGTTGCCTTTCAATTTCTCTTCCTCTGCTTCACTATAATGTTTTGACCAAGCTAGTGAAGTAAATTTCATCATCCTATAATGCCTAAAGTCCTTGAGGTGTTAAAGGAAATACTGCATATAAAATGCATGCACAAGCAGAATAAGTTTGCATAATGTTAATATAGACAAATGGCATGTGCAACATTATATCTAGTTGTAATTTAATTAGATTAATTAGATCAACAGAATTAGTAGTGTTATATTATCTTATCTAGATTCAGGCTGGCAAAGCACACTGCTTCAAAATGGTTTACAACCCTAAAACATTATAGCAATACATATAGTGTCAGTACTATCACACTTTAATAATGCTAGGAACACACCATTAAGAGGGAGAGATTATAGGATACTCTAGAGATGCATACAATAGTACCCTTACAGGGGAAAAATTTGATAATGAAGACTACAAAATTATTCCAATTGTTGAAAAAGAGCTTATTTGAAATTAATTCCAAATTGAGTGTGGTTATGATTACATAGCAAATGAATTTAACAAACAGGTTCCGGAGCTAACATAATGGACAAAACAGAATTCATATGTGTTATGCCTTGCCTAAAAATCCTGCAGAAATTTTGAACACTCAATAAATCATAGACGGTGACTGAATTCTTTGGCCATCCACTTGAATACACACCAGATGGCATGTTCCATAAAAGTGTCCTGTAACATTAAGAAATTGTGGCTAGAGTGAGGGCTGGTTGCTTGAAAAGACTGACAACAGGAATACCTTGAGTCCTCCCAGATCAGGAGGTCAATATAAGGAGGCAAGAAAATATTCAATGATAAACTCTATTAATTTTCACTTTGGGCATTTTCCATCCCACTGAAGCTGTCGCGCTGTTATAGTTTTGATTGACTTTGTTGTCAGACCAACATCATAGGAGCCACAAACAATAGACCAAGTTTAGTTATTTCTTTGTTTGGTACTCCTCAAGACCAACTGGGCCTCAAAAGAGCTTCCTTTTGGTTTTCATGAATCCATAAAATAAATAAAAAAGAGTATGCATGAACCCACGAAATAAAAATAAGGCAACCACAATGTTGCAATGTGAAGTTGAGAATTAATGACAACTACTAAAAAAAGAAATCTAGCTTTTTTGTCCTTCACTCAAGGAATTTTCATGATTTTTCTGTCTTTTAAGTGTGATCTACTAGGGCCACTTTTTAAAAAGACAAGCAAAAAAACTTTATATTAAATTTTCATAGGGCAAATCATAGGTACCCATTAAATATTTATTGAATTGAATTGATTAGAAAATTGACCACAACTTATCATGTGGTAAAAATGAAGGAAAAATTATGGACAGCTGATGTGCCTCTTTCCATCTTGGTGATATCAAGACAGAACAAGAAAAGTCCCTATAGTGTTAGGTGTACTCCTTTCTGGGAAACTGATAGGACGAAATAAACTTAAGTACAATGGATAGGTCAATGTGGATAGGTTATGAATGATATCATTGGAGGGAATATACACATTGTTAAAATTGCAGATCTATTGGAGTATTTGAGCAGCTAGTGAAGACCAACTCTGGTCCTGTTCCCTTTCTTTTCCTTTCTCTTGAGCTCCCTACTCCCTTCTCAGAGACTTGAAAACAGTATTTCCAAATACAAGCAGCAGACATATGCTTTGACGAATACTGACACCTGTTCCACAGAGAATGCAAAAGACTTGGTGTTCTTCTGTATTTTGTCTTCATCTTCTCATCATGCAGTATAAATTAGAATATTTTGCTAAGTGTTAGCTTCTGTAGCTTAATTATACTAAATATACTGTGGCTGATAGTGTTTACATACTGCGAACTATTTAACATTTTATATATAGCAAGAAAGATGTGCTTAAATCTGTTTGCATAGTTTGCACTGGTATATCTCTAAAATAGACTTGAATAATTACCAGTGCCATAGTTATGCTATGCTTTTCAAAATTATAATTAATTAAAATGTCTCATTCCATTTTGCTTCCAATTGTTGCACTAGATCCAATTTGAATTTTAACTGCAAATGCAATTGTCCATTATTGTTTTCCCCAGACGCAATTTGAGCCTACCACTAACTGACAATGTTTTTCTTCCCCGGAGGGTGACAGAGAAAATCAAACAAGGTGGAGGATTTGTGTTTTCTTTTCATTCTAGTGCTCCTAAAATAGGTTTTATTAAGCTTTAAGTACTCAATTGGCAACCTTATCTCATGTCACTCTTTCAGAGATTAGAATAAACATAATATTTTGTGGTAGCTCTTAGTTGGCAAGCCCAAGGTTGAACAGCGGGATTGGTAAACTCAACTGAATCCTCCACCAAATGGCTTCTTTCTTATAAAATCATCTATCTAATTCATTGACATGACAGTAATTTTATTCTTATTTAATATTGACCCTTTTCCCTTGGTATGTTCTTCCTTCAGAGAAGTCATATTGAACTCTTAGGGGAAAAGACTCCTTTGGCAGTATATAACTTCTGGATTGTCAGTGTTACTGGTAGGATAGGAGAAAGATCAGAGAAAATACTCAATTACTGATTGTGTGAAAGTTTTAGGATGGGGAAGTCAACAATCTGGTTAGAATGGTGAATTCTCTTGTAAGGCAGTTATTCCTTTGTAGAAGATTCCTGTCAAATTGATTTTGATTATAAATAAGGATGTGAGGAGTTCTTTGTAAATTATTTGCTATTTATTTCTAAATCAAGAGTCCAATTATAAGAATCTTGACAATAGGGCATGATAGAGAAACATAGACAGATGAGAAGACAGATAGATCAAAACTTTTGTCATATATTTACTACTTTTCAAGAATGGTACCAAGTGGTGGTCATAGAAATATAAGAAAGCAAGACAGTCTTTGCCTTCAAGAAGGTGACATTATTTTTCTTTTTGGTTGAGGGACCCTAATTAAAATTTAATCTTTGATAATCATATAATCAGTATACATTGTCCTACACACCGTTTGGCAAATAATTAAAATTTTTAGAGATTATTGAGTTTTATGTAAGAGGAGCAGGAGGACAGGAAATGACAGGCTATGACTATAGAAAGATTTTTAAAAATTATTTATTTTTAGTTTTCTACATTCACTTCCATAAGATTTTGAGTTCCAGATTTTCTCCCCTTTCTCTCTTCTTTTCACTCAAGAAGGCATGCAATCTGATATAGGCTCTACATATACATTCATATTAAACATATTTTCACATTAGTCATGTTGTAGATAAGAATAAGTACAAATGGGAGGAATCACGAGAAAGAAGAAAGCAAACAAAAAACAGAGCAAACAGTATGCTTTGATCTTCATTCAGATTTCACGGTTCTTTTTCTGAATGTGGACAGCATTTTCCATCATGAGTCTTTTAGAGGTGTCTTAGATCCTTGAATTGCTAAGTTTATCATCATTGGTCATCATACAATGCTGCTTTTACTTATACAATGTTCTCCTGGTTCTGCTCACTTCGCTCAGCATCAGTTCATTCAAGTCTTTCCAGGTTTTTCTGAAATCTGCCTACTCATCATTTTTATGGAAAAATAGTATTCTATTACATTCATATAACATAACTTGTTCAGCCATTCCTCAATTGATGGGCATCCCCTCAATTTCAATTCTTGACTGCCACAAAAAAGAGCTGCTATAACTATTTCTGTACATGTGAGTCCTTTCCCCAATTTTATGATCTCTTTGGAATACAGAACTACAAGTCATATTGCTGGGTCAAAGGGTATGCGCAGTTTTATAGCCCTTTGGGCATAGTTCCAAATTGTTCTGCAGAATGGTTGGGTCAGTTTACAACTCCACCAACAATGCATTAATATTCCAATTTTCCCATATCTTCTCCAACAATTATCATTTTCCTGTTTTATCACGTTGGCCAATCTGATATGTGTGATGTAGTACCTCAGAATGAGTTTGATTTGTGTTTCAAGGAGAGGATATTCTAATGGAAGACAAAATATAAATGTTATTTAGAAAGGGAAGGGAAGGCATAGAAGTTAATCTAAAGTTGGAGATGTTATGAAAGTGCTTTGGAAGCCTAAATCTGGGCAAAATAAAGCCAAAGCTGGTTTATCAAAGTCCAGGGTAGTGCCAGGGATGGACTCTATTCTGGGGGTGCAAAAGAAGTCAAAGTAATACTCTGACAGGATAAATTAAAGCAGAATAGTGTGAAGATGGCTGAGATCTGTTTTGTGCTTTTAAAAAAAATATATCACAGAAAACATGACAAGCAGAAACAAAAAATGAGCATCGAAATGGAACTCTGGTAGTGATAGAGGATAGTTTTGAGGTAAAATCAAATTAAAGTACCTTTCTAACTCTCATATTGCCTACTTGGATACATATCTGATTAATCTACTCTTAATTATTTCAGTTGGTTTTTTAAATTAATGTTGGCTCTTTCCTGACTGGAAACGGAATTTATTTCAGGAGGGAAGACATGCTTCTAGATCAAAGAGAAGGTGGGGGAAATACCTGAAGAAGGCAATAGGCTTATTTATATCAGTAATGTTTTAGATATTGGTTGAAATGAGATACTATGAAAGACTATACTTCTATCTTATTTTAGTATCTGTAAGGAATATTAACAATAATAGTTATTGTTACATAATACTTTAAAGTTCACAAAAGGTGTTTTTTTCACAATACCCTATGGGGGTGGTAGTAGAAATATTTTGATTTCCATTTTCTACCTGAGGAGATGGAGGCTCAGAGGAGTTAAATGACTTACTCAGAGTGAGTGATGGAGTCAGGTGTCTCAGGACTTCATACTTTTCAGGATGCAATTCTGCCTCTCAGAACATTGTTGCCCTTCAGAAGGGTAGGAAGTGGTAGCACTCCAAAGAGAAGCAATAGAGGAAGTCAGTATCAGAATCCATAGGGTCTCAAGCACCTATTACAGCTAGGTTGAGATTAATGAGAGCAATTTGATTCCTTATGAATTATAAAAAGATACCAAGTCACACTTGCTGTGAGACAAAATTCAGCTAACATGACATGTTAGAGTTAGTCAGAGGCCTTACTGCAGTCCTGCATCTGTATTTGCCTATCATCTTGTACTGATATGATATGCTGCTGAGTGTCGTATTACCAACAGTTGTGCTATTTTTAAAAAATAACCCTTAAGAAAATGGATAAAAGGAAGAATACTTCATATGGAGTCATTGCCAACATAAAAAGGAAGTGGTTTGTTGTTACATTAGAAAAAAATTTGATAGAATTTAATGACATAAATATGGTTATAATAACTCCAAAGAAGGACAAGATGCCAGAATGTGGCCAAATCTATGGAGATGACATTATAAAAATATGCATGTGAAGGAAAAAAAGGAAAAAACAAGAAAAAGATATGGATAAAACTCTCTGAGCTTACCAGTATGAAGATTTTTTAAAAAGAGAAGACAATTCATCTTGCTAAAATATTTTAGATGACATATCCATCATATAAACATTGTATGTATATCTTCAGGCATAATCTGTAATTTTAAATTATTCAATTAAAATTTTTCTTTATCTAAGTACCTTATTTCTTTGTAATTGACTAGAATCAGAACTACATTTTTCTTATCCTTTGCTGTTCTAATACATTAATAAATAAATATGAAAATTATTTTTTAATATTTTCATTGTAAAATTTCACTGGACTGATACCAATTACTTCAAATAAAATGAACTTGAAAAGTGAGACCACCTAATAGGATTCATTATTCACACTAACTGGGACCTAGCTGTATATTTTTATAAGGAAATTAGTAACAATACCATTGGAATTTGAGCTCCTCAAACAAATCCTTCTTCCCATTATGTTGCATCAGTACTATAACTAATAGAAATTCTATTGGGCTGCTTTACTCTAGTTTGGAGGCATTGGTTGGTTAATATATGTGTATGTGTGTATACTCATACACATGTATGGGTATACATATATATGTATATGTGCATATATGTATAGGTATGTATATATATATATATATATATATATATATATATATATATATACAGTATGTTTGTATGTATGTATATATAAAAATAGTTTCCAGATTTATAAGTACCCCAGTGTACTAGTATGTCCTGAAGTGTACTATATTTTGGTGTTCAGGGTACTCCAAAGGCATAGTAATACTTTACATTGCTGGATTGTGATTGTCCTTCGTTGCTGAAGAAGACCATGCCATCAGAGAAATGATGACATGACTTGCACTTGAGTTTGTTTTGAGTGAGGGAGGGATGTGCAAGTCACCAGCCTCACTTCTCCTCCAGAGCCATCTGAATCCAGTGACCAGATATTCACCAGGATGACTGGAGATAACCCAGGATGCACTGGGAGACCTTGGATCCTTTAGGTCAAAGTCTTTGCAGATACTCACTTAGGGTGAGGCAATGGTCATGCATTGAATAGGCCTGTATAAGAAGTAGCCAGGGCCTGGCCCCTTTAATGAGGTCAAGAAAAAGAAAGACATCAGGCTGGGTGGGAAAGAGCAACAGTTACTATTGCTAATCACTGTAAAGTTGGAGGGCCCATTGGAGTCCCAGTTTCAGAGAGGAAAGGAAAGGAAAGGAAAGGAAAGGAAAGGAAAGAAGAAAGGAAAGGAAAGGAAAGAGGAAAGGAAAGGAAAGGAAAGGAAAGAGGAAAGGAAAGGAAAAAGGAAAGGAAAGGAAAAAGGAAAGGAAAGGAAAGGAAAAGGGAAAGGAAAGGAAAGGAAAGGAAAGGAAAGGAAAGGAAAGGAAAGGAAAGAGGAAAGGAAAGGAAAGGAAAGGAAAGAGGAAAGGAAAGGAAAGGAAAGGAAAGGAAAGGAAAGAGGAAAGGAAAGGAAAGGAAAAAGGAAAGAGGAAAGGAAAGGAAAGGAAAAAGGAAAGGAAAGGAAAAAGGAAAGGAAAGGAAAGAGGAAAGGAAAGGAAAGGAAAAGGAAAGGAAAGGAAAGGAAAGGAAAGGAAAAAGGAAAGGAAAGGAAAGGAAAGGAAAGGAAAGAGGAAAGGAAAGGAAAGGAAAGGAAAGGAAAGGAAAGAGGAAAGGAAAGGAAAAAGGAAAGGAAAAGAAAAAGGAAAGGAAAGGAAAAGGGAAAGGAAAGGAAAGGAATGGAAAGAGGAAAGGAAAGGAAAGGAAAGGAAAGAGGAAAGGAAAGGAAAGGAAAGGAAAGGAAAGGAAAGGAGTCAGTAAAACTCGAGTCAACTGGACATTTTTTGGCCATTCAAATTTTCCTTCCTTTGGAGAGGAGACCGGAGAGGAAGAGTTGAGCTTCTCAGCTAGCTGGGTCCCCATTCAGCCAGCTGCATCTACTCATAGGATTGTGTTTGTCCTTTGTTGCCGAAGAAGACCATGCCATCAGAGAAATGATGACATGACTTGCACTTGACTTTTTTGTTGTTGCTGGATACATACAAGAATAAAGACATTTTTTCTTTATAAAATCTTGAAGTCTCTTTAGTGAGCAAAGTATCCCTTATCTGTTGGATCATAGGCTTTAGAAATGGAAGAAAAGTCTTAGAGGTGATCTAGCCCAACCACTTCATTTTTCATGAGAGGAAACTCATCAAAGGGTAGAGAAACTTCCTTGAGGAAACCTAGGAAGTAATCAGAAGAATCAAGAGTCAAATCCAGATCTTTCGACCCAAAATGTAAATGCCTAAATTCAATTCAATCAATATTTATTACTTTGATATCTATAATTTCTAATCATCCACTTATTCATCTTCATCTTGTATGACTCTTGATCATGTCCTTCCCAGAATCAGATGTAATCTATTTACTTCTGGGTCATTTTTCTACATCTCTTGACATCCCATGGAAAACAACAGAGCCCACACTTATGCTATATGTACAATCTACCTCCCTTTCTATTAACATACCTTTCTAATAATAATCTTTACAGCACATGTGAACAATTTTCAATGAAAGAATAAATGAAGTAAAATTAAGCTCCATTGAGAATATGTTTCATCATGTCCATATTTACTATGACCATCTTCATTGCCCTTTAGTTACCCCTATCATTATTTCTTTGATGACTCTGTATTCTTTTGTTCATAGACATGCAGAGTTAATGGAAGGCTATTGGTATTAAAAACATGGGCCTTTGTTTCAGGGAAAAGCTCATATTTTTCTAAACCTTTGTCTTGACAAAGAGATCAAACATTTGCTGTTTGATGTAGTTTCTAGGTATTCTGGTCTCATTGTAGCAATTAGCTTATATTGATTAAGCTACCTGAGGAAATAGTGATACTCTTTGATCTATTCTTCTATCCATTTCCCATTTTTCATCAATCACTTGTTTAGATAGTTTAGTTTTGAAGCTGCCAAACTAAATCTTCAGTAGTATATCTTGTCATTTTTTCCTTATTTTCTAACTTTGTATTAATTTATATATTTTTTAAATTAATTGTTGATGAGATCCATGGATAAGTGATTTATAAATTATTTTTGCAGAATAATTTTTAAACTTTAAACATTTTTAAACATTAAAATGATACTACTAGT
Source organism: Potorous gilbertii (assembly GCA_028658325.1). Taxonomy (NCBI): domain Eukaryota; kingdom Metazoa; phylum Chordata; class Mammalia; order Diprotodontia; family Potoroidae; genus Potorous; species Potorous gilbertii. Next base: position 81,926,313 of record CM053773.1, on the reverse strand, counting down.
TGTCAGAGGTCTGGCTAAATAAAATTCAAAATTAAAAACAACAACAACAACAGAAAGACACTGACCAATGAGTAAATAAGAAGAGACATTTTTTTTCCTTTGCCCTAATATCCATGACCAGGAGGGTTTATTCTCTCTGTACATTGGTTTTCATGTCGGTTAAATAGGCATACTGTTTGTAGAAATGTATTCTGAGGGGCCTATCATATCATCATCATCATCATCATCATTGCAAAAATCTAAAAGACTCCATGTATTCAATATATCTAAAGAAAAGGATATCTACAGAAAGAAAATGCACATAGTTCATTAATGAATGGATATTATTTGAATATGAGAATGCTTGATGGGTATCATTTTCATTCTGCTTAAAGTACAAGCTCTATCTTTCACTTGATCACTGATCAAGTACATATAGTTTTTAAAGGTTTTCCTCTCCCCTTTAAGCTGAAAAAGAAATGTCAATGATTTGCATTTCTATTATTCTAACATAAACGTCACACATTCTACTCCGGTAGTATCTCATTCTTATATCATAGTTTCTGAATTTCATTCAAATGGGGACTGATGTGTAATAAAAAGTGGAGGATTTTTTTAAAAGCAAATACACAATGGATACACACACACACACACACACACACACACACACATATATATATATATATATATATATATATATATATGTATATGTTCAGGCACATGAGCACACCCATGCACCTGCAAGATCAGAGCTTAAAACCTTTGAGAGTATTTGCTGAGAATACTGTAGCTCATGACAATGAAGTTGATGTAACCATTGTTCCTGTTACTTGTGAATTTGTCGCAGCTAAATGGTTAGGATTATCTCATCAAATCATAACAATCAGAATATCTGCTTTAGAGTCACAAGAAATATACTGTATTTCCTTCTAGCTTATCCCTGCCTTGCCATATGATTCCTTCCTGTCACATGTGGATATGAGGATATATGTGTGCATGGGTCTGCACTGGTTAAGAGCTGGCATAGCAGTCATTCTTTCTAATAAACCTTTGATCTGTTGAAAGGTAACTACAAAGCTTGTAGCCTAGGTACCAGGGCAAAGTGAGTTTCAATGTGTGTGTGTGTGTGTGTGTGTGTGAGTGTGTGTGTGTGTGTGTGTGTGTGTGTGTGTGTGTGTGTGTGTAAGAAAAGATTGGTCCCAGGGGCTGCCTTGCTGAGCTTGTAACAGCTAATTGGGCCTGTTCGGGTCAGCAATTAGCTCTATGCTATTCAGAACTTCTGACAGTGCTACCTTTATCTGTAAACCAGTTCTTCATTGAACAATAATGCAGCAGACATTCAAGGACCTCACCTAGCAGAGCACAAAAGCAAACTGAGCCTCTCAGGGTAGATAGAGCTTTTCTTGGGCTGTAGAATTATTATGTCATCCCTACCCGTCAAATGAAGGGACATCTTGAGTTTTCACCAGAAAGATATGTAACCATTACTCAGTGACTGAAACATCCTTTTCTTTAGACTCATTAGCTACTAGAGATACCAAGTATTTCCTATTGGAAATAAGTCTCAAGGTGCTGGGAGAGGAGGAAAAGCCCTGTTATTTTTCTTTTCAATTGATATGAAATATAGGAGGGGATTGCAGCTTCTTGATTATTAATTATACTTGCTAGAAGCCTTTGCAAAGAAATTTAGAAAAAGTGAGCTAGGCCTAAATCTGTAGTAGAATCTTGTCCTATGATAAGCCAGAAGCAAATCATCCAGCATTTCCCCTGTTTGCCTTCAACATGATTTTCATCTTCTACACTTAGGATTCCAGAAAACCAGAATTCTTATGTGCCTATGAAGAATTCATTGCTCCTAGGAGTCCTAAGAACCATTCCTATCCTGAGGAATACCCTTCCTCAGCCTCTTCTGAATGGAGATGACACAGAGCAGTTTACATGGTTTAGACTCAGTGGATCAATCTGACAGCCTGGAGTGCTTTTAATGTTAGGCAAATACTAGTACCTTGGGTCAAGCTATTTGATAGAGAAGTCCATATGACCAGTGAAGGAACAAGGTAGGTCTCCCCAAGAGGCTTTTATGTCTGGTTCTGCCCAGTGACTCTCATGTCAAAATTACTCCATCCTTCCAAGGGAGGCATTGAATCGTTTCGTGGAAGGAAATGCACCCCCGACAGGTCTGCGAATGACAGGTCTATAATTTCAACATTATTTTAATACAATGTGGAAGTGCCTTATATATTTAAGCAGCTTCATTTTACATCTGCTTTTTAGGATAATTGATTTGTACTTGTCTCTGCTAGCTTTCAGTAATTTGCTTCCTTTTCTTTTTTTCCCCATTTCTTTGCCATCACCTCCCCTTTATTTCACCCCCCCTTGATTTATAAATACTCCCATCATGCTTTCTGTTTTCTGAAGCTCCTATTTTGCAATGAAGCCTTGTCTTGCAAGGGAGGGTCAGATTGATGAGATTCTGCTGGGCTTTGTAAGTGGAGCTTATTCTACTGAGTTCAGTGCATGACCCAGGAGCCATGGACTGCCTTAGATTAACTGAATATATTTTGCTGAGCTAGACCAAGAATCAGACCTAGGTAGGGTTGGCTAGCCCTTTTATAGTAAAGTAATACATCCTAGGTTTTGATTACATGTATGTACATACATACATAAGCATTATTTACTTTGACAGCTTGGCAGAGAATCATTACATACAATGCAGTGGGAGTGAGAAGAGAAGGAAGACAAGTGTAATCGCAGGAATCCCTTTTTAAAAAATCTCAGGAAGGTTCTTATTTAAGTTTTTCATTAGGAGACCGTTGGTGTCTCCAAATCCTACTAATACAAAAAAGTTTATATTCCCACATTTTTGCCATAGTGTTTCTGTCCTGCCAAGCTGACAGTTGATAGCTTGCCCTCCTCCTCCTGAATCAGATGTCAGCCACAAGCTAGCCTGGCCATCAGTGAAAGAAGAGAGGGAGTAGTCTAGCCTGAGGAAAATGTAACATTTTACAACTGTGACCAACCCTGCTGAAACTGGGTGCTGCATGTCAAAAGCCTGTGAGCCCTGGCACATCTCAGGAGAGGAAGCCTGGTTCCTCATGACACATCCAAAAAGCCTGTGCCTCATCGGTTTGGTTCCAGACTGCGACTGTGACTTTCATAGCTGACATGCCACCAGGCAATCTCGCTAAAATGGAATAAGGGTGCTGATTTTTCTGAGACTGAGTCTAGGATGACACCATGCAAATGGGATGGCCATGTAGTGGGGTCCATTCATAGCTGCTTCTAAAACCTGGAGCAGAGTGTGATGTGAAGCCTGATGCAAATTGACAGGTCCTCTGACTTCCTCCCCTCCCTGCATGTTTCCAGTTCCTTTATTAGCTTTGCCTCAGCAGCCTCTATGGGATTCTCTCCAAAGCCACATTGACACTCTTTTCCAGTGTCATTTCTTAAGGGCAGGGAGGTGAAAGAAGGGAAGGGAGTGAGCTAGAGAAAGACAGCAAAGAGAAGAGAAATATATTTTGGAAGATCCAAACTTCGAGTGAGAAGAGAGGTGTCCTGAAATTTGTCTGAAGGTATAATATCATTTAAGGAATTTCAGGGATTAAGAACTCTTAAGAAAATAATATAAGACAGTGGCATAGGAGAGATTGACGTGTGAATGAGAATTCTCTTATCACATGCTTCCTTCACTCCTTTCTTTCATTAAGACAAACAGTGAGGGCAAGGTTTAGAAACTGTGTTAATCATTTCCAAATTCAGATCCATATTAGAATGATTAAGAATCTCTTTGGGTCATACTCATAAATAAAAAGGAAATTTGGGGGTGGGAAATTGACCTTCATCTAGATAAAATGATTAGAGGAATTTTTAAGTTTCTGGCAGTTATATTAAAATTACTCAGTAAATAGGAAGGAAAACAGATGACAACTAGGGGTGGGTAGCTAAAGAGAAATGTCAAATACTTTGATACTTTGATATGAGTGGGTGGTACTTAGGAAGGCACACTTGGGTTGTGTCACTAGAATGCCCACATAGTACAATGAATTCAGTGAAAAAAAAAAGATGGTACTAGTTTGACATTCTGGAGAGAGACTAAAATACTGATTTTTTTTAGTTGCAAGTTCTGACATCTTGCAATGCCAAGGACAGTTGCTTTCTCCCAGAGACAAGCATGGCAATTCCAGTCATGATGCCTATCCATTAAATTACTCGAACAAAACTCAACTCTAGTATAATAAAATTATGGTAATTAGTAAGAAAAAATATGACAGTAATTTTATAACACCTTTAGTGAAGGAATTTTCTTCCTTAAATTACTAATGTTCTGGGGGCATTTATTTCTCTTTGAGGATGATTCCCAACCTTATCCAAAATGCACAACCCTATTATTAAGTATTAAAATTTATGATTTCCTCTTTTATCTCTAAATGGTTATATTTTAAAATTCGCACATGAATAAAGTGAGTTAAAATTATTTTGAAAATTTTGCCATATCCTTTTATCTCATTGAAGTTTTTGAGTATTTAATAAAATCAGGATTGGGAATCATGGGTACTATTTTGTACTCATTTGAATCTTTAAATTTAATTTAATATTTAAATGATTTAAATGACAAATGAAATAAAGAATTGATATACATCAACAAAACTGAAAACAATTTCATATAGCAGCTTTACTCAACCAGAAGATCATTTATTTATTCTAAACATCACAGGTAAAATTATATATATTTTTTCAAATCTAATTCACCATATGACATTTTGTTTTTAAACTTCTGAGAGTTAATATAGTCTTAGCTACTAGGTATATAGTTGAGTATTAGAAATACCTTGAATGTAATTTGCTAACAATACGCTATTTTGTCTACATTTTTAATATTCTAAATTATAATAGAAAATATGGAAGTATGCTGTTTAGAGATAACCTATTAGGTTGGTTTTAACAGAATTTATAATTCTTGGTCTTTATTTAGCTCTGAAGGGATTTTTTTATGTACATTATTCTGGTTCCTCTAACACTACTAAGGCAATTGAACTGTTTCTTTCCCTGACTTTTTTTCTTCCCCTCCTTTCCCAAGACTATAGCCTTGATCATTTGGAATTTCAGTTCTGTTTTTTTTTCCTAAAAATGATCTTTCATATTCCTAGCTTCAACTCTCACCTTGGTATTGGTAGTTCTTACATTCTTATTTCAGCTTTTGATTCTGTTCAGTATCTTCAAATGACTAATGGACATTGCATAGGATCATAGAAACACAGATCTAGAGTTGTAAGTAAGGGACCTCGGGGATCATCTAGTTTACAATGATCTCATTTTGGAGCCTAGGACTATTAATTGTCTTGACCAAGTTGACACAAAGAGTGAGTATCAAAATTATTTTTCCCCAGTTCTTCTGATTACAGAGACAGTGATCTTTTTTTACTGTAACATAAAGTCTCAAAAATAGAAAATATGTAAGGTATAAAGAACTTACAGGTACGCAAAATACAAGAACAAATATAAGACCTCAAATATTCTACTTTTCCACAAGAATAGAATGAAATACTTAAAACAATTTTCAAACTAAAAATGACTAAAAACCTACTCAATAGCTTGCCCTTCAATTGACTTCCTTATTAAAACAACTTCTCTTTCTAATTTCTAAACCTTCACCAACAATATTCTTGTTGTCTTTTAGTTATCTGAGCTTTAAAAATTAGGATTTCTTTTTCTTTTCATGCTTCTTTATTCTCTTGACTGACTACAGTCATTGTTATTTCCTTGACTGACTAAGAGTCAACAAATTTTGTTGACTCTTCAAAGTCTGTCTCATATACATTTCTTCTTCTCCGTTCCCATTGCTATTACTCTATTTGCAGCCTTTTTTGAAGGAGTTGTGATACCTTAATTATGGAAACAGCCTCATTCTCTGATCTCTCTGAAACAGAATGATGGAAGCTTAGAGCCAGAAGGAATTTTAATGGTTATCTATTCCAATCCAAACTAGAACATGAATCTTTTCTCCCATGGCAAGTAGTCATTTTAGACAACTTTCACTATTAGGAAGATTTTTCTTCCATTGGGTCAAAAGTCATGTCTCTTCAAAGTCTATTTAGAGCAGTCCTCTGGAGACAAGCCCAAGTCCAAACCTTCTTTCACATGATAGCCCTTCAGATACTTTAAAATGTTTCCCTTGCTTCACCTAACAGAACATTCTAATTCTCTAAATCAGTCCACAGATAGTACAAATTCAAGGACCTTTATCTTCTTGATTCTTTCTCTTCAGATATAGTCTGGCTTACAATACACTTCCAAAAATGTAGTGCCTTTCACTAGACAAAAATTGAGATTGAATTAAAGCAGATTACAGTAAAAATCTCACTTTATATATTCTTTTACACTTTTCAGTGTAACTTGATTTTCAAAATCCTTTTTGAGCTCTTCCATGGCCTGAGCCCATTGGATATCTATTTCAGATGTTTGGGATACAGAGGCCTTGACTCTTATGTCTTTACCTGATGGTAAGCAGTTTTCTTCCTCGTCAGAGAGGAAGGTTGGAATCATTTGTTTACCAAGAAAATTTAACCTTCTATGGTCTTATTTTTTTCCCCTTTTCTGGGCTTTTTCCCAGCCAGTTACTTGACTTCTGAGAGTCTTCTCCACCCCCACCTAGGTCAGCCCAGCTAGTGCTTGGGGTCTGAGATTCAAATGCTGCTCCCCAGCCTCAGGGCTTTCGGCTGCTGGCCTGGCCGCTATTCAGGGTAAGATTAAATCAGGTTCTCAAGTGGGGGCAGGGCCGCCTTCCAGGCCCAGTTCCCTCAGGGGGTTTATGCAGAGACCTTCTGTAATGGAGCTGCTGCTGAGCTCCTGCCTGCTCTGGGAGCCTCTGGCCACCTGCTGCCTCTGCCACTGCCTCTGCTGCTGCCTCCCGAGGGGGCCCAAGTCATGGAGACAACCCGTTCCCCTCTCAGCCCATCCAGATGTCTCTCTCACTGACCTGTGCATCTGTGGGTGGAGGGACCTTCGCAGCTGCTGGAGATTCCATCCCTGAAGCCTGCTCGGATCTGCTCGCTTCTCTCAGTGCCGTGTGGCTAGGGCTGGGCAGGGCTCTGCTCCTGTCCAGTGCTCGATGGACCTTTGGGATCGGTTTTTCAGGGCTCTCTGGAACAGAAATCTCCTTCTCTGTGTTGCTGTGTGGCTTCCACTGTTCCAGAATTTGTTGGGAGTTCTTTGTAGAGGAAATCCATGGGCTGTGGGTTCGGAGCTAGCATATGTGAGTCTTTCTACTCTGCCATCTTGGCTCCGCCCCTTTCAGTGTAACTTAAGATTGTATTGCTCTTTCTGACTCCAGAGTTGCTCTACTGACAGATATCAAGCTTGTAGACTGTTAAAACATTCTGCTATTCTCACATAAATTGCTATTTCTCCACCATCCATACTTGTGCAGTTAATTTTTTTGAATGCAAAATAGAACTTTTACTTATCTTTTTCAAACCTCATCTAATCATATTTAGCCAAATAGTCTAGCTATAAATACATTGTTGGAACTCAATTCTATTATCCAATGTTATATGTCCCAGCTTGATGTCATTTTCAAATGACACAAGACAATGATGAAAATCATGGAGTGTGGAGCCAAGATGGAGGAGTAACAGCACATACTTTCTAGAGCACTGCTCCTAAGCCTAGCCAAATACCTCTAAGAAATGGCTGTAAACAAATTCTAGAGATGAATAACTCACAGAATGTGGGAGTGAAGCAAAGCTCCAGCCCAAGACAGGTCACCAGAAAGTGTCTATCATGCCAGGCAGGGGTCAGGGAGCAGCCCAGCATGAGGCCAGATAGGACCTGAACAGGACTTGGGGAGACTGAATCTCTTGTATTTGTGATAGTTTTCAGACTTCAGGACCCCAATACGCCAAGGACACATTCAAAGTTCAATGGGAAATGCCTGTGGAACCAGTGTGGGAGAGTAGCGTGGTCTGACCCCCAACCCCAGGGTAGCAGAGGGGAAAGATGGAGAAACTCATAGCAGCCACAGAAGCAGCTGGGGCAGAGACAACAATTGTTTCTGTAGCTTTAGGCCCACAGATTGTGGGGGAATTCAGCGAGTGACAGCACTCTCCACCTTCACTGGAAGCAGAGATCTATCCTGACTACGAGCTCAAAAGTCAGATAAATGACTGGTGAAATAAACAAAAACAGAAAAAAAGAATCATACTACAGAATCTAACTTTGGTGACTGTTGCTTTCTCCCAGAGAGAAGTATGGCAAAACATATAAACAGAAGACAACAAAGTCAAAGCTCCTCTATCCAAAGCCTCCAAGAAAAATATGAATTTGTCTCAGTCCATGGAAGAGCTCAAAAAGGATTTTGAAAATCAAGTAAGAGAAGTAGAACAAAAATTGGGAAGAGAAATGAGAGTGAGGCAAGGAAATTATGAAAAATGAGTCAAAACCTTGCTAAAGAAGACCCCAAAAATGCTGAGAAAAATAATACTTTGAAAAGTAGAATAACCCAAATGACAAAAGAGATCCAAAAAGTCGATGAAGAGAAGAATGCCCTAAAAAGCAGAATTAGCCAGATGGAAAAGGAGGTCTAAAAGCTCACTGAAGAAAGTAATTCCTTAAAGATTAGAGTAGAGCAGATGGAAACTAATGATTTTATGAAAAATCAAGAAATTATAAAACAAAAGAATGAAAAAATAGCAGACAATGTGAAATATCTCATTGGAAAAACAACTGACCTAGAAAATAGATCTAAAAATTATGGGACTACCTGAACGCCATGATGAAAAAAGAGCCTAGACATCATCTTTCAAGAAATTATCAAGGAATACTGTCCTGATATTCTAGAATAGGAGGGTAAAATAAATATTGAAAGAATTCGCTGATCACCTCCTGAAAAAGATACCAAAAGAAAACTTCTAGGAATATTGTAGCCAAATTCCAGAACTCCCAGGTCAAGGAGAAAATATTACATGCAGGCAGAAAGAAACAATTTGAGTATTGTGGAAATACAATCAGGATAACATAAGATGCAGCAGCTTCTACATTAAGGCATCAACGCAGGGGCAGAGCCAAGATGGCAGAGTAGAAAGACACACATATGCAGGATCTCACCACACAGCCCATAAAATACCTGTAGAGAGGGAATCTCAACAAATTTTGGAGCAGCAAAGGTGGTGAACAACAGAGTGGAGGAGATTTCCAGCCCAGGGTGACCTGAAAGACCCATGGGAAACATCTGTTGCACCAGACATGGAGCAGAGCCCAGCCAAGCCTTGGCCATGTAACTCCTCAAGAGCCCTTGGGGGAAGAATCTCCAGTTGCAGAATCCCCAGTCCCAATAGCAGCAGGTGCACAGATCCCTCAATTCACAGGCACCAAAGGTCAGTGACAGGGTTTTTTTCAGCTGGCCAGGAAGGGATAAGGGCCTTCCTATAGCTCCGGCCACAGAGGTCACAACAAGCAGGCAGCAGCAGTTCACACAGCAGGCCCTACAGTAGCCCACATCCGTTATTGGATGGTAAAATGCCTGGGGCACTGAGCAGCCCATTCTTACCTCAGCCCTGTGTAGAGGAATTGGGGGAACTGGTGTTTTTCTCACACTGAATTGCAGCTCTTCCCCCACAGCTTAACTGAATCACAGTCTCCTGGTGTTGGCTTGTCAGACTGGAGACCAGGTGGCTGTGGAGAGGAAACTGCTAAGATTCTGGGCACAAAAATCTCAACCTCCTCCCAGACCAGTGTACATGCTTGATTGTGTCACCGTGGAGGAACTGAGATATTACAGATTCCCAGAGTATACCCTACTCTTGACAAAGGACCCAAAAGTCAAGTAACTAGTTGGGAAAATGCCCAAAAAAGGGAAAAAAATAAGACTATAGAAGGTTACTTTCTTGGTGAACAGATATCTGCTCCCATCCTTTCAGATGAGGAAAAACAATGCTTACCATCAGGGAAAGACATAAAAGTCAAGGCTTCTGTATCCCAAACATCCAAAATAAATACTCAATGGTCTCAGGCCAGGGAAAAGCTCAAAAAGGATCTTGAAGATCAAGTAAGAGAAGTGGAGGAAAAATTGGGAAGAAAAATGAGAAAGATGCAAGAAAAGTATGAAAAGTGGGTCAATACCTTGATAAAGGAGATGCAAAAAAATGGTGAAGAAAATAACACCTTTAAAAATAGGCTAACTCAATTGGCAAAAGAGGTCCAAAAAGCCAATGAGGAGAAGAATGCTTCAAAAAGCAGAATTAGCCAAATGGAAAAGGAGGTCCAAAAGCTCACTGAAGAAAATAGTTTCTTAAAAATTAGAGTGGAACAGATGGAGGCTAATGACTTTATGAGAAACCAAGAAATCACTAAACAAAACCAAAAGAATGAAAAAATGGAAGAGAATGTGAAATATCTCATTGGAAAAACAACTGACCTGGAAAATAGATCCAGGAGAGACAATTTAAAAATTATAGGACTACCTGAAAGTCATGATAAAAAAAAAGAGCCTAGGCATCATATTTCATGAAATAATCAAGAAAAACTGCCCTAAGATTCTAGAACCAGAGGGCAAAATACATATTGAAAGAATCCACTGATCACCTCCTGAAAAAGATCCAAAAAGAGAAAGTCCTAGGAACATTGTGGCCAAATTCCAGAGTTCCTAGGACAAGGAGAAAATATTGCAAGCAAGGAGAAAATAAAGCAACAATTCCAGTATTGTGGAAATACAATCAGGATAACACAAGATCTAGCAGCTTCTACATTAAGGGATTGAAGAGCGTGGAATAGGATATTCTAGAAGTCAAAGGAACTAGGTCTAAAACCAAGAATCACCTACCCAGCAAAACTGAGTATAATACTTCAGGGGAAAATATGGTCTTTCAATGAAATAGATGACTTTCAAGCATTCTTGATGAAAAGACTAGAGCTGAAAAGAAAATTTGACTTTCAAACACAAGAATGAGAAGAAGCATGAAAAAGTAAACAGTAAGGAGAAGTCTCAATGGACTTACCAAAGTTGAACTGTTTACATTCCTACATAGAAAGA
>CM053773.1:81892899-81914808 GCA_028658325.1 Potorous gilbertii | reverse complement strand
ATTTGACTTTCAAACACAAGAATGAGAAGAAGCATGAAAAAGTAAACAGTAAGGAGAAGTCTCAATGGACTTACCAAAGTTGAACTGTTTACATTCCTACATAGAAAGACAATATTTGTAACTCTTGAAACTTTTCAGTATCTGGGTAGGTGGGATTACACACACACACACACACACACACACACACCCCTACACATGCACACATACACATACACAGAGACAGAGAGAGGGAGCACAGGGTGAGTTGAATAGGATGGGATCATGTCTTTAAAAATGAAACTAAGAGGTGAGAGAGAAATATATTGGGAGAAGAAAGGGAGAAATGAAATGGGGCAGATTATCTTATAAAAGAGGCAAGTAAAAGACTTTTCAGTGGAGGGAAAAAGTGGAGAGGTGAGAGAAAATACATGAAGCTTACGCTCATCACATTCGGCTAAAGGAAGCAATAAAATGCACACTCATTTTGGTATGAAAAAGCTATCTTACAATACAGGAAAGTGCGGGAGAAGGAGATAAGCAGGGTGAGGGGATGGGAGGGCACTAGGAGGAGGGAGCAATTAGAAGTCAACACTCCTGGGCAGGGACAGGATCATAAGAGAGAATAGAAGAAATGGCGGGTAGGATAGGATGGAGGGAAATATAGCACGTCTTACACAAATTGACTATTATGGAAATCATTTGCAAAACCACAGATATGGCCCATATTGAATTACTTGCCTCCCCAAAGGGAATGGGTGGGAAGGGATGGAGGAAGAGAAGTTTGAACTCCAAGTTTTAGGAAAAACTGTGGAGTATTGTTCTTGCACATAATTAGGAAATGAGAAATACAGGTATTGAAAGTTATCTTGTCCTATAAGACAAAAGAGAAGATAGAGATAAGGGAAGGGAGAGATGTTAGAAGGAAGGGCAGATTGGTGATAGGGGTAATTAGAATGCTTCGTGTTTTAGGGTGAGGGGAGGGGAGAAATGGGGAAAAATTTGGAACCCAAAATTTTGTGGAAATGAATGTTGAAAACTTAAATCAATAACTAAATAAATTTAAATACAAAAAAGAAAGTTATCCTATCATATGAAAGAATAAAATTAGTGATATGTTCAATGAAGTGTCTAAAAAAAAGGCATCAAAGGGCTTGGAATATGATATTCCGAAAATCAAAGAAACTTAGAATTAAAACCAAGAATCACCTACCCAGAAAAAGTGAATATAATATTTTAGGGGGAAAAATGGTCATTCAATGAAATAGAGGATTTCCAAGCATTCTTGATGAAAAAACAAGAGCTTCATAGAAAATTTGATTTTCAAACACAAGAATCAAGAGAAGCATGAAAAGGTAAACAGGAAAGAGAAATCATAAGGGATTTACTAAAGTTGAACTGTTTACATTCCTACATGGAAAGACAATATTTGTAACTCTTGAAACTTTTCTCAGCATTAGTGTAGTTGAAGGGATTATATACAGATAGACAGAGGGCACAGGGTGAGTTGAATAGGAAGGGATGATATCTAAAAAAATAAAATTAAGGGGTAAGAGAAGAATATACTGGGAGAGGAAAAGGAAAAATAGAATGGGGCAAATTATCTCTCACATAAAAGAGGCAAGAAAAAGTTTTTTCAATTGAAGCGAAGAGACAGGAGGTGAGAGAGAAAAAAGTGAATCTTTCATCACATTTGGCTTAAGGAGGGAATGACACGCATACTCGATTTGCTATGAAACTCTCTCTTACACTATAGAAAAATAGGGGAGAATGGGATAAGTGGGGGTATGATCAAAGGGAAGGCAAATGGAAAGAGAACATAATTAGAAATAAACATTTGAAGAGGGATAGGGTCAAAAGAGAGAATAGTAGAAATGCGGGGGCAGGATAGGATGGAGGGAAATATATTTAGTCTTCCACAACATGACATTTATGGAAGTCTTTTGCAAAACTACACATATATAATGAATATGTCGAATTGCTTGCCTTCTCAGTGGGGATGGGTGGGGAGGGAGGGAGGATGCTCTAAGTTGGAACTCAAAGTTTAAAAACAAATGTTAAAAATTGTTTTTACATAGAACTAGGAAATAAGATACACAGGCATTGGGGTCTAGAAATCTGTCTTGTCCTCCAAGAAAATAGAGTGGATGGGGATAAGAGAAGGGAGAGTAGATTGGGTGGAAGGGGTAATCAGAATGTCTTCTGTCTTGAGGTGGGCAAAGGGGAGAGATGGGGAGAAAATTTGGAACTCAAAATCTTGTGGAAATAAATGTTGAAAACTAAAAATAAATAACTAAAGTAGAATAAAATAAAAAGAAAATCATGACAATAAAGTCATGAGTAAGTTCTCAGAATACTCCACTGGAAACCTCCTTCCAGATTGCTATTAATTCATTAGTTATAACTCTTGAGTTCAGTCATTCAACTATCTTACAGAATTATCATCTAGCCTTCATCTATCCATCTTCTCCACAATGATTAATTAAATGCCTTATTGAATGTAGGTTTGCTGCTTGTGAAAAGTGTAACTTCTATGACTTATTCATAGTCATTGTTAAAAAAAATTGCCAAAAAAAATAAAGAATAAACTTAACTGCAGATCTTTGGAACATACTATTAGAAACTCCTTCTGAGGTGACATTTAACCAATAAAGATGAAAATCTCTGAATCTACACTTTCCACTATTTCCTGAATCCATCTAATTCTATTTTAAACTAACAGATATCTCAGTCTTCTCCACAAGAATAGTATGATATGATATGTCAAATGCTTTGCTAAATCTAGGTACATTATAAATGTAGAAATCCCCTTATCAAATATCAGCTTAATAAACCTTAAAAAGGAAATAAAACTAACATGTTGTGAGTGCTTCATGAGGAAACCATGAAAACTCATTGTAACTACTACTTCATTTTCTAGATGCCCAGTAACCTCATTATTGATGTTTTCTATAATTTTTCTCCAGAAATCAAATTCAAGTTTATTTGTTACTTGTTCTCAAACTGTATCCTCTTCCTTTTCTTTTGACTGGGACATCATTTGACTTTCATTTTTCTCATTCTCCACATCAGTCATACCCATCTTTTGTACAATATTTACTCTTTTTACCTCTGTCTCATCAAATTTAAATTCAAGATTTTGGTCAAGTCTAACTTCTCTTCTGGTAAATTCACTCCTTGTTATTCTCTCCTTTTTTTTCTTCAGGTGACTTGAACTCTATCATAAAAGGCCAAACTTGATCAATATATAACATTTCTATTAGTTATGATGCCTGTGTGTGATCTGGGTTCCCATGTTAATGCCTTCCTAATGATCTATGATGTCTAGGACCTTGAGCTTGCCTTGCAGTATATGTGTTAGTAGCACATTTTTTTAATTACCAGTCTTTTTAATGGGTGGTATACACATACAGATGTGACTCATAAAAACTAAAAAAATTCTATTTTTCAAATATAGGAAACATTTTCAGCATTGGTCATAATTCATTCTATACAAATTGTCTTCTTTTATAAATCTTTGTACTGTGGATTTTTTTTCTGGTATGTGGTCTCACTTTGATATCTGGATGAGAGTTGTTGTATGGAAGACAAAATATAGATCATGATGGCAAATGGTAATCTCTCAAAATGTCTATATTTCAAAGAAATTTTCAAATTTTTCTGGGCCTTTGATTGAATCTACTATCTCATCCAGAAAACTGACAGAATGCTTGGTATTACTAAATGTAATCTATCAAATCCAGGAGTTTATTTTTTTAACCTAAATTCCCTAACTCCTGTATTTCATGGAAATTTTCGTATATTCCATAACTATTTTTTCTTTCATTATTTTCTAATATTATTTTAAGCCAGTATTCCTTTTTCCCTGTTTGATGAAGAGCTTAGAGTTTCCCTTTAATCTGATATTGCCAATAAAGATTTGCTCCCATTTAACTAGTATGAACTAATTTAAGTCACAGCATTTCATTCTTCCTTTGTCCTCCTTTCCACAATAACCCAGCCCCTACATTTTTAGTTGTCAAGTTGCCATTCCCAATCTAGTTCACTAGAAAGTGCTATTGAACAGACTGACTAGAAGTATGAAGGGTAAAAATGTATTTCCCTACACCCCAAATTAAGCCTTACAGAAGGACATTAATATGCCCCAATTCTCTATATCTGCTGAATTTTTCAGCGACTCAATCCCAAAGCCATTTTTATATTTGGTCACAGTAGAGCTGAACAAGGGTAATTGACACTAATGATTTTTAGCTCACATTTATTTGCACTATTGTTTCATTCTGACAGTGTTTTCCCCTTTCCATTTCTATTTTTCTTGCTTGCTTTTTCCAGGTTCCACAGAGGACTGTCTTTGTTTCACCGAGTTCCACAACTTGGTAACTAATCATATCCCAGAGCACTGATACAGGATATCCCGTGGTGTTTGGAATTTACATTAGTTGTTTAGCCTCCCACTTTTTGTTAGGGATCATTTCACTGTGGATATCATATTCTGGAAAACACGTGATTACATAGACACACATATTCACAAACAGATCTTCCCAGTTAAATATTCATGATACTGAATGTTATCATAGGACTTTTTATACAAAGAAATGACCAACATTGTCATTCAAGGCCTGTATTACCTTATGCAGAGAATACTAAATAGCATATTATTACATCCATTGTGTGACAGATGAGCTTTTGCAGAAGAAACTAATAACAATAAATTAATATATAGTGGGTTTGGGGGAGAAAAATCAGAACAAAGGAGCTTCAAAATCAGAGATAAATGTTATTGTACATTTTGATTTGGCTTCCCTTGGATTCCACTTGAATACTGCATTTAAAAAAATGTTCACATGACTGTTCATTTCTAACACAATAACATTGACCCATGGGAAGACATTCAGTGGCAATTATGTTAGTGAAATCAAATGGAAAGAGGATTTGGTTAGGAAATTAATTCATGCTTCTTTTCTGGATTGTGTTTCTAGAAACTCAGAATGTTCATATTCCATCACTTTGTGATCTTTTCAAACAATATACAACCTTTGAATTCAACCTTTTCCCCTCATTTCAACCTAGATATATACCTTTGCCTTGTAAGAATTAAATGTACTATGGCATATGCCAACGCAGGTATGGATAGGATAGGATCCAGTGTGTGGCCATCAGAGAGCAACTTGCCTAAAGGAAATGGATGATTTGAATTAAAGGGACCGGATTGCATCAGACCTTATTTTTATTGCCATGATGTGACCCACAAAAACTACAGAATCTAAAATGTAGTGCATTCCATTTCTCTTTAAATCCTTTCCAAGTAGTGCATTCATTAGAAAGTCTATAATGAGTTTAATTGAAATTTTGAGTTATCTAACAAAGCTGCATTGACATGAATTGTACTTAGGCAAAGAATTATACTTAGGCTTTAAGTACAGTGGATATTAATATAGCATGATTTAGTCATGAGAAATAGGATCTTCATTTGATTTGGTCATCGGAAGACTACTGAATTTTGAGCTAGATGACCTGAGTTCAAATTCTGACTCTACTACCTACTACCTATATGACCCTGATAGATTCACTTAAGCCTCAGTTTCCACATCTATAAAATAAGATAATTTTGTTTCATTTTTATTTCTTTTGTTCTTTCTAGCTCTAAATTCTATGATACAGGAGGGCCCTATATTCTGAATATGTAACAATGAAAACAAAAAAGTGAATGCCCTCAAAAATATACTGAAAAGACTTAGAGGAATCATTAGAAGGCTTAAAAAATAACCATTAACTCTTTTCTAAGTATTATTGAATGAACCAGACTGGTTTAGTTTGAAATTGACCAGGTTTCAAATCATTAGGAGAATTTTTGATAAATGTGTGATTGTTATGGAAATACTGGGGATATATTACAAATAGAATGAAGAGCAATGTATTTCCTCATGAGGAAAGATGTTGTTTCATTTAAAACCTTGAAATGGTTTATTTAGGGAAGTTTGTGGAGAGCTTGACATTGGAAAGTTTATGTAACCCCTTGCTCTAGGAGTTTATCCGTCAATAAGTAAACATTCATTATGTGGCCTACTATGTCCCAGAGGTGCTTGGTGCTGGGGATGCAAAGACTAATGTGAAATAGTCCATCCTCTAGGCGCTTCCATTCTATTTTTATTATAAAAATAAATGGAGGAATTTTTCAAAGGGATTCATTAGATTAGTAATTTTCCACATAGTTCCCATGGAGTGTTTTCATCAATTGGCTTCAGCAGCAAACACTGAGCACCTACTATACTGCCCTTGAGGACCTAGAAGGCTACATGTGGCCTTGAGACTGCAGGTTCCCCACCCCTGAAGCAGGTGACTAAACATTTCTATGGCAGGCTGTAAATACAAGAAATACTACCCTTGTGTATGTAGTATGCCCCTTAATTATGTAAGCTTCTTGGGGACAGGGCTTACTTTTGCCTCAATCTCCTTAGCTGTAAAATGAAAACCATAATATTTGTAATGTGTCATCTACATAACAGGATATCATGAGGAAAGCCCTTTGAAACACTAAAGTACCATGTAAATCAGAGGTGTTGCCATTACTGTTCTTTCCAGATATTAAAACAAAGATGGATAGCAATACAGCCAAGCCCCTTAACAGTCTCTGATGTTGGCTGATATCTAGAACATTACCAAGAGGTAGACCCTCTGTGGGTATCCTCAGGTCCCCTACCCTTCTCCTTCATTTAGAAGTATAATTTTTCTCTCCCAAATGGAATTCCATTTCCATCAGGTGAGGAGCAAATGGAAATAAGAAATAAAATGATTATAATCTAAATAGATCAGAGAGGTGTTATGTATCTAAGTGGGCAGCATGGGTTTTAGACAGGCTTTTAATTTAGTTCTAGCTCAGTGCTCTCCCTGAATTTGGCAACTCTACCCAGAGTTCCTCTTTTTTAATGCTTTTAAAAAAAATCCTTTGATTTGAATGTTATCTGGGGTATATTTAAAAGCAAGGAAACAAACAGGCAAGCAAAACAGTTTCCAGCCATCTTTAGGCCATGACTTATTCATTATCATCACGTGGACTAAGAACTGAGAATATAAACACAAGCAGAAAGAAATTCAGTTCCTGTCTTCTGTAAGCTTAGATTGTAAAAGCAACAGAAGTTTTGGGGAAAACCGGATGTAGATGAAGGTGCTTGGGAAATTGGGGAGTTAGAAATACATCCTGAAGAGGAATGAAATCATGGTTAACCTAGGAATCTTTCTTAAAATAGAGATTCTAGAAGGAAGCAGCCAACTATGGGGTTAAAAACTAAACAAAAAAATAACAAGAGTTTTTACAAATTAAGAAGTTGAAGTTAAAGTGAGCTTCCAGAGTAAAGAAGTTTCTGTGACATTGTATTGCAGTGGCGTCAAATTAAAAAAAGAAAATGAACACTAAACCATACACAATATGTACCCTATCATATATTGACTTAGAAAACCACATTTTAACATTATCTATGTTCTATTGCATTTTACTTTATTTCATTAACTATTTCCCAGTCACATTTTAGTCTGGTTCCTGCCACACTTGGAATTATTGGGGTTATTTTTGATCTCAATATTATAGAGAAAGTTCAGGAGACTCAGAAGTAAGCTTAGAGAGGAAGGAATACATGGTTTCTGAGAATGGAAGTTCTTGGAAGAATAATAATTATTACTATAGCTAATATTTATCTAATACTTCAAGGAATCACAAACACTTTAACTCTGTTGTTTTATTTGATCCTTAAAATAACCTTAGGGGGTAGGGATAGGTGTTATTGTTATTTGTATTTTATAGCTATGGAAGCTGAGACAAGCAGAGTTTAAGTAACTTGCTTTGAGTCACACAGCTAGTGTGTGACCCAGAATTTGAATTTAGATCTTTCTAACTCTATGTCCACAACTTCATCAATTATATCACAGAATTATGGTTTCTTTTCAAAATAACATTATGCTTCTGACTTATGGAATAATACCAGATCTTTCCTTTTCTCCCCTTCTTTACCTCATCTAGCAATTAACATCCCAAACAATTTTAACCCGTTGTCCCACTATCTTGTAACAACAACTTTGTTAGGTAGGTAATGGAAGGAGCACCATCCACTTTTAGAAATGAGAAATATAAGATTAGAGTTATAAAATGACTTACCCAGTTAGTTATGCCTCATGTCAAAGCCAGAATGGCAATCTACGTCTTCCAACTTCAAATCCAGTGGGTTTTTTCCATTGTATCAGGCCACCTAACATTTAATTTTAACCAGATGAAGAGATTACTTTCTGTATTTTTTAAACTCCAAGTGCATAGTCCTTAGAAACTTTAGGCTGATAGAAAGTTATGGCATCCCAAGAGGAACTCTAAACTAGAACTTATAGATAAATGATCTTTCTTCATGGTATTTGCATAAATATTTCAGGATGCAATGGTTGGGTCATTTCATGCATTTCACAGCCCAAAAGATCTGGAGACACCTAAAATCCTAAGAACATGCTGAAGTCAGTCTTTATGTCAGTGAATTGCCTGGTGATAGACATCATGGGTTTGCCCCACTTTCATTGCTCACCTGTGTCCACCTTTAGATTAGCACAACTGCAGTTCCATTTTCAGAAATATTAATGATCCTTCTTGACTTGAATAATCAGAAAACTGTCTTTAGAGACAGTACTCTCCTTCTGTGTCCAATTTTCAAAGTCCCCCATAAACCCTGCATATCCCAGAAAGGTCACTACTTGGTTCTTCATTTTGGAAATTTTCCCCATGTAGATGGTCCCAACTTTCAATAAGGATATTCTTTTATTTTTCCTTGAAACTGACTCACAGTGGCAGCTTGACTCTAGGTTGTTCATTTATCATTTCAGTGCTGTTGGCAACTCTCTAAGATTATAAATTGTAAGGAAAGTGCTGACCTGCATTGGCAGAGGGAGTTTCCTTACCTGGAAGTTCTTTAAGCAAATGAGATCACAGGGTGATTCATATTACCACTCTGACAATTGTTGTCTTCCTAGTAGTAGCTGTCTTGTCTCTCTTGGTGATAACCAAGTCTCTGATCTTTGTTTTTCATCAGGTCAGGTCTCTGGAGTAAAGAATATGAAGGAACCATGAAATGGTAGGTTAAGTTCTCCTATAGGCAATCAATCCCTGTATTGACATGAAAAAAATGGAACTCTTTTGTTACTACCTTGCTAAATTATGAATTTTTAAAACCACATGTAGTCCTATTCTTGGTGGCACAGTGGATAGAGCACTGGACTGGGAGTCAGGAATAATAACTGAATTAAAATCTAACTTCAGAAAATTGCTGTTTGTATGATGCTGGACAAGTCACTTTAACCTCTGTCTTCCTCTGTTTTCTCAAATGTAAACTGGGGATGACAACAGTATCTACTTCATAGGGTTGTTGTGAAGGTTAAATGAGATATTTCCGAAGTGCTTAATCACAGTGCCTTTCATGTAGGTGCTTAATAAATGCTTGTTCTCTTTCTTTCTTTATGTGGATATTGAGAGCTAAATTCATCCTAGGACTTAGTTAAGTACTAGGGCAAGTCAGGATTTCCAAAAGTAACTTTGTAAACAGAGGAAGCTATTCTCCATGCTTTCGACATGGAGTAAGTTGTTTCACAGAGCATTACAATTTCTTAAATATTATTTTGAATAAAAACCTTAACATTTTCATATTTGATAATATCTTTCATTAAGGGGCAGCTAGGTGGTGCAGTGGATAGAGCACCAGTGCAGGAGTCAGGAGGACCTGAGTTCAAATCTCACCTCAGACACTTGACACTCACTAGCTGTGTGACCTTGGGCAAGTCACTTAACCCCAATTACCTCATCCTGCATCATCTCCAGTCATCCTGATGACTATCTGGTCACTGGATTCAGATGGCTCTGGAGGAGAAATGAGGCTGATGACCTGCACAGCCCTCCTGCACTCAAAACAAAGTCAAGTGCAAGTCATGTCTTCATTTCTCTGATGGCATGGTCTTCTTTGGCAACAAAGGATGCATACACATTGAGATGTTTATTGATGATTGAATTCACAAAGAAATTGAATGAAAACTGACATTAATTTAAAGTTCAAAGTTAGAAGAAATTATACTAATGGAGTATATTGTCAAACCAATCAGTTTATAAGACTAGAACTGTTGTTTCTATTATCCTTGAATAAAATTTTTTTTGCTACTATTTATAGGGCCCTTCCCTTTTGGTATTGATATTTCCTTTTTGATATTTCCATTTTGCTATTGAGATTGCTTTCTCTCCTTTAGATTCGAGATGTTTAATATTGGTTATATTCTGAATGGGTTTAGAAGCAATTACAGGTAGGGTAAAGAAAAAATGAAGGAGAAAAATTCTGAGGGTTTTTTTGGGGGGTAATATCTAGAATTATGTAATCTCTCAAATATGGGTCAATTTCTTCTTTGAAATAAATCTGATTGTTCCTCTCACATTACCGTTTGAGTCTTGAATTATCCTGTGAAGCTCCATGAGATAATCAGAATGAGATGTTGTCCTATTGTATGGAATTAGGTGAAAAGGTAAGCCTGCCTCAAGTGCTTCCTAGAGATATTGCAGACCAATATGCCAAGGTCAGCATTTTAGAGTGATGGTATGTAACTTTATTCAAAAGGTGAGTAGAAATATTGAAAGAGTGATCAGGAGAGAACTCTCAGAGAGCTTATTTAGCTTGAAAAATCTTTATTAATTCCTGCATGCTTTTGTACTGCATGAGGGTCTGGACACCAAACTAAGTTTCTTTTTGTCCAAATATAGGAGTAAAGACAGAGGGAGCGCACATTTAGCACTTCAATACCATCAACTCTAGTATGAGTTTCAGATCTGTTACTGAAGTCACCACACTTGCTGTATTCCCACTGAGTAGCTGAAAGTGTTTTACAAACATGAGTTAATTAATTCTAATGCCTTGCATTTATTTATGCATTGCCTTCCCTTGAGTAGCTCAACATTCCTTTAAAGGAATTTTCATTTACTCTCATGTTTGTCTTTTATGGAAAAATAAAATACTGTATCAGACAAATCTTTAAAATGGGGAAAAAACTGAATTTAATATTCAGCAATAAGTTTCTCTTTTCTTGATATTTCCCCTCATGGTTGCTCTCATATTGTCCACATCTCATTACTCCTTTACAACAACTCAAGTCAGAATGGAAGATAGGGATACATTCAAATTTATTTCATTTAATGTTTTTATCTTCAAAGGGCCATTGTGGTACGGTAAAGAGTGCCAGAGCTGGTATTTGCAGACCTGGGTTAAAATCTCCAGTTCTGCTATTTATTAGCTGTGTGAACTTTGGCAAAACACTTAACTTCTCTGTGCTGTAGTTTACTTTAAAAAAAAAATTCTGGACCTTTGATTTTATAGATTAGGGATTGTTGGTATGGAAGCTTTTTCCATTGATTGTTGTTCAGTTGTGTCTGACTCTTCATGAACCCATTGAGGGTTTTCCTGGCAAAGGTATTGGAGTGCTTTGCCATTTCCTTCTCCAGCTCATTATGCAAAGATGAGGAAAATGAAGCAAAGGTTAAATGACTTGCCCAGGGTCACACAGCTAGTACGTGTATGAGACTGGATTTAAACTCAGGTCTTCCTGATTCCAGGCTCATTGCTCTATCCACCACACCATATATCTTAGTTTAGCCCTTAATTAGCCAGAATGGTTAATTAAAAGAGGAAGCTACCAGGTGTTGGGATAAGGTGAACTAACTGCCCACCACCACTCATTTCTTCTCCCCACTTGTCTCTCAAGAGTATATTTCATTCCACTCAGCCCAGGCATGATTTGTAGTACTTGCCCCAGGTGTAGCATTTTCTAATCATGGCTTTATTGGTATGTGAAGCCTTCAAGCAATCAATAGAACTAGGTAAAAAATAAGAGTTCATCATTTTAGATCTCACTTATCTATCCTTTGCATTGGTCTCTTACCTATGATTAATACTATGTCTTCAGTCTTGCATTGTAAGTAAAGACAGCATGACACAAGGAGAAAGAGCCAGTACTGGAGCCTGGAAGATCTTGGTAGGATTCCAGCTTTTGACTCATACTGGGCAAGTCACTTGACCTCTCAATGTTCTGGGCAACTAAGTCAAGAAATTGGAGAGACGGTGCCAACCTGCATTTGTAGAAGGAGTTTCCTCCTTTGGGAGTTTCTTATACCAATGAAATGAAAAGTCTGGTCTTTATATGTTATTGTTGCTTAAAAGGGAAAGATGGAAGAAATGTGCTTGTTCAAAAGAATTTCTCTAGCTTCAGTCACCTTATATCCCTCCCCCGGTAGAATGGAAGCTCTTTGAGAACAGGGACAATTTGTTAGTTTGTGTTGTATCCTCAGTATCTAGCTGAGTGCCTGCATCATAAATTCTAACTAAAATGCTTGTTAAATTGAATTAAAATTAATTTTTTAAAATCTCTGATTTTATTGAAGTGTGGATATTTTCCATCAAAACAGATCAGCTCTTCCACATTTCACAAATTAACTTGGCTGAAATAATTCATCACATGTCGGCCAGCTTTTGGATAATGACTTTTTCTGAATGAGTTGACAAAGCACATCCTCAATTTTATATTCCAAGCCTTTCCAGCTTGGTGAGAATGACCAGAACTTGGCTCTCTTGTAGTAGCATTCAAGAGCCAGTATTAAACTCCACACCAAAATGAAACTATACTGATTCCAATGTTTAATTAAAAAAATCTCCTATGGTTCTAGATATCATGTGTTACTATGTTAGAAGTCCAGCAATCACTCATTCAATTGTCCCAAATCTTAAGTTAGGCTTTTCTAGTTTTATTGAATGCTTCCAACATTTCCCCCCATAGAAAACCTCTGGCAAATGGATGTGCCCACATGAGAAACATAATTCGACCAACAGCTTTTCGATAAGTTAACTTGCTGCAGATCGGATGTCTGAAAGAACTGAGTAATATCACCTATGGGTCTTTTACTGAAGTGATATTTTCCTGTACTACTCCCTCCCTTTCCCTTATGATTCAGATTTGGCTAAAAAGCATGATCTTGACCAATTTGAAGATGTGGAAGTCACTAAATTGCTTCCCCTTACTTCCTCATTTGTTAGTCAGAAACAATTTAATTATAATTGTATTTCATAACCAAGCAACATATAAATATATTCTGAAGACAGAATTCTAGCTGCCCATATACCCTTTCACATGAAACCCAGGCTGTAATACATATGTTCACTAAAATATATGAACTTTTTTTTTACTCTGCTATGGAAGAAATACCTAAAGAAACCAATAGACAGACTGGCTTAATTTGAGGGAGAATGTTAAGAAAGGAGAAAAGAGAACACACGTGATTAATAATGTTCATTACTGACTCAAACTTCTGGCTGGTACAAATATCAGGTTTTCCTCCATATTAAAAGAGAAAAATACGAAAAAAACCAAAGGGGAATAATATATTCAGGTACATGTTTAAAGTTGGCTAAAACTTTGTTATTTAGGTAACTCTAGGTGCCTTCCACTGGACTTACAAAACATGCCAGGGAGCAGACATACAGTAACTGAATTGTTTCAACTTACCCAAATAGCATTGAAATGGACTTAATTGTTGAACTGAAGGAAAGACCATGTGTCTCCAGAGACTATTAGTGTCATTTAAAAGGCTAAATGTATCATAAAACCTGTCTTTAACAGAATAAAATTGTACAGACCAACACAATTTTAGCTAATGTTTTCCACATTTCTTGTATGAAAAAATAAAATGGCTATAAAGTAAACTTCTACAGGGTCATTGCATTATTAGGGATATTTCAAATCTATAGATCACTAAGCATCTTTTTAAAAATTAAAAGTGCTTTATAGCAGGATATTTGCATGATAGTTTGCAGGAGTTTCCAATTCCAAAAGATAAATATAACCTATTAGGATTTCTTTGCAATATGCTCTTGAAGCGAACTTGAAACCTAACTCCACACATGGAATCAGATGGTGCCAGTCAAAATGGAACAGGCAAATTTGCAGCTGGTTTCATTGACACTTTCTTTTTGTTTTGGTGGGGGTATACTTCCCTATAGTATTTTTTTGTTACTTATATTGTACCTGCTGAATGTGTTCTGAGCTTCCTTTTGAATCAAATAAATAATTGTGTGAGCTTCCTCAACAGAAAAAAATAATAAAGGTAGAGAGAAAGGTTTAAGTGTTGCTTTTATTCTATCAAAGAGACAAAGGGGTATTTCTTCTTCTAAAGAAGTTCAGAGTATAATGGCGAAAAATCAAGAACGGAGACAAATAGTGGATCAAACCTCAATTGAAAGAACAAATCTTTCTATTTATCTGTCTCATCTTTTCACTGGGGTTGTATATCAACTATCAAGGAAGCTATTTCAAATAACTTTTGCTAACATAATTGTTATTTTATAAGTTTAGTTGCTATGGTAATGCATGATGTAATCCTCTATTACCATCACAATCAGTTACTTTTTTCATACCTAGCCAGCATATTTTTTCCCCTTTTCTCAGCTCTTTATGATCCTGGAAGAGAGAAATATATGTTATATATATGTATATACATATACATATGCATTACACACACATATATTGTTTCATTCTTCTGGAAAGACTCAGAATCAGGATATAATTACCCATATGTTGGGGCCCTGGTGCTTTTCCTGGAGCTGAAAAGTTTTCAATTTTTCTTGCCACTGCGGCTATTGTCAGGCTTCCCTCATTAAACTGCACGTGAAGAGAAACAACCGTGATTTCTTCATTGTTAGTGATTAAGATAAACTTGGATCATTTCTAAAAGGCAGGGACATTGTGGGGACTTAGTGGTAACTGAATGATGAGACTGTAGCTGCATGTGCTTAAGTAAGCAGACTTCTCCTAAGACATGTCTTTTTCTTCTTTCTTTTTTTGAATTTAAATATGGAAGAGATTTGGTAAATTGAAATTAAGAGTAACCTTGATGACTTTACCAACCTTACATTGATGTTTAAAAAATGAAATTGCTGCCAAAATATTGCATTTTCTGAAATACTGTAGAACTTTGCCATATTCCTGGTATGGGGAATAAGGATAACACCTTGTGTTGATCCCCCCTCATCTTACACTGCACATTATTTTACTTACTCTCCTGTCCCATCAGTTTGCCTTCTGTCCCCAACAGTTTTCTGAAACTATTCATGCTAAGGTCACCAGTTATATCTTGGTTGCACCTGGCCTCTTTTAAGTCATCATGTTCCTTGACATGTCTACAACATTTCATACTGTTGATCATTCCCTCCTTCTTGTCACATTACACTCTACTGATTCTCCTTTTGATCACTGGTTTAACTTTCTCCTACATCCTTTTAAGTGTGGGGCTCCATCTTTGGATCTTTCTAATTTTTTCTATGCATTTTCTCTCTTGGTGAGTCCCAAATGTAACTCACAGTATCATAGAATTTTAGGATTAGAAGAAAATTGACAGTTATCCATACCACCCTTCAATTACTATGACATGCCCCAAAAGTAGTCATCATGATTTTGCTTGAAGACCGCCAATGGAGGAGAACCCATGATATCCCAAGGCAGTCCATTCTACCCTTAGACACTTCTAACCATCAGAAAGTGATCTTTTTCCTGGCATTAAGCCTATTATTTCTCATTAACAACTAGCCATTGATCCTCATTCTTCTCTTTGGGGACAAAAAGAATGTTTCTAATCATTCTTCAACATGATCTTTCTTCAAATGCTCTAAAACAAGCATAATATACCCCTTGCATCTTATTTTTCTGGGCTAAATATCTCTAATTCATTATCCAACCCAGCTAGAGGGAACAATGGTGGTCAGAAAGGCTGGAGTCGAAACCCAGACCACTTACAAGCTTAATAAACCTTAATCTCTCACTCTCAATTTCTTCGTCTATAAAATGGGTATAACATTAGCATTTGTCTCCTAGCTTTCTTGTGGAAATGGAATGAGATAATATCCAAAAAGTGGTTGGCACATTTTAATACACTGTATAAATGCTAGTTATTATTATTCTGCCACCCTTATGTGGCCAGTTGTATACCTCTGTACAATATCAACTTTATCATCATGATTCCTGAACTGTCACCCAGAATTCAGTAAGATATCCCAAATGTAGTTTAACCAGAGTAGAATACAGAGGCTATTTCTAATTCTTGTGATCGATATCTCTCTTAATATAATGTAAGATCTCACTAGTGTTTGTGGCTTCTGACAAACTGCTGATACACATTGGGTTTGCAGTCCATCAAAACACTAAAATTTTTTGTCTGAAAAATTGTAGTCCAAATGATTCCTCACTTCTGTATATGCAATTTTTTGTGGTTTTAGACTCAAATGGAAAACTTTACATTGATCCTCATGGAATTTCATCTTATCAGACGGAAAAATAAACTCCAGCCTCCCAAGATCTTTTTGGTTCCTTCTCTGCTATCCAGTAAGCTGTGTCTTCAGGACTTGTCTGAAAAGCAGAAGACTATACTATCTATACCTTTATTTTAGCCATTGATGAACACTTTAAAAAGTCAAGGGGCAAGCAAAGATCCTTGGGTCACTGCCCTGGAGACCACCTGCTAAATTGACTTTATTTTTATTAATTAAAAAAATTGTTCTGATATTAAGAAATAAAACAAGCATTTCCATAACATAGTAGAATAGGAAAAAATATGATTGCGCATGAAGCAGCAGAGTTATTATGTACAACTTTCTATTTCTATTAAATATGTAATGAAGTTATTAACTTTTTCCTTTTTTTCTTCCATTCCCCACCCCCACCCTAGAGGTGACTAGCATTAGACACACAAGTATGTATATATGTGTATACACACATGCACACATACACATATGTATATGTATGATACTACATATAGGCATATGTATACATATGATTCACACATATGTGATGCTATACCATATGTGTATTATATATGCATATATACACACATATATATGTAAATACATGCTTCTATTGATCAGTTCTGATTTCTGTCAGTTCTTTGTTGTTTTCTAATTTGCAGATTTGGAGTCATCATTTTAGCTAAAGGTGTACTTCCTCCTAATAGTCTATTATTCAAATTACATAAAGCAGTGAACAAATTATCTTTCCAATGTTGATAAAAATTATTAGAACTAACTTCCTTAACTGTTCTTTCAATAATTTATTCATTCTTTCAATTAACTCAGACACTTATGGATAATATGGAATATGATATATTCATTCCAGGTTTTTAATATACCATATTTCTTCATTCATTACCTATGATAGGTGACTGATTGTCATTTTGGATCTTTTATCTTGGGGTAGAGGTCCAATATAATCTATGCCAAATTTGGGCTGGTACTTTTCCCCTTGCTATCTCTCCAGTTACTACCTGAGGAACAGTTCGTTCCTGTTCCACCTGACAAATATAACATTCCTCAGCTACTTATCTTAACAATGAAGGAGAGATACCAATACCTCGGTCTTGTACTCACTGCTATGTGGCTTGGACTCCTAAATGGTTGGTCATTTGATAGATCCATTTTGATAGTACTGGATCATCAGTTGGTGTCAGAGTAGGGACAATATGTGGAGTAGCAGTCTTTGCTGGTTGATCAGCATTCTGACGTGGTGAGGGCCTTGTGAGCACCTGTATGAAAAACTGACAAATTAGTAACCAAAGACATGTCCCATGTATCTTCCCATAATTTGCCCCAGACTTGTTTGAAATGAGTTTCCCAATTTTGATTTTTCCATTCAGGCATCCATGTAGCTAACTCATTAGCTACCACAGCCCATGAATCAGTGAATATATGACGTTGTCCTTGTTCTGTTTTGATAGCTTGCCATAAGTTTATCATATTGACTGTTTCTACCTATCCCAGTACTTTCCAAAGTCCACCTAGGCTACCATTTTCCACTGTCTTTTGTGGCCCAAATCTTTTACTATCCTATCTGTAAACCATACATGTCTCTTTAGTTCTTCAATTAATCAATCATATCCCTCATTCCATTTTACCAAGAATTGTACCAACTGTTGCTTTGGTTCAGGGAATATATCATTTCCCTCAGTATCTATGTTTGATATAGATTCATGTAAATTAGAAATTCCCCTGTTGCGTGCTTTATATCTGTTTTCAGTATATCATTTCCATTTAATTATTCTGGCCTCCTGAGCATGTCCAATTCTCAGGTCATAGTCAGGATTTCAGGCCTTAATATTACCTCCCGACCCAAAGTCAGTTTTTCAGTCTCTACCAAAGCCCAATATACAGGTAACAACTGCTTTTCAAAAAGGGTATAGTGAATTCCAGATGAAGGAAGTTTCTTAGACCAAAATTTTAAGGGTATATTTCAGCTTTGTTGTTTTTGCCATAATCTCCAGTTTGCATATTCATCACTTTGGATAGGCCATAAATCTAGGGCTAATTATATAGCGGCCTTTGTTTCTTCAAAAGCTTTACTCTGCTCAAGTCCCCAATCAAATTCATATTTTTTCCTAGTGGTCTTAAATAAGGGTTTCAATATTTGTCTTAGATGCAGTATGTGATGTCACCAATATCCAAATAATCTATAAACTTTTGGAACTCTTTCTTATAGATAGGGGTAGGAAAATCCTGAATCTTTTATTGGGCTTGTGGGAGAATCTCTTGCAGTGCCTTATTCCATTGTATACCCCAAAATTTTACAGTTTGATCTGGCTCTTGAATCTTTGCAGGGTTAATTTCCCACCCTTTGCTTTTCATATGCTCAATTAAAAGCATCAAACTCTTCACTTCTTTTACATTTTTTCCTGTATCATAATATGTAGTGGATAAACTGTATACTATGTAGCTCTAATTCAATTAAATGTTCAGCCACAATCCTATGATTAATAGTGGGGCTATGCAGACATCCTTGTGGCAAGCATGTAAATGTATACTGTTGGCCCTGCCAAGTGGAAGCAAATTGGTCCCATCATTTGGAATCTATTGAAATGGCAAAGAAAGCGTTGGCCAAATCAATAACTGCATACCAAGTCCCATCATATTTCTGTATCCTTTCTAGTAAGGTAACAATATCTGGAACAGCAACATGCAAGGGAGAAGTCACCTTTTTCACTTGTCTATAATCCACTGTTGTTCTCCATATCCCATCAAACTTTCATACTAGCCCGATAGGACTATTCCATGGAGTGGTTGTATGGACTCTCAATATATTCCTTTATACTATTGGTAATTTAATCTTGCCCACAATACTGCTTTAAAGTAATTACTTTAGAAGGTTCAGGTAAAGTGATTGGGTCTATTTTTATATTACACACTAAAACTATATTAATTCCTATCTTCCTTACTGCAGATTTGTATCTCTCCTCAGGTAAATTTAGAGTCATATCCCACAGTGTATCTATTCAAATGATATATTTAGGAATGGCTACAATTACCACAGCAAACTCTTTCTCAGGCAATTGTCCAATTTTCGTCATTAGTTCGATTTGTCTGACTGATATTTCAGCCCCTCACAGTCCTATGATGGTGATAGGAGTTCCATGTTTAAAATTATTAGGTTTCCCATGTAAAAGGGAGGCCTCCACCCCAATGTCTGTTAATGCCCTTTACAGTATTTGATCCATTTTTCCAATATATGGTCTAATTGATATGGGGTCTGTAGTCCTGTCTGTGTGTTTCTTTGATCTGAGCTGGGACTTGGTCAATTTTCTATTCTCCCTGAAGATGTGACAATCTTGGATACAATGTTTCAGGGGGATCTGTAGGGGCAGTTCTTACCTCTCTATTCTGTCTGGTATCAAACTCCTCTTCTTAATACATCATTTTCTTGGTTCATTAGTTGTAATATTATCTATGCTTCCAAAATTTGCCCTTGCTCTCAATAGAGCAGTAAACAATTCTTTTCTTGTCAATCTATTCTAACTTTGAATCTGCTAGCTATTTACTCTTCTCTCTCAAGGAAATTTATCTTTTCCTCAGTCCCTTAAGTCACTTAACTGTGAAATCTTGTCCAGCACCTATGAAAGAGGGTTCCCTATTTCTCCTAGTATTAGAGCCAAAACTAGGTGTTTACAAGCAGGATGAGCCATCTTCACTATTACATCCCTATGAGAAACTGCTAAGGGGGTATCATAGTATGCATCTACACTTCTGATTGTTATAGCAGTCTTTGTGATCTCCTCCTTTAACTTTCTTACACAGTCCTTATGTGAATACCAGCGTCTATCTCTACTAGGCTAGAGTTAGTAAAGACAGATGCCTACTGCATCCTTCTGAAGCAAAAGCTAACAAATTAGTCATATTGTTACCTCCTTATATATTATAATCTCTAAAGGTTTGCTGTACAAAAGGGTTCTGATAGCTATAAAGTTCAAGCAGTCTACACCATCTATCATACTCTTTCAGCTCCTTTATCAATGATGATTCTCACCATCCAAGATATTAATGCTTCTCCCAACCTTTGGTCAAACCGACTTAAAATATCTTTGACCTCCTGCTGAGTAAAATTCTCAATTATCTCCTTAAATACTGTGTTCTCTGCTTAGCTTTCTTGTTTTCATCTTAGTATGGGGTGAGTTTCTGCCTTAGAAGTCTCCCCCTGTGACATTGCTTCATTTTCCAAATCTGACTTAGCTACATTTTCCACCCATGCACTTTCCTGGCAGTCATCATCGTAGCAACTAGGCTGGGTCTGTAAAAAAATTTGTATGCAGGGGAGGAGCCAAGATGGCAGAGTAGAAACATACACATATGCTAGTTCCTAACCCCCAGCCTATAAAATACCTGTAAAGAGGAGCTTCCAACAAATTCTGGAGCAGTGTAAGCCACACAACAACGGAGTGGAGGAGATTTCTGTTCCAGAGAGCCCTGAAACACTGATACCATCGCACACTGGGCCCAGAGCAGAGCCTAGTCCTGCCCTGGCTGTGTGGCACCGAGAGGAGCAGATCTGAGCAGGCTTCAGGGACGGAATCTCTAGCGGCCACGCAGGTACCTCCACCCACAGGTACCAGAGGTCAGTGACAGGGCCTTTTCAGCTCACCAGGAGGGGAGCAGGGTGTCCCAATAACTCAGACCCCCTTGGGAGGCAGTAGCAGAGGCAGCAGTGGACAGGGGCTCCCAAAGCAGGCAGGAGCTCAGATCCATTGTTGAAGGTCTCCACATAAACCCCCTGAGGGAACTGAGCCTTGTGTGGCAGCCCAGAGCACCTAGATTTAATCTCACACTGAACAGCAGCCCCACCCCTGCTAAGAGCCCTGAAGCTGGGAAGCAGCATTTGAATCCTATACTCCAAGTACTAGCTGGGTGGAACTGGAGGCAAGGTGGGTGTGGTAAGGAAACTCAGAAGTCAGTAACTAGCTCGGAAAATGCACAGAAAAGGGAAAAAAATAAGACCATAGAAGGTTACTTTCTTGATGACCAGATATCTCCTCCCATCCTTTCGGATGAGGAAGAACAATGCTCACCATAAGGGAAAGACATAGAAGTCAAGGCTTCTGTATCCCAAACATCCAAAATAAATATTCAGTGGCCTTAGGCCATGGAAGAGCTCTAAAAGGATGTTGAAAATCAAGTTAGAGAGGTGAAGGAAAAACTGGGAAAAGAAATGAGAGAGATGCAAGAAAAGCATGAAAAGCAGGTCAACACCTTGCTAAAGGAGACCCCAAAAAATGCTGAAGAAAATAACACCTTGAAAAATAGGCTAACTCAATTGGCAAAAGAGGTTCAAAAAGCCAATGAGGAGAAGAATGCTTCAAAAAGCAGAGATAACCAAATGGAAAAGGAGGTTCAAAAGTTCACTGAAGAACATAGTTCTTCAAAAATTAGAATGGAACAGATGGAGGCTAATGACTTTACAAAACTAAACAAAACCAAAAGAATGAAAAAATGTAAGATAATGTGAAATATCTCATTGGATAAACAACTGACCTGGAAAATAGATCCAGGAGAGACAATTTAAAAATTATGGGACTACCTG
>CM053773.1:81834531-81892799 GCA_028658325.1 Potorous gilbertii | reverse complement strand
AATTATCAAGGAACACTGCCC
Source organism: Potorous gilbertii (assembly GCA_028658325.1). Classification (NCBI taxonomy): domain Eukaryota; kingdom Metazoa; phylum Chordata; class Mammalia; order Diprotodontia; family Potoroidae; genus Potorous; species Potorous gilbertii. Next base: position 81,892,778 of record CM053773.1, on the reverse strand, counting down.
TGATATTCTAGAACCAGAGGGCAAAATAAGTATTCAAGGAATTCACTGATCACCGCCTGAAAGAGACCCAAAAAGAAAAACTCCTAGGAACATTGTGGCCAAATTCCAGAGTTCCCTGGTCAAGGAGAAAATATTGCAAGCAGTTAGAAAGAAACAATTCAAGTACTGTGGAAATACAATCAGGATAACACAAGATCTAGCAGCTTCTACATTAAGGGATCAGAAGGCTTGGAATATGATATTCCAGAAGTTAAAGGAACTAGGATTGAAACCAAGAATCACCTACCCAGCAAAACTGAGTATAATACTTCAGGGGAAAAACTAGTCTTTCAGTGAAATAGAGGACTTTCAAGCATTTTTTATGAAAAGACCAGAGCTGAAAAGGAAATTTGACTTTCAAACACAAGAATGAAAAGAAGCATGAAAAGGGAAACAGTAAAGAGAAGTCATAAGGGACTTACTAGTTGAACTGTTTACATTCCTTCATGGAAACTCTTGAAACTTTTCAGTATCTGGGTAGTTGGTGGGATTACACACACACACACACACACACACACACACACACACACATACACACACACACGCACACACACACACCCAAAGAGTCAGAGAGCACAGAGTGGATTGAATAAGATGGGATCATATCTTAAAAAAATGAAGTTAAGGGGTGAGAGAGAAATGTATTGGGAGAAGAAAGGGAGAAATGGAATGAGGCAAATTATCTTACATAGAAGAGGCAGGCAGGAGATTTTTTAGCAGAAGGAAAAAGAGGAGAGCTGAGAGAAAAACATGAAATTTACTCTCATCACATTCGACTAAAGGAAGGAATAAAATGCACACTTATTTTGGTATTAAAACCTATCTTACAATACAGGAAAGAGGGGGAGAAGGGGATAAGCAGGGTGGGTGGAATGATGGAAGGAAGGGCAATGGCAGGAGGGAGCAATTTGAAATCAACACTCTTGGGGAGGGACAGCATCAAAAGAGAGAATAGAAGCAATGGGGGGTAGGATAGGATGGAAGGAAATATAGTTAGTCTTACATAACACAACTATTATGGAAGTCATTTGCAAAACTACACAGATATGGCCTATGTTGAATTGCCTGCCTTCCCAAAGGGAATAGGTGAGGAGGGAGGGATGGGGAGAAGTAGGAAATCAAAGTTTTAGCAACAACTGTCAAGTATTGTTCCTGCTACTAGGAAATAAGAAATACAGGTAATGGGGAATAGAAAGTTATCTTTTGTCCTACAGGACAAAAAAGAAGATGGGGACAAGGGAAGGGAGAGATGATAGAAGAGAGGGTAGATTGGTGATGGGGGAAATTAGAATGCTTGGTGTATTGGGGTGGGAGGAGGAGACAAATGGGGAGAAAATTTGGAACCCAAAATTTTGTGAAAATGAATGTAAAAAAGTTAAATAAATAAATTTAAAAAAATTGTATGCACACTTCTTTTGCCAACCTTTTGCCTCTTCTTAGCTAAATGAATAGCCTTTTCTTCCACCTGAGAGCCCTCAGTTTGCTCTTTTAAAGGAGAGCCCAAATTCTGATAATTCTCATGCAAATCAGCTAACTCTTTTTCCATCTGAATTTTTTCCTTCAGCAGCTTGTCTCTACTTTTACACATAATATGGTAACCTGTTAATAAAATCCATTCTCTCTTACATATCCCTTTTAGTTCTTTCCCTGGTCTTATTGGAATTCCTTGGAAATACCTTTCCAAGTCTCTAGGTTCCCCCTCCTATAACCTCAATTCCCAGCTTTCACAGGGTCCAGTGTTTTTAACCCATTCCCTTGCTAGGGAGGAAAAAGGTAAATCCTCCCCACTCTGTGACTTCCATTTCTTCCTCTAAATAATTTCTGCCTCAAATTAAGATTTTATATAATCCTGTTCATGATACCAAATATATTGCCAAGGCAGCATTCACAGCAGTAGTGGTGACTATGAATATAGCAGCGTAATTCTCAACTGCAGAGTATAACAGACTCTCCATATAGAAGACAGAAGAAAAACATTTATTCAAACAGAAAGCCAAATACCAAAACCAGGAAACCAAATTAGTCATAGTAGCTAAGAAGTCAATACACATTAGCACTACAGGGGACAAATGCTTTTCCAAGCCTCCCTCCAACCCCCCTGGGACCTTCCTACCTTCCCACAAACAAGCAAACACCAACCATTCTAGCTGTCTGCTTGTCTGTGTCCTTCCCAGCTCTGACTAGCCTGACCAACTTCCTCCCAGCTCTGCTCTACCCTTTCTGTTCCACCTATTCAACAACCTCCTCCCACCAGATATGACTTAAACTTCCATGTGATTTAAGCAGGTCACATGGGCCTATTAATGAATGGGAAAGATTTCTCCATTTAAATTACCAGCAGTTCATAGTTCAAACAAAAGTGAATTAGTGCCCCGGTTTTTCCACATCCCCTCCAACATTTGTTGCTTTCCCCTTTAATCATTTTATCTAATGTGATAGGCATAAAATGACATCTCAAGGTTTTTTTAATTTACATTTCTCTAATCAATAATTATTTAGAACTTTGTTTCATGTGACTATAAATTGTTTTGATTTTTCATCGGAAAACTCCCTGTTCATATATCCTTTGATCATCTGTATCAATTTGGGAATGATTCATATTACTACAGATTTGAAAAAGTTCTTTATATATTTGAGTTATGAGATCTTTATCTGAGAAATTGTGTATAAACTCTCCCCCTCAATGTTCTCCTTTCCTTCTGATCTTGGCTACATTTATCCTATTTGTACAACTCCTTTTTAATTTGATGTAATCAAAATTATCCAATTTACACCTCATGTTTCTCTCTGTCTCTTGTTTATTCATAAATTATTTGCCTATCCGTAGGTCTGACAGGTAATATGTTCCATAATCTTCAGATTTTCTTGTAATATCTCTCTTTATACCTAGATCATTTTGACTTTATCTTGGTAAATGATGTCAGATATTGATCTATGCTCATTTTTTGTGGCACTACTTTCCAGCTTTCCCCAATTATTTTTTTTACCAAATCATGAATTCTTATCCTAAAAAGTTCACTTTTTACACTTGTCAAGCACATGTTGACTTTGAACCATGATCTACAGAACATTCAATTCAAGATGTCCAAAAAACTATTGGAAATAAGGGACTAGAGAGGGGGGCATAATATATTTTGTTACTGGACAAATAGATCTAAGAATCATCATCAAAGAGCTGATAATTGAATCCATGGCAGTTGAAAAGATCATCAAGGAAAATATTAAAGAAGGAGAAGAGAACAGAGCCCAGGACAGAGTACTATGATATTCCCACAGTTATTGAGAATAACTTGGATGAATATCCAACAAAGGAAACTGAGAAGAATTCAGATAGGTAGAAGGAGAACCAGGAGAGAATAGTGTCGTGAAACCTTAGAGGGAAAAGAATATCAAAGAGAAGGTTATGGACATTATTAAGAGATGTAAAGAGGCTGAGGGATGAGGATTAAGAAAAGATTATTAGATTTGGCAACTAAGAAATCATTAGTAAATTTGGAGATAATTCTTTTTCTGTTTAAATGATGAGATCAGAAGCTGGAGTATAGAGAGTATTTAATAAGAGAAATAGAAAGGAAATAGAGGCACCCATTGTACATGGCTTTGACAAAGTTTTGCCACACAATGGTGGAGAGGCATGGGACAAAAGCTAGCAGGTATGGATGCATAAAATTAGGATGTTTTTGAGGATAGGGAGATGTGGGCAAGTACTTTTTTCTTTTTAATGATGTGGTTGTGTTCATCCTTTGTTGCTGAAGAAGACCATGCAATCAGAGAAATGATGACATGACTTGCGCTTGACTTTGCTTTGAGTGAGGGAGGGCTGTGCAGGTTAACAGCCTCATTTCTCCTCCAGAATCATCTGAATCCAGTGACATGATGTTCTTCAGGATGACTGGAGATGACCCAGGATGTTTCGGGAGACCTTGACTCTTTTAGGCCAAGGTCTAGGCAGGCACTCACCAGGTGAGGTAACACCCATTCATTGAACAGGCCTGTTTAAAAGAAGCAGTCAGGGCATGACCCCTTTAATGAGGCAAAGAAGAGAAAGACACATCAGGCTGGGAGGGAAACAGCAATAGTTACTATTGATAATCACTCTGAAGTCAGGAGGGTCCTTGCAGGGGGCGGGGGACCCATAGTGTCTGAGCCTCAGAGTACAGCAGGCTCAAGGTCCAGGGAAAGGAAGGGATGTGAAGGGAAGGGAGACTAGTCATTAAAACTCATCAACTGGGCAACTTTTGGCCGTCCAGATTTACCTTCCTTTGGAGGGGAGAAGGAAAGGGAAAGGGAAGGGGAAGACAGACAGGAGAGGAGGAGCTGAGGCTACTCAGGAAACTACTAGGAAACTGAAGGGACAGGATGAAGGAGAAGAATATAGGGCTAAGAGGATGAGAATTATGAACTGCCGATTTAATTGGATAGTCAATTATAAGATTGCATATTACAATTATGGCATGTTTGTATGTGTGTGTTAATCCCTCTAGGGATAGGAAACATGTAGCCTCAAGACCACATATGGCCTTCTAGGTCCTCAACTGTGGCCCTTTGACTGATTTGTAAAGTTTGGATGCAGCCAAGGGCCACCCCCAAGGACTCACAGGGCCACCCCCAAGAACTCACAGGGCCACCCCCAAGGACTCACAGGGCCACCCCCAAGGACTCACAGGGCCACCCCCAAGATCTCACGGGGCTTCAATGTCACAGGTTCCTGGAGTAATGAGAGAATAGTAACGCCACACATAAAGGAATAGCAAAAGTGAGAAGCCAAGTGTCTGAGAGACTCAGGTTGCTTCATGGTTACCCTTAGAAAAGCATCTGGTGCGGGCGATGTCCATAACAGATGGGTCAGAGCCTTTAATTAAAAGTAACAACTCTGGTACTGACTACTGAAGAGAACTAGGTATTTGTTATAGTGCTCTCCACCCCTGTCACATGTTCTTCACGAATAGCTGTAAAAGAAATCATCTGTGGCCAAACTGATCACGGGACCTTCGAATTAGCTAGGTTAATTAGCTAGGGTAGACATACAATACAATACCAGTCTGGCTTGCAAAGCCTTTCTTGTTTGGCAAGACCAGTCAGAGATTGTGCCTTTCTTTTGCTACCTTTGAAAATTTTGAAACGATATAGTGTTTTCCCCAATTACATGTCAAGACAATGTTTATCAATAATCTTAAAAAGAGTTTTAGTTCCCTCTCTCATCTCTTCCAAATATATAGGCAATTTGATATAGGTCATGTATGTGCTATCATGGAAAATATTTCCATATTAGTCACAGTTGCGAAAGTAGAAACAGATTAAAAGTTAAAAAAAACATGAAAAGAATAAAGTAAATGAAAAAAGTATGCTTCTTTCTGCATTCAGAGTCCATGAGTTCTTTATCTGGATGTGGATAGCATTTTCCTTTGTGAATCCTTTCTACTTGTCTTAGACCATTGTGTCGCTGAGAAAAGCTGAGTCATTCATAGTTGATCTTCTCCCAACGCTGCTAATAGAGTGTACAATGTTTTCTTAGGCCTGCTCATTTCACTTTACATTAGTTCATACAAGTCTTTCCAGGTTTTTCTGCAATCTGCAGAAATTCATATTCACATTCCACAGCTTATTCAGCCATACCCTAATTGATGGGTATCCCCTGAATTTCCAATATTTTGCTACCACAAAAGAGCTGCTATTAATATTTTGCACATGTAGATCCTTTTCCCTTTTCTATGATTTCTTTAGGAAACAGACCTAGTAGTGTTATTGCTGGACCAAATTGTATGCACAGTTTGGTTGCCCTTTGAGTATAGTTCCAAATTGCTCTCCAGAATGATTGGATCAGATCACAACTTTACCAGCAGTGCATTAATGTCACAATTTTCCCACATTCCCCTCAAAAATTATCATTTTCCTCTCTTTGTCATATCATATTAGCCAATCTGATAGGTGTTATGTGGTACCTCAGAGTTGTTTTTATTTTCATTTCTCTAATCAAAAGTGATTTTGAGCATTTCTTCATATGTCTATAGATTACTTTGATTTCATCATCTAAAAACTGCATATACATATGCCTTGATCATTTATCAATTTGGGAATGATTTGTATTCTTATAAATTTGATTCAATTATCTATATATTTGAGAAATGAAGCTTTTATCAGAGACAATTTCTATAGCAATTGTAACCCAGTTCTCTGCTTTCCTTCCAATCTTGGGTACATTGTTTTTGTTTGTACAAAACCTTTTTAATTTAATGTAACCAAAATTATCTATTTTACATTTTGTAATACTCTCTATCTCTTGTTTGGTCATGAACCTGTAACTCACTTAACTTCTTTAAGAATCTGGATGCTATACCACTTGATGCATATATGTTTAGTATTGATATTACCTCATTGTTTATGATATTGCTACATTCTAGTTTTCAGCAAGATGAAGTTTCCTTCTTTATCTTTTTAATTAGGTCTATTTTTACTTTTGCTTCATCTGAGATCAGGATTGCTACCCCTGTTTTGTTCCCCCTTCAGCTGAAGCAAAATAGATTCTGCTTCAACCCCTTACCTCTACTCTGTATGTGTCTCTGCTTCAAGTATGTTTCTTGTAAATGACAAATTATGGAATTCTGGTTTTTGATCCACTCTGCTATCTACTTCCATTTTATGGGAGAATTCATCCTATTCACATTCACATTATGAAGTTATGTATTTCCCTCCATGCTATTTTTCCTCTTGTTTGTCCTCTTTCTCACTCTTTCCTTCTTCAACAATATTTTGCTTGTGTCTGCTACCTCTCCTGGTCTGCCCTTTCTTCTTTCAGTTCTCTCTCCCCTGACCTTTACTTAATCTCCTCCCATCCTACTTTTCTGTAGGGGAAGATAGATTTCTATATTCAACTGAGTGTGTCTATATTCCCTCTTTGAGGCAATACTGATGAGAGTAAGGTTCAACTGATGCCCACCACCCATCCTCCAATTTTTCCTTACACTGAAATAGGTTTTTCTTGCCTCTTTATGTGAAATAATTTACCCCAATTCTGTCTCTCCCTTCCTTCTTGGTCCTCTTTCTTATCCCTTAATTATTTTTTATGTCATTCTCTCAAATTCACCTTATACCTGTACCTTCTGTGTGTATATATATATATATATATATATTCCTTCCACTGCACTATTAGTGGTATAATTTTTAAGAATTACAAGTGTCATCTTCCTGTGTAGGGCGTAACCAGTTCAGCTCCATTGAATCTCCTGTTTGCTTTTCCCTTTTTAGGCTTCTCTTCGGTCTTGATATTGGAGATCAATTTTTTTGTTGTTCAATTCTGATCTTGTCCTTATGAAAGTTTAATATTCTTTTATGTCATCAAACAATTGTTATTTTTCTCTAGTTTTGCTGGGTAGTTGATTCTTGGTTGTAGCTCTAGCTCCTTTGCCTTTCTGGAATATGATGTTCTATGACCTATGATCCTTTAATGTTAGAGCTGCTAAGTCCTATATAATCCTGATTGTGGTTTTCTAGTATTTGAATTGTTTCTTTCTGGCCACTTGCAGTATTTTTTCCCTGACCTGACAGTTCTATAATTTGACTAGAATGTTCCTTGCAGTTTTTATTTTGGGCTCTCCTTACTGCGGTGATTGGTGGATTCCTTCAATGCCTATTTTTCCCTCTGGTTCCAACATATCAAGGAAATTTTCCTTGGTAATTTCTTGAAAGATACTGTCCAGGTCTTTCTTTTGATTTTGGCTTTCAGACAGGCCAAGGATTCTGATATTGTCTCTCCTCGATCTAATTTCTAAGTCAGTTGTTTCTCCCATGAGGTATTCTACATTTTCTTCTTTTCACTCTTTTGAATTGGTTTGATTGATTCTTGATGCCTCATAGAGTCATTAGACTCCACTTGCCCAATTTTAACTTTTAAGGAATTGTTTTCCCCAGTTAACCTTTGTACCTCCTCTTCCATTTGGCCAATTTTACTTTTTAGGGGTTTTTTAAACTAGATTTTTATATCTCCTTTTCCATTTGGCCAAGTCTACTTTTTAAACAGTTGTTTTCTTTTCCCAAGCTGTTGACCTATTTTCTTCATAATTCTCTTATATCACTCTAATTTCTTCTCCTAGTTTTCTTCTATGTCTCTAATATTATTTTTAAACTCTCTTTTGAGTTCTTCCATGAGTTCTCTCTGGGCCTGAGACCACTTCTCACTTTTCTTTGGGGTTTTGCCCATAGATGGTTTTGACAGTGTTGTACTTTTCTGTATTTGTATCTTACCTTTTCCTTTCATCATAACTGTCTATGGTCAGATTCTTTTCTGTTGTTGTTGTTTTTTGCTCATCTCTTTTAGCCTTTTCCCTGTCTTTTGAAGTTGATCTCCGCTGCCAGGGTGGAAGGGGACCTGTCTCAGGCCTCTTATGCCAGTGGCTACAGATCTTGACTGTTTCCCTGGTGTTGTGCTAATATTATGCTGACACCTACAGGATACCCTGGTCCTATGCTGAGAGGGTGGATTTTTTCTTTTCCCCTAGGGCTACACTGAAGCATGTGGCAGTCTGGCTGCTGGAGGCTGCCTGTGTACCTAGAGGTGTGCTGAAACAGGAGATCTGGCTGTTGGAGGATACCTGTTCACCCAGAGCTACACTGAAAAACATGGTAATTCTTAGATCTGGAGTTGGCCAGTTCCTCTGGCTACACTGAGGCACATGGAGGGTACTGGTGTTGGCTTTTGTCTGCTCCATTACACTGAGGCTCAGGATCTACCACTGATTTGCTGAGGTAAGATTTGCTGCTGTGGAATGTTTCCTGTCCTTGACTGTTCTCCCCTTTTGTCTGAGTGAGATAGATATTTCTGGCTAATCTTCCAAGTTTTTTGGGAAAAAAGATTGTTTCATGTGGTCTTTTTGTTGGTTCTGCTGTTTTGGAGGTGAATGTGGGAGTCTTATGGTGATTTACTGCTTCTTAAAGCCGTCTTGACTTCCAGAATTTCTTAAGTTCCATGGGTATGCACTTTGGCAGTAGGGAAACAGCCAATAGATATAGAGAGAGTGACTGTAAGTTAGAGAATGGAAAAGATACAGGGGACAACATGTAGAAGACAGATGGAATGGAATCATTTGTTCATTTGGAGAGAATTGCTTTGGAAAGGAGGACTTTTTCATTATGTGAACCAGGTGTGGCTAAGATTTCCCATCTTATCAGTATTAGTCCTGAAATGTGGTGCCTAACTTCCTCCCAGCTTCTTTGCAGATGGAGGAAATTCCAGGTGTGGAACAATTTCTATTGTCAGACATTTTCTCTTTGTTGATTAATTTTATTCTACTCTTTCCCTTGTTTTAAAATCTCTCATGTAAGAGTTTATGCTCAGCATCTTGAGAGTGGAATATTTTTGTAAATCAAAATTATATGAAAACAATTTTCAGAAATGTGTTACCCAAATTGAATACAAAAATCCAGAGTTAATTTGACTGTGACACAAGAGTTGGACTATGACTTTCCTAGTCCTAGATGACATGCTTCTCAATATAGCCCAAGTTCAAATCAGTTTTTTTTTAACTATCATATGATATCATATTGGTCTCCCAATCCAGTAAAAGCTCCAGAATTTTTAGACAAATTCCTGCCTTGCCACCCCTCCCCCTCTTTTAATGCAATGTTCATAAGTTTAAAGATAAATTACAGGTTTAAAATAGAAATACTTTGCCTATTTCCCTTCTTATAGGTAAGTCAGTTAGTCAATAAGCATCTATATTAATCTTTATGTGGTAGGCAAAGGATTAAACACTGGGGATACAAAGAAAGACAAAAACAGTCCCTGCTCTGAAAGATTATGCATTTTCATGGAAAGTCAGCATATAAACAGGTAGTTACATGTGTAAATGTATAATAGGTGTTTGATATATGACCTAATATGGTATCACTCATATAAGAGGAAATTGGGAGCTGCTTTTGTGAGGCAAGAGGATTGGTTCAACCATATATACTAAGAGTTGACCTACAAGGTGGTTAGGAGCATGGATTTTTTTTCCCCCTCATTGGCTGCCTAAACAGAACTACTTATATTTTTAAAAATACCTAACCAAGTATACTCTCTCTCCCTCTTTTTTGGTATGGTAAAGGACTTCATTCTCTTACTGAGAATGACGCCACAGATTAAAGAGAGGAAAGACCTGAGGAGTACTTTTCCTTCCTCCTAAGTCGTGAAGTCAGAAGAAATAGGTTAGAGATCTGGTCTTACTTTGTTTGACTTTTTCAGTTCTAGATGTAGGGAATGAAGTCATCCATCTAAGAGCTCTAACTCTTCGGATTCAGAATTCCAGGGTGGATGTTATAGTCAGTCCAGATGTCAGGGTCCTGAGATGCAATCTTGGGAAGGGATTGCTACTTGAAATTGGTTAGAATAATGCTATGTACAAACTGAGTTAACTGTGAACAGAATTACCCTTCCCCCACCAGAGACTGAGGTAGTAAATAGGATAGCACACCTGAAACACAAGGGAAATGTTTCTATGTTTGTTCTCACTCCACCTTTGTGAATCTAACTGCTAAGTGGTTAAATGAAATTGAAGTGTGTGGGTCCCTACAACTGGAGGAGCACAATTGGGTCTCTAGTCAATAACAGAGAATGAGAAACCTTTCCCCACCTTAATTCTTAGCATAGTGAAGAGACCTAAGGGAAGAATGAAATATAACATAGCTGATCCTCAGACCTTCAGGCCCTGGCTTTGGACCTCGGAATCAGAACAAACTAGATTCTGGGAAGACCAGGAAAATATTCTTATAGAAGGTGAGATTGAACAGACTCTTGAAGGAAACCAGAGGAAATCAAAAAGTGTGGGGCAGAAGATTTCAGAAACAGAGAGTTAAAGGGTGACACCTAGCACAAAGGCTCAGAGTAGTGATGGAGTATTATTTCTGAGGGAATTCATGTGGATGCATGCATGCCTCTGTGTGTGTGTGTGTGTGTGTGTGTGTGTGTGTGTGTGTGATGCTTGATTTTCCTTAGGATTGGCTATGTACATAATTCCTACGTAGTTTAAGTAAAAGATACTAGAATGATATTTTGAGTTTCAGTCCACAGAGTCTTAGTGGTAAACAATAAATATTTTAAAACGAGATAAAAAACTGAAAATGATACACAGGGGATTCATATTGTAAAATGAAATAATGGTCACTGTGAAAACATACTTAACTGTGGTCAGACATAAAAACTTCCAATGTCAAAGCACTGAGTTTTAGGCACTCCAGGACAAATTATGCAAAGAATTACATTTTCAATATGCAGATGCCCAACACGAACATTCTTTTATTTAAGTCAACATCTCTATGATATCTTACACATAAGTGATATGCGGTAATGGCTTTATTTTTAATTGTTTTAAATTTTTTAAAAAGTAATTAGATGCCTGCTAATTTCAGATTGGTATTTTGGGTAAAAATCAAGATAACTGGCACCATTATTATGAAGCATACATTACATATCTATGTCAAATATGAACTGGCCTTTATAGAACAGTCAAGTCAGGGGATTTCTCCTGTTGTGGTGATAGCTTGTGAGGATAGTATGAGCATCACACTTACATATGCACACACATACAAATACATGGAATCTATCAACAAACTGACCCAGATGCTGAAAATAAAATTCTTGATATAATTATTTGGCAAACCACGTCATAACCAGTATTCTTGTTTGATATAAGTAATACACAAAACCACAGGAAAAGAATCTTCCATCTGTACTGTCTCAAGTTTAAAATTCCAAAATGATCCAATCTTCTCTAAATTAGTATTTGTTACTTTGGTTATTTTTATTGTTTGCCATATTTTAGACTGAACACTTATTTTTGACAAGTAAGTGTTTTAATTAAGGCAAAATATTTTTCTTTAGCTTTCCTTTAGAAAGGGATCCCATTAAGAAGGAAAATTCTTTTACTATTACTTCCTCCTCCTCTTCCTCCTGTTCTTCTTCCTCTTCTTCTACCTCTTCCTCACTCTCCATTTGCTCTAACATGGAGAATGAGAAACTATTTGTAACAGTGATTAGCAATTTCTTTTCTCATTTAGCTTTTCCTTTCCATCAAAGTCTTTCTCTTTTGAAGGATTTTTAGGCAACACTTTTAACACAAGACCAAACAATTCAGTTGTGCCTAAAAAAAAAATCACCTTTATCTTTTTAGCAAGGTATGTTCACTAGTGTGATTCAAAAGAGTAAGCTTTCTGAACAGTGTTTTCATTTGGACAAACTGCCATAGAATTACCCCAAACTGCCTAGCAGTGTTGGTATAGATGACTCACTCCAAAATATTTTCTTATTCCAGGGAAATTTTACAAGCTTGTCAAGATAAATTTGCCCTATACTACAAAGAAATGAACTAAAATGGCCTGATTTTCTTTGTTGGTCTGGTTCAAATGGTTTTTTTGTAGTGGTAATGGCAAATAAAGAAATTATGAAACGTGAAATACCTTCAGAAACAAATGTACTCAGGAAGTAGTATGGAGGACTCTTCTGGTGCTAAAATTATATATCTATATTGCAGTCTTCAATTTCAAATTCCAAAATGACCCAATTATTCCAGGGGTTCAAAGAATATTTGTTTCTCTAGAGTTGTGGTTATTTCCTCCTGACCCATAACTCCAAAATTCTCCTCTCTGTTGTTTGTGACAGCCATCTTGTATTATGGAAACATAATTCATTTGATATCATGAGCCTTAGAGTTTCATGATGTCAAAAACAGGACTTTCCCAACAATGGAATCTTTTTGGTATTCTTTTACTACATCTGGTCTATTTACATTTTTTTCCCAAGCATGTTTAATCACATTCTTTGTTCTGTATGTGCTCCTAGCTCTTCAAGGTCTATTTGCATCACTTTTGTGTCTTTGTTGGTGTTAGCAATAGCTCCCCAATTAAAATCACCTGCCAATTTCATTGAAGTATTGCTGACTTCTCCCTCTAGATCATTAATAAAGGTCTTAAATAAAACTAACCTCCTGTTGAACTTATGTCACCTCACTAGTCACCTTCATGTACTTGGGCAAATTGCCATTGATCATTTCCCTTTGTTTACAGTCTTCCAGCCATGTTTCAGTCCTTTATGTTTGAACATGTTTTAATTTTTTGGACAAGGAAAAAACCCCAAGGTACTAAAAGCAACTGCTCTAATAGAAAAATCTTGTGATTGGAGAAGCACAAGGAGATAACTTAATGTTTGTTGGAAGGGGAAAAGAGGTAGGTCATTAGATTTAATTAGATAAAATCCTGATGTACATGGGTTTGAGACCCCTACACAGAGGATAACTGAAGGAGCTTACTTTTTTGTATTAGTGCTCGGCAGAAATCTAGTAATTGCCAGTCAAAGGCAGTTGAATGAGATAGTGCCATATGCCAAGAAAAGCAGGAAGCCTGCAATAAATAAATTAAACTTCACTCAGGAGTCCTCAGTGACTGAGGCACCAACACAGCAAACAGAAAGTTTGCCCCAGAAGTTTGCCACCAGAGATGGTCAAGAGTGTACTGAGGATCTCACTGTCTGTATATTGAAGACAAGGATATTTTTCAATGACCTGCAGAAAATGAGCAATGTCTTTTTGTTGCTGCTATATATGGGTAAAATACACGACATGAATAAGAGAAGATGGAAGTACTCCTTAAAAGAACATGATAGTGTCTAAAAGAGAAAGAAAAAAAGAACATATGGCAGAGGGAAATCCTCACCTGAATAAGGAGCTTGAAGGATGGAAGACTGAAGCATAAAGGAGGAAGAAAAGGACTATTGAATATATGAAGTAAAAGAATACAAATAAAGTATTTTTCTATAGAGGGAAATAAATTTCTTCAGAAGAAAATACATTTTCTAGTTCCATAGAATTGTGATGTAGCTACACAACTACCCATCAGGGGAGAAGTCATCTATGTTGGTTAGAAGAAGAGACTCCTTGCTGGCATAAATAACAGACATGTACTATCATCTCTGAACTCATATTAACATTGTGACAGATCACCTCCTGGACCTTGAAAAAGCTGATGACCACCACTCACTAATGTCAATTTCCCTGTGAAGAAGTGGTAGAGCTGAAAGAAACCTCAAAAGCATTGCGAAGGATTGTGAAATATTAGTTAAAACATTGAAGACTTTAGGAGCATGGCATGTTTTAGCTATTGTTACCACTTGAAAGTAGGGCCTTTGAAGAGTCAGATTTGAGAGAATATGTAGTTAAGAAGATGTGCCTGACAGCATCTCTAAAAATTTAGGAATTTTGGACTCTTAGCTAAGAAAAGCTAATGAGGATACTGTCTGGCTACATGATGTGATTTCCACTAAATAAATGTAATTTAACAACTCAAAAGTTTGTCTCAGCCATTCACATAGGAAAACTCTAGTGGATGAAGATTGCCCATTTCCAGACAGTGATAAGTAAGTAACTAGATAGATAACCTATAAAAGAGCATATATCTTGGTATGTATTATATACCCTGGACAAACAATTCAAATGAATGATTAGTTGAGCTCAGAACTAAATGAGAAGTAAATCATGTCAAATTGTTTTTGAGAAATCAGAAACATTAATGGCTAAGCATCTCTCTGAAACAAAAGTCCTTCTCAATAGCAATATTTTATCAGTTTTGCTACATGATCTCATCAGGGAACATTCAAATCTCTGAAGAGTTGAAAAGAATATTACCCAGAAGATAATGGATGAATATAAGGTAGGTGGGTGCAGACTAAAGCATACATCAAGCAAGGAATTATATAGACAAACCAGACTAATGATGCCATCTCAGAAATGAATGAACAAAAGAGAACGAGGTCCACTCATGCAGTGACAATAAGTAAAAGATGATTGATGACTGACTCTGTGTATTGGACAGACACTGCTATTCTCACTGTGCTAAGAGAATTCAAAGAAGGTCTCCAACATGTTGAATGCAGCTAACTTATGGAACTGTCTGGATAGAGTTGTGTAGGATGGGCAGGTGTGGATAGGTTACTTTCTAAATCAGTAATGGGAAAAGCTTACTCACCTATGTGGATATGTGAATATAGTTTGATCTATGAATTTCAAGGCTTATAGTGAAAATTTAAAAGAACTGATTTGTTTGCTGAGCTAAGTGAAATAAATTCTATTTTCCTACTTATTGTGGGAAATATTTCCCACTTAATTGTGGGCTTTTGCCATAGAGCTTATAGATATTTCATCAAGGAATTCTTAATTTTAGCCAGAATAATAGTCCCTAAGTTTGCAGAAGACTGAATAGAACTTCCTTGAATTTGACTTGACTATTGAGAGTTTCATGTGCATTTTTATTAGTTTTTGTCACATCTTTCACTGACTAAAAAGCTACATATTAGCTTAATTGGAGAGTCTAAATCTTCATTTCTACCTCTTGTGTTTTCTCATCATCTATCATTTGACAGACCTCTCCTCTTCCCTCTAAAATAATGACTTAGCAAGAAGTCTGAACATTCAAAGGAACATGACCTTTTTGGGGGGAAGAAATAATATATAAATTTGATTTCCAGGTTTTTTCCCCTTTTATGAATAGTTACTTTTATTCTCTTATTAGTATTTTTTCCACTTATCCCCAAAATATTAGGGAATATGTTTCAACTCCCTTGCTGTTTTTCTACCCATTTGCTCATATTCTTGTCCCTTTCCTTCTAGTATTTTATGTTTCATCTCTAATGGCTTCACAGTTCCTCCCACCCCCCTACCCTGGCCACGTAAATCATGTTTTATTTCTGTCTAGGAAGGTCTTATGGTAATTAAATAATGGTGTTTCTTCTAATATTTCTAGGAACACTTTATTATTTTGTAGTAATGGTATTGGATGCTGTGAATTGAAATGGACTTTGGGCAATTGCTTACTTTCACTGTTTTTCTGTCAGGTAATATCTGAAGGACAAACTCAGACTTAGTCCGTGTTTTTAAATGTAGCACATTTAGAAAAAGTTAAGGCTGTTTGCTTCTCTATAAATAAAATCCTTATGTGTAATAATAGAATATTTAGCTTTCTTTTCACCCTTAGTGGCATCAGTAGGACTCCTGGCTACTAACAAACATACAAACAAGAAAACAGAGCTGCCAAATACTTGGAAGTTGAAGTCATTCATAGGCCATCTACCATTTGATTCTAACAGTTTTTCTGCCAAAAAGATAGTCATGATGGTAACAGTAAGGTGTGAATTTTTGTTTTGCTAATTCTTTGTCATATTGTTCATTAAACTAATTCAAAGTTCTGCCCTTTCATTTTAAAATATCTAATATAAAATCCCAGCTTTTCCGTTATTGGGAGAAAACCTACATATTCTTATATTCTTGGTTTCATTAGTGTTTCCTAATTACCTTTAAGAGAATAGTAGCAAAGTTTAGAAACCTTTTTTCTGGGGGCTGGGGAACTGCATTCTTAGTGAAAGATGTTTTAGGAAATTTGAGAGGTGTGCAACCTGCTTTTTTCAGGCTGGACTTTGAGTAATTCTAATATAATCATATACTTTTGAATTTACCTGTGCTCAGGAAGATTTGAACTTCATCAAAAACCAAAGTAGATATTAATACATCCTCTCTTTTCCTTAACATGTGAGCCTTGTTCTTTCATCCTTGACAGAATGCTTTTATCTGTTTTATAGTAGAAATTCTTGGGTAGGAGAATTGCATCAAAATACTCTGTTACACGTATCACTTTATTATTTAAATTATATTCAAATGAAAAATTAATTCTGGGATGTTCACTACATTTTTACATCATAAAATTATTATTCCTGCCAGCTCTAATTTTAAGTGAAGCATTAATAATAACACTTAGCATTTGCATAGCACTTTGTACTTCCAGAGTCCTCAACGATTATTAATTAGTTAATCCAGCCAACAGCCCTGTGAGGTAGGTCAGGATTGACCTCTCTTTTTCCAAATGAAGAAATTGAGATGCAGAGGTTAAGTGGCTTCCCCAAGGTCTTACCCATTCAGACATATTTGAATTCAGAGTTCCATTTCTAATCCATGTTGCGAACACAGGGCTGAGCTACCAAATATTAATAGATTGAAATATTATAGACAAGTCTTTTATACATGAAAATGTCTGCAGTTTTTAATGATTATTTTCAAAATTTAACATATAAAACCTTCATCTTGTTTGGACTTTTTCGGAGTCTTTAACGTATTTTATGAAGATGCCTCCTGTAAAATTAGAGTAATTGTAAAACAATTACAAAATTAAACAGGGTCCCTTTTAGAAAGGTCAAGTTGAAGAAAAGATATACCAGCTTCTTCCTTAATAATTGAATTAACTGAAAATTGTACTAGTTTGCCAGAAGCATTTCCAGTTAGTTTTACAAGGGCCTCTTGTGGAGATCACTTCGCGGTAAAGAACACATTTAAGTAAGAAGAGAAATTCAGTGGTTTTCTTCTACATCCCATGTGAGCTATTCTCTAATCCAGGAGGGCCCCAAACTAGCCCTGCACACTCTCTGAACACACATATTGGAGATGGTAGTTTATCTAGTGGGAATAAGTGCCCTATTCATTGATGGTGCATTAGCAGGATGCTGTCTCCTGTGCTTTGCAAAACTGCTTCAACCTGTGTTTTCTTGTGTTAATGCCTAGTCTCATGTCAATAAAGCCCAAGACTCCATTTTTTATTATCCAGTTTTTCATAAAAGATGTTCGACTGAGTCGTTATTCACCAACTCCCCATCTGTGTTTCTTGAGGCTCTTTTTGGAATGTGATGAATGGTTTACCTCAACTCAATGTCTTTCCACTTATCAGCTGGAAATCATCATTTTTTTGAAAAGTGTAAATGATGGTTTTATCTTTATCTCCTCCAGGGTCTGGTCCCAGAGTCCTTCAACATGAAAGTCAGCAAGAATTTAGTACAAGAAAGGATGCTGCAATGTTTGACCTTGCCTAACTTGGCTGTTTGATAAAGACTCTTTGCTACAAAGAGCAAACCAAAATCTATGACTGTTATTTTAAAAAATAACAGCAGGTGCTTGTACTAAAAACGACCAGTAGCATCTTATGGGAACATTGAAAGGAAAAAGAAATGTATCTTCAGGTTTTTCTCATGTCCCTAAAGAGATGGTCACAAGACGTGAGCTACAGCAGAATTGAAAACCCCAAGGATCTATTTTTTTTAATGACAGGATCATGTGGAAAAATCGATTGCCTCCTTGTTTGTAGAATTAGTAAAGAAAATAACATAATGCTAATACTCATCAAGGAGTCATAGGAAAGTGAGGGAGAAAGGGTCTTTTTATTTTAAGATTGTGAGATTCTCCACCAATACAAATCTATACAATAAAGAATAATTGCATTCTTATCTATAATATAAAAATACATTAGAAAGGACAATTGTCTCAGTCTAACACTTAGTTTTCTGAAAGAGATGTTGAACAATAAAATCTCAGAGTTGAAAAGACTTCTGAGGCTACCTACCTTTTATAGCATTTCTAATGAAAATCAATGTCTCAGTTAATTTGGGTAGGGGGTATGGGATGTTGTGTGTATATTTTTTTTTAACTAATAGTGTTTAGCTACTATATATGTATATATATATACATATACATATATGCAATGTGTATATATATATACATATATGCAATATGTATATATATATACATATATGCAATATGTATATATATATATATACATATATGCAATATGTATATATATACATATATACAATATGTATATATATATGCACACACATATAATATTTGTAGCAAAGACTTTCTATATTTGCATATATACACACATACACATATGAATTATCTTTCTAACTGTAGCAAAGACTTTTTGATGTGGCATGGCTTGTAGGGAGGCAAGAATAGATCCCTCTAGCATCTTTTCCCCAATATATTCCTCTATGAGAGACTTTGACTCCTGCCAAGAGGAAAGCAGGAGATTGGGACAAGAAGGTCACTATACTCCAAAGAGGTAGAGGGTAACAGGTTCAAATTACATCTGTGTGCTTCCTTAAATATTATTAGTCTAAGGAATGCAATTGCTATTTTAACATGGAAAAGGGGGCCCCAAATTTTATATGCGAAGTTTGACTTCCTTACCAACAAATACCCATTCTGAATAAAACCCCACATACAATAATAGCAAAGATCTCCTTTTATCCAAATCAACAGTAAAACAGAAATCTGAGAAAGTATACATATGTGTATATATGCCAGACAATATAGGTTCAATGAACTCTCCCTTTGGGAGTGAGATACCTTGCCTTAGCCTATTAAACACTAGATCTCAATTAAAGGAGAAATTCCCCAGATTCCCTAGTGCAGCAAGCTGTAGGAGACATAATAGAGACTGCTGGATCCTGTCATGTTGACATTTTCCAAAAGATTTTCTCTCCCTTCAGTGATATGAAAAGAGGCTGACATTGTGGATCTTCTCTCTTAAAAGAAAGAACTCCAGATCACTCTCTTCTTTTGCAAAGGTACCAACATGGGAGACAGAATACCAATTCTTTCTCTCCTCTCGTGAAGCCACAGAGCATAATCTCCACCAAAGAGGAGAAAGTCCCATACAAATAGGTTTGGGGCCTCAGGTTACATTCGTATATCTGTACTTGTGATCTGCCCCCAGTAGAATGTCAACTCCTTATGAGCGAGGAATGTTTTCATTTTTTTGTCCTTGCATCTCCAAATCTAATAAAGTACCTTACATATAGTGGGCACCTGTTAATTGTGTATTGACTGTCTCATAGACATATCAAGTTCAAATGTCTAAAACAGAACAGAACTCAGTATCTTTTCCCTAAAACTAACCCATTTCTGGAATTTCTCTATATCTTTTGAAGACATCATCACTCTTCCTACCTCAAGTTTTTCCCCACTCCAATCCATTCTCCACAAAACTGCTGACATAATTTCCCCTAAACATAGATCTAATCATACTAGCCCCCTACCCAATGAGTTTTGGGAATTTCAAAATATAATCTACTATATTTGTCTTTCAAAGATCTTCAGAATGATCCAACTTACTTTTCTAGACTCAATACATATTATTTTTCTTCCTATATCCTATGACATAGTCAAACTGGCTTTTTTGTTGTTCCTGAATACATGGTACTCCATTTACCATGTTGGTACCTTTGCATAGCTCTCCATGCCTGGAATCCACTCCCTCCTTGCTTTCTCCATATAGAATCCATTATATCCTTTAAGAATAATCTGAAACACCATCTTCTTTAGGAAACTTTATCTGATTTACCCAACTGCTAGTGCACTTCCCCTTAAACTATTGTGTGTATGTATACATATGTATGTGTGGTATTTATGTATTATCTTGTTCATGGTCAAGCCTTTATAAACTTGTATTGCAAGAGAGCATTTTGATATGGGAGTTATATTTATATATTGTATATATTATCTCTTCTAATACAATGTTAGTTCCTTGAAAGGAGAGATTTCTGTTTTTTGTCCTTTTTTTGTCTTTTTTTTGTCTGTTTTTTGTCTTTTTTTTGTCTTTTTTTGTCTGTTTTTTGTCTGTTTTTGTCTTTTTATCCTCCAAACTTAGCGTGGTGTCTGGCATATGTTTACTAAATACTCTTGACTGAAGAGAATCATTGTTCGGTTGTGTCTGACTCTTTGTCACCCCCTGGATCAGTACTGTCCATGGGGTTTTCTTGGCAAAGAAACTGGAGTGGTTTGATATTTCCTTCTTCATTAAAGACAATCAAGATGATATTAAGAGAGCATCCTCTTACCCTAAAATGAGGGAGAAAAGGAATTAATTAATAGTATAGTTAGGTGAAATTAAACAGGTTAAATGACTAGACTTCAAAAGAGTAGTCACTAATGATTTGTTGTCAGAGGTATCCAGAAAAATGTCCCAAGAATCTGTGTTTTGTCCTACATTGTTTTACATTTTTGAATCACTTGGAGAAAGAAATGGAAAACATGTCAATAAAGGAAGGGGATGCCAAATACCAGGGAATAAGAATGAACAGCAAATAACTGTATGGATTCAAAAAGTTCTTGAGAATCTAGAACATCATGGAGTCTCTGAACTTAAAAAATATTTCTAATAAAATTAATTTCCTTTGCGATACTATGTATTTTATGCATTCAAACACATTCTACGAAGGGGATAGACTTCCATAATAAACTCCCAGCCAGACTGACAAAAGGGACAAGGACACATAAAAAGGTCTGATCTTAAAGGGACTATAAATGTTTAGCCTCCAGAGAAGAAAAGTATGATGTGGGGGACATGAAAATTGTCTTTAAGTGTTAAAAGTGCTGTATTGTGGAATGGAAATTAGTTTTGTGATGTTTAATCCCAAAGGGCAGAAATAAGACCTATAGAGATATGTTGCGAAGGGGAAAATTTAGTCATGATCTCAGCAAACAATTATTAGTGGGAGTTGTGTCAAAGAGTTGTGAGCTTCTTCATGAGAATGAAGGGTTCCTCATCACCGGAGGTCTTCAAGCAATGATTAGATTGTCAGCCATCAAATATTTTATAAAGAAGACTCTTACTCAGGGATGTTTTGGGGTAGGTAATCTCTGATTTCCTCAGATCCTGTGAAAATCATAGGTGAATACAAGAGCCACAGAAGGGAATGGTACATTCAAGTACTGAACAGCTGGTTAGTAATATAAAGCATGATAATGGAATTTAGATTTCAGGTCCAGCATTTCAGATTTAAGAATCCTTTGGCTTTTGATTATAGAATCTAATGAGAGTCAGTAAATCTATATTTAGCTACAGATATCTGAATCTGATCAAGAGGAATTTAAACTGAAAAGGGGAGGAGATGGAGAAAACTGTCCATAAATATCCAACAAGAAGCATACTACAGATAGTAACTGAAAGTGTAATATCATTGGAGAATTCCCAGGAGATAACATCCAAGAAAAAGTTCCAAATATCTATATACAAATACATAAAGTCTGGATAATACAAAGAAGTGATTTCACCTTATAGCTATCACTGAGGTTTGGTGAAATATAGTTTATGTTAATAACGTGGTTATTGATGACTGTGCACATAAAGGACTCATAGATTTAAGGATATAAGTTACCTTAGAGACCTAGAGGTCTTATTTTACAGATGAGGAAACTGAAGTCCAGAGAACTTGTGACTTGACCAAGATCACACCAATGATAAATGAAAGAGCTAAAATTTGAACCGGTTCCTGACTTTGAATACATTTCCCTCCTCAAGATGAGACAAAACAAGTAGAGGCATAGATTTGTACATTAGGAAGATATCGTTAACTCAAAGTACAGTGGAGAACATAGGTAAGAAAAAACAGACTGTTGCATATTTCCAAGGATGTCCTATGGCTCAAGCAATAGTTTGAGGATATCACTGAGAAAATGTGTAATTATAAAAGGAAATAAACTATTGCACAAGTATGGGGAACTGAGTATTTCATTTGTATCTTCAAAATTTAGAAAGGTCTACAAAATCTGGAACAACTGGAGTGGATCCTTAGTGAAGGATGTTTGAGAGAATGTGTATAAGTAGTATAAGAAGGCATGAATGAGTTGTGATCTGCATAAATGAAGAGAACATGTAATATATATCATGATCAGAGATTCATTGGAGTACCAAAGTATACATATATGAAGAATTGTAGAGGCATTATAGGCATTGTAATGGCAAAATGTGGTAGAGAGCATTAGGGTGAGATGTAATGGAGGGAAGCAATATTGTGCTGGTATCTTACTGTATGTAGGTTGAAAAAAAATATTTGTACAAATTCACAATGGGGTAAATATGACTAAACAAAGGTCCACATGAAAAAGATTTGTGGATTTTAGTACCTCACAAGCTTACTGCGAATTTATGGTATAATATGTTAGATGATTTTTTTTCAAAAATACTAACAGTCTTGGACTTCATTAGAAGAGACATAAAATCCTGAGCATGATAAGTGGCTTCATTTATTGTACTCTGCCTTGGGCAGAGCTCACATTTTAGGAAGATATTGAAAAACTGTGGTATATAAAAAGGAAGACAATTGGTGCAGTGGCTGGAGGATTGGACCTGGAGTCAGTAAGACATGAGTTCAAGTGTCTTCTCAGATATTTACTAGGTACATATCCCTGGGCAAGTCAGTTAAAGTCCATCTGCCTCAGTTTCCTCATTTATAAAATGGGAATTAATAGAAGCAATTATATTACAGGTTTGCTGTTCAAATGAGATTATTTGAAAAAATTTTACATACCTTAAAATCCTATGTAAGTGTTTTTATGTTGTTATTGCCATAATTATCATAAAATGATTTGTATCCTTTGGGTGAAGTTTATTTGGGAATAGTCTAACTTGAAATTGAGTTATGATGGCTGTCTTCCATCAATCTAAATTAATGTCATTTGAAAATGAGACTAGATTTCTTTTCCTTGGCACTGGGAAGCAGAAATAGGGGCAATGGGTAGAAGTTGGAGCAAGGAGGATGTTGGTTTTCTTACTGTTCTAATTGGACCACTTTAGAGTGGAATATATTATTTTCAGCAGGTGTGTATTCTCAGATCAATGGAGCTTTTAAAGGGGAAGTTTGATAATTATTCTCTATGCATGTATAGTGGATATTCACTTCACTTCTGGTTAGACTAGATGATTACTCAAAATCCTTCCAATGCTAATATCTGCATCTGTAATTTGTCACTGAATGGTAGGAGTAGACTTAAGTCCCTGAGAGAGGAAATGGCCATGATCTTCAAATACAACCAATTTTGTTTTTAAGAATTATGTCTGTTATTTTCTTGGCTAAATAATAAAGTATTCTTCTGCTGATGTTGTATAACTGTGAGTCATGGAATACCATAGTTTCTGAAGAATTAAAGTTGAGGGTCAACCAAAGGACAATGACATGATGCATGAGGAGTATGAGTGGGCTGCAAAATATCACTAGTGAAGAAAAGTAAAGAATAACTTGTGAAAATTTTGTAATTATAGGGATAATTGATCTCCCTGCCTTGTCTCACCCACTCAAATTCATTCTTCATTCAAATGCCAAATTTATATTTCTGGTCAAAACTAATAAGCACAGATCTGTCTATGGTATAACCATTCTTAACAAGTCTCAGTGGTTCCCTCTTGCCTCTAGTGTACAATCTGGTTCCAATCTGTCTTTCAAGACTTGTTGCATAGGACTCTGATTCATAACTCTACATTTCATCCACACGAATTGTGTGCTGATCCAAAACATCTTCTATCTTCATATCCTTGGACAGACTATCGGAAAATCCTCCTTCCTTACTGCTACCTTTTAAAGGAAATCCTAGCTCCCATCATAGTTCAACTCAAGAACTATCTCCTCTATATCTTATCCTTATTCCACCACAGCCTTTCCTACATTACCACTGTCCAGAAATTACTATGTATGTGTGTTTGTGTGTAGTATCTTTACTAATATTACATTCTAATTGTAAGCTTCTTGAGGACAAAAAACCAATTGTTTTGGTCTTCATTTTTCTAGTAACTATAAAATAATAGTTAATTAAAAAATGTTTGTTGGCCATTAAGTGGCACAATGAGTAGATTGCTGGGCTGGGGTCAAGAAGATGAGTTCAAATCCAGCCTCAGATACTAAATTGAGAGGTGACTGGTCAAGTTGCTTAGCCTCTGTTTGCTTTAGTTGTTTCAACTGTAAAATGAAGCTAATATTAGCAACTACCTCCAAGCCTTATTATGAGCATTGGATTTGATAGCATTTGTGAAGCATTTAGCACAGTGCTTGACAAAAATGCTAGATTTGTTTCTTTTGAATGAAAGAATGAATTTCTATAAAGGTGTATTCATTTGAAAGCAGGGATTCTTAACATTTTTTTTGTTACTTGGACCCACTTGGCAGTATGGTGAAGCCCAAGATTTTCTTCTTCAGAATAATGTTTTTAAGTCAATAAAATGAAGTACATAATACTAAAAAAAGGAAGCCAATTGTATTAATGTAGTTATATGTACCTTTATAGTTATATATGTATATCTATATAACAACTATATGAAACATATATATGTATATGTAACAGAGTATATATACAGATAGCCATGTAAGTATATATAATGTACATATATAGGTATATAATATACCTATATATTATAAATGTAGCCATAATTATATATTATATATGTGTGTGTGCGTAAAAAAAAAAACCAAAACACAAGTGTGTAGTCACAAAACCTAGGCTAAGAATGCCTGAGAAAGCAAATGATAATAGAACAACATCCCAAGTGCTCCATTAGTATCCTACAATGTCAGAAAATCT
Organism: Potorous gilbertii; assembly: GCA_028658325.1. Classification (NCBI taxonomy): domain Eukaryota; kingdom Metazoa; phylum Chordata; class Mammalia; order Diprotodontia; family Potoroidae; genus Potorous; species Potorous gilbertii. Next base: position 81,867,546 of record CM053773.1, on the reverse strand, counting down.
AGATGATGTTCGTCTATTTTCTAGAGATGATTTATGAAAAACTGCATAGAAAGGATTCTCACTAGATGAAAAGGGCTAGTTAGAGTCTGAGTAAAGAGGGGAGTACTGAAAATGATAAGTTCACAGATGCATCAAGACATCAAAATAATGTTATTTCAAAATATTAAAACATGAATTGAATTATTATGCATATCTTTATTGGGTATATTGTTAAACTTGTATTCTTGGACAGATTTGCTCCTGATAAATTTGAGCTCTTTTTTCACTAAATATAGGACTAAGAATGTTGATAACCTTTGCTCTTCCTGATCATGAGTGATTGATAGATGTGGACAAAAGAAAAAAGAAGGAAAGAGTTTGGAATGCAGGTTTGAAATTCTGATGATGGAAACAAAGGAAGTTTTTTCATTCTAATTGCATCATTAGCCTTGTGATTGACTGGCTAAAAATGTTCTACTACTGTCTTTACCATTTTTACTTTACATTATTGAGCTATCCTATCATAGGACAATAACTTTAAAGAAAGAAAAGAGGTCTTCTATTCCAAACCCTTCCTTTCACAGATTAGAAAATGGGCCTGGAGAGTATGAGTAGTTTGCTCACAGTCCCATAAGTAATAATAAAGTCAGAATTCGAACTCAAGAGGTGACTCCAAATCTATGCTCTTTACCTTGTATTTCATTATTTAATTGTTCCAAACTCTCTCAATAATTATTTTAATCAAACAAACCATATCATTAGAGTAGCCTGTCAACATCATCTTGCACAAAACAAGAAAAAATAATGGCATGAATTACTTCTAGAATGAGAGATATAATAATTGAGGCAGTTTTTGTACCTGTCTCCCACTCTGTGGCATTATCTAATTCTCTAAACCTAGAATGTCCACAGTAGGGTTTACCTCATTTCTCCTTACCTCCAAGACAATATCTTTATGTTATTTACATGATAAGAAAACTAATTATCAATTTTCCCAAGGCAATGGCCAAGAACAGATTATAGAATTTGAAGCTAAATGATTCCTTAGAGGTAGATGATACCTATTATGGTATAGTAGATAGACTGTCAGGTATAGAGCTAAGCAAACAGGAAGTTTAGAGTGATAAGAGTGGACCACTAGCAAGCTTGGAATAAAGAAGACCTGGGGTAAAGGTCTTTCTGTGATACACCCTGGTTGTGTGAACCTGGGCAAGTCACTTAATTGTGGAACATCTGAAGCAACTGTCTAATACCATAACATGCAGACTAGCTATTGATTAGTATTGGTACGGAGAGTTGTGCACACAGGATACTCCCTACACCCATGAAATCACAGGTCCATAATAACAACAAAATCATTGGTATCCACATCCAAACTTTTCCAAATATCCAGGATGTGTGTTATGCTAAGAGACTGGAAATCTAAGTATATCTTTTAAATATTTCTGTGTACCTCAACACGTATTCCTGGAGTAAAGGATAAAGTTTTAGGTTTAAAATGGAACTTGGACAATCTTATGATATCTCTTTTCAACAGAAATTTGTGGAGATGAAAAAGGGATAAAGTATTTCTGAAAAGAGTACAACTTAACTTTGACACTTTATCTTAGTAGAAGCCACTTTTGCCAAAAAAAGGCTCTTTTCTCTGCTCAAGACTTTTGTTATTATTGATAGGAAACTGACTACACGTGTGCTCTATTCCGTAAGGAAAGAGGTGGAAAGGTCACGTGTGTTTGGGGGGAGAGTTCACCCCCACAACACCTTGATGTTGACCTTGCTGAATGTTAGGGAAATGAGATCTCAGGCCTCAAGGTGAAAGCTGAATTCATATTCCCTCAAGGTAAATGATAGTGATTTGGCCTTTGTCTTTAAACCTTGAGGATATCGTATTCCTTCTCCATGTGAATGTTCTGGACAGTCCTTTTTTAAAGCCATTTGGCTTAACACGACTTAAATCTTAGAAAATATGTCAATGAATTTCAGCGCCTGGGCACGCAATTAATCTTCATATATCTCTGGTAATACAAACACACCTGTGGGATGTTTTCCATTGAATACATGAAAAGAAAACTCGTAATAAATCTCCGACTGATAGCTTTATCATGACTGACAGTGCTGCTGGAGGCTTCTTCTTTATGAGTATAATTTGGGAGTATATAAAGCAGGAGATTGATTTCTACAGAGCCCTGGCTTTTCTTTAGTTTTTATCCCAGGCTTCATAGATCTCCCTTCCTTTCCTATAAAAAAAAAGAAAAAGAAAATCCAAAGAACAGGTATGGCTATTTTACTCAATTTATCAAACACAATGCAAGTCAGTATGCGTGTGCATGTACATACACATGCACACACACACAAACACATATACACTCATGTACAAGTCATGATTTAGATACTTGAATACTTTTCAATATGGGGGGGATGAGTTTTCAGGGACCTCTGGAAAGAATAATTTATCTTTCATCTGGAAGTAATATCTGTTAAGGCCTCCTTTAAGAAAGATGTTCGTAAAGTATCTTTTTATAAGGATGTATTCTCTGCCCAGAACAAGATGGACCTTTACCTTTAGTACAAACAAGAACCTCAGGGTTTTGAGATGGCATCATTTTTTAAATTTGCTATAGATGAGTAGGAGAATGAATTTCATAATATCATTAGTATGTAAAACAGATGAAGAATTTTTACTTGATAACAGCATGGTGTAGGAGGTTGAGTGTTGGGTTTGAAGTAAGAGAAGACCTGAGTTCAAATTCCAACCTCTGACATTTAGTGGTAATGTAGCCCTTTGCAACTCTTTTAACCTCTTTGTATCTCAGCAACTCCCTAGGATGTATTTGCCAACATGGAGGGAGTTCCCACACTAAGTGTTTCCCTGCTGAAATCATAGATTCCAAAAGACTATTAAGTTTTGTTTTGTTTTGTTTTTTTTAGCAAATTCAAATGCCAGACTTTGGTTGCCAAAGCAGTGAAGAAAATTCCAGTAAGATCTTCCTCAAATTGTAGAAATTTATCTGCTAATGAATCAAATGGAAAATGTTATTTTAGTGTATAGGAGAAGGTAGGATGTAAAGAGGAAAGGAATGAAGGAAAAAGGAAGGAAGAAGGGAAGGAAGGAGGAAGGAAAAGAGAAGGGAAAGAAGAAAGAAAGAAGAAAATAAAGAATAGAAGGAAGGAAAGCAGAAGGCAAAGAAGGAAGAAAAGAAGAAGGGAAGGAAAGAAAGGAAAAAAGGAAGGAGGGAAGGAAGGAAATAAAGAGGAAAGTAACAAAGGAAGAAAAGAAAAAAGGAGAGAAGGGAGGAAAAGAGGGGTAGTGAAGGGGAGAAAGGAATAAAAGAAAGACAATGGCATGCCATATTCTTTGAATAGTTATAAATGCATTATTTTTAGGCACATGAACCTCAGATGAAAATGGGAATGCATTTGCTTTTCTCTAAACTTAACAAAAATTATTATTTTTATTTTTTGTAAATGTAAGGGTAGATGATATGACATTTCTTCACAAATATTTCCAAATATAGGGTAGAAGCAGCATAATGGAAACTTTGCCCCAATATGGCCTAATAGCTCCAATTTTCAGGATTTGACTATTTAGAAAGTTTGTACCTTAATTAAACTTCAAGACTGATGGCATTGGGGTTATCTATGCATTTGAACTAAGGACTGCAGAAAACCTTTGCTTAAACCTATTTAATTATGATCCATTATGTAATTTTCCTAGGTATTTGAAAGGAAATGATGGGCTTGAATCAGTGCAAAGAAAGAAGATATAGTATAATTTAGCTACACATACACACATACACACACACACAAACACACACACCCCAAATTTTTATTTGCTTGTTTTCTTCATTTTAATTCTTTTAAATATTAAAAGAAGTATTTTTCATCATTTTCCCTTTCAGAATACAAGTAAATAAAACTTTTCTTCAGTAGAGAAAAGGGCAACTTTGGTTATTCTTAGGACCATCTCTTATAAAAGGTATAAACAATGAAAATTTGTATTCATATTGCCTATAAGTGACTTAGAGCAAGGCTAAAGTTTGTCTCTTTGTATGAGAGCAAATAAAAGCTTATTCCCATCTAAAAATATATTTATGTGAGCAAATATGAAGATTATTTTTTGAATGTTGGAATGGAAAATGATTTGAGATGAGATTTTAAAAAATCAAACCACCCTCCTCCCATACCCTTCTAAAATAAGAAAAAGAACTCTGAATCTTTATTGATATAAAATGCTTATTTTACTGCCATTTAAAATGATGATAAGAAATAATGCCCCATCCCTGTATGGGAAAACACAAGCCTTCTGCTCTGTGTTTTGTCATGGGATGCAGTATCTACATTTTATTTATTAGAAATGCAATTCACTTTGGGGAAGGAATATTACTCAGCAGTATACTTGAAGGTAATACAACTCCATATGTGCTCAATTAAACAAATAGGTGTTCACACTTTTGACCCTAATTAACTATATTGCCAAAAATACTTTTGAAATAACTTACAGGAAAACAAAAAGGAAATTACAGTCTATAGAGAAAGCACTGGTGCTTGAAAATGCCAAAACATCACCTTATACCTTGGTTTATCTGTGGAGCAAAGCTGTAAGTAACACCAGATAGCTAGTGCTTTGCTCAAGTGTACCCGTATTTAGAGGATGACAAGAATTATACATCTGTAGCAATAGAGATGCTACCAAATTTAATACTGAGTTAACAGGAATAATTAATAGGGATATCCTAGATGATACTCATTTTTTCCCCAATTTATGCACTTCCAATGATCTCTGTCTTCCAGAATTTCTCCTCATATTGCAGCTATCTCACTCTCTTCTGGGATCTCTGTCTTCCTCCCCACTCCAATTTAATTTACATATAAAGATTGATTTATCAATGCTTTTCATTCTATATGTCCCAATTGCATTTTGCAAAACCTTCCTTGGGTACCAAATGTGAGACTTGTGGATCTGCTAGGCAGTTTCTCCCTTCATTTATATCTCAATATTCCTAGCTTTTCAATTCTGCTATTACTAAAATCTTGTTTAGTAACTAAACAAGAAGTTTTGCACTAAAACAGTAGTCCTACCCAGTGGTAATGTGGACAACCCAGTGGTATATATTCATGTATTCCAGTGTTCTGTATATACCCTTTTGTCAATTGAAATAATAGAATGAAGAATGAACATTTCTAATAATGTCAGTTACTGCCTAATAATAATTTGCCTTGGTAAAAAAGAACGTAACCTTCTCTTCCTAAGATATGAAAGTAAAACTGCTTCCCCTCCAAATACCCTGCTTATGACGTCTACAATTCAGTTTCAAGGAGCTTTTGGGTCAGCTTTGATTTATGTGGGAAAGTATGCAAGGATGTCGAACTTATGCATAACAGAGATTTGGACATCCAGAGCCAGTGTCTTATCTCATCTTTACTTTGACAGCTGGGGTGCCCAGATACTCCTTATAATTAATTGCAAGCGAAGGACCTATTCAAATGGTAAATGATGCAGCCGGATAGAGCCTTACATCCTATGAAAGCACAATACGCATAGGGGATGCTTAATAAAGATTTTCTGAATGAACCAAATAGATTACTAGTCTGTCTTTTTGTCCAGAAATACAGATTCATAGAATTTTAGAGCTGCAAAATACTTTGGAAATCATCTAGTCTGCCCACTCAATTGACTAGGATAACTGAGGCTTTCAGTGGTGAATCAGCTTGTTCAAGGGCAACTCCTAGATGATGGCAGACCTGGGATTTGAACCCATATCTCTTAACTCCCAACCCAGTGCTCTTTGCACAGAACATACTAAAAGAGTGCTATTGTATATAGGGTTGTAGCTGCTGATTTAATTTTATAGCTAAGTCAAAAACAAAAGAAACCGATATTAAAGGAACCTGATCTAATTAGATGAAACTTCTTGACTATTCCCTCTGGGTATCTAGGTGGCACCAGTGGGTAGGGTGCTGGTCTTGGAGTTAGGAAGACTCATCTTCCTTAGTTCCAGTCTGACCTCAGACACTTAGCTGTGTGATCATGGGCAAGTCACTTAACCTTGCTTGCCTCAGTTTACTTATCTGTCAAATGAGATGAAGAAGGAAATGGTAGGCCCCTTCAGTATCTCTGCCAAGAAAACTCCAAATAGGGTCAGAAAGAGTCAAACAGGACTGAAAATGATGATCAATAACAACTCAACAATTAAAATAATTAAATAAAAAGTAGGCATAAAAAAAAGAAAAAAACCTTTGGCAGTGGTTTCTAATAGTATCTGTTTTCACTCTTGCCACAAGGTCCCACGAAATAGGGTGATCATCATCTACCGTCGAAATGCTGCTACAGTTGAGGACTGTAGGTTAAGGTAAGCATTGAACTTGAAGTCTAAGGGAAAGAGTGGAAAAAGAAGAGATCAGGAAAGGAAAGTACGAAATACTGGAGTGGTTTGCCTTTCTAGCTAGGCTTTAACGCCTGGTCACTGGGGAGAAAACGCTGCAGTGCACTTAACCAAACATTAAAAAAAACATATTAACTTATTAATAATAATAAATAATATTAATAAGCATTTATATAGCTCCCTATATCTTTGAAGCACTTTAAGAACATTAGCTAATCAATTTCAATGGCTTTTTTCCTGATACTAATCTTAGCTTTGAAAACAGATACCACTTTTGTGAATTGCAAGCTGGTAACAAATGTGCTTTCTCAGTAGATGAAATGGATCTGCTATTGCCCACAATGGGTCATGTACTCTGTTGTGAGCCCTGAAACTTCAAAATTGCCAAAGTCTCTTTCTCGGCTGTTTCTTTTGGGTAGAAAGAGCTGAGACCTACCTTTTCCCTGTGGTTCTGATTATTTGTTCTTTTCTGCATTGATAACTGACTATGCAAAAGATAACTGCCGCATATTTCCTTATTCTCCTTCTGCTTAATGTTGCAGGGGAAACTAAATGAGATTGCAGGGTACTCAGGCTACACATCCATGGCATATAAACAGAAATGCTGCCTGGGCACTCCCTGCATTGCCTTGCCATCTTTCCACTGGAGAGCTTCTCTGTTAGAGAGGTCACAAAGGGAAATGAAACCTTTCAGGATTACTTGAAAACCTCAGCTTTAAACTGACCCTATGATCATGGTGCTTTGGCAGTTCAAAGGACATTGCAAATCAGGTTACTCCGTGGGCCCCATCATGACAATGCAGTGGACTTCTGTTCATCTCTGTTGACCTCTAAGATCCCTTCTGCTCCTGAGATCCCTTGAGGGGTGTATTATCAATTTCTCTTTATGACCGCCATCAGACCTGGCAAAGAGAATTGCAAGGGACCGTGAAGTTTATCTAACCCAAATGCTGTACCTGATACACAAACCCTTTCTATAATATTTTGGTGGCTTGTCACACCAACTGCTTGGATATTTCTAGTGATAGGAAACTCACTACCTCCAAAGGCAGCCTGTTCCATTTCCTGAGGGCTCTAATAATAATAAGAAAGAGAGCTATTACTTATACAGAACCCACTATGTGACAGGCATTGTGCTAAGCATTTGCAATTATCATCTTATTTGATTCTAACAACAATTCTAGGTACTAGTCTTATCCCCACTTTACATCTGAGGAAACTGAGGCAGGGATTAAGTAACTTGCCCAGAGTCACAGAGACAGTAAGAATCAGGGGCCAGATTTGAACTCATCTTCCTGATTCCAGGTCTGCAACTGGGTCCACTGCATCACCTTGGAACTTACTACATTAAGCGGATACCTAACTTCTAATAAATTCAACTCATTTGTCTTAGTCCTCCCCTCTAGAGCTACACAGGAAAATCTGCTTTTTCTTCCACCAGATAGCCCTTCATTTTTTAAAAGAGAACTACTATGTCTCCTTCAGATTAAACATAACCAGCTAGTGCCTTCAACAAATTCAAGAGGCTTGAATCTGCTCTGCATTCATTTGAACCTAAAGTTCTATAAAACCTCCTTCGTTTTCATTCCTTCTCATCTAAAGATTTTGAAAGGTATCGTTCCCTTCTAGTCACAGAATCGTGCTCCAAATGGGTCTCATGTGCACTCCTGAATGTCAATCAGTAAGAGTGGTAGCCTCTACCTATAGAAGCCACCCTGAAAGTGAATAGACATTAAGTACTTTACTGCACATCTACATCTAAGGCAATACTACTTAAGGCTAATCACATACTAACTACATATCCCAATGACAAAGCTGCATCTCTACTTCGTCTGTATTGATCTCCCATCAGTCATTTGTAAGTGACCATGCTAGACATGGCCCTTGGGCATTTTTCCAATACAAAAGCCACTTAACATTAAAATTGCAAGATCTCTTTTGGCTTTTTTACAAGCCTTTATCAAACCCATTTAGGAACCTACCTTTAATCATGAACTATACAGATTTCTTCACCTTTCACCTTTGACTTCTCAGGAAGACAACAGGAATAACTGTATTTTATAATTCTGATGGAGATTTAACAAGATAGATGGAGTAAGTAGACAGAGTTACAAACATGCAAAATGTGGAGTGAGATTGTTTTTTAACTGTATAAACACACATGCCATCTAATTGTGATTTTAATAACGGGGAGAAAATTACTAGAGGGGATTAAGGAAATGCAAACCTCAAATTTAGGAGGCAAGTATTTTAGAAAGTTCAAATTAGCTCAATTGGTGACTTTCAACTCTGTTTTCAGAATTTCCCCTTAAGAGGGGAGGAGATTTTGCAGTGCATTTAACAGACATCTGTTGAGATCCCCATGTCCATTTTAGGCAGCATGCCAAAGAACTACTCAAGGAAGCAGCTCTTCCCAAGTCCCACCCTCAGTCACTCTATTTTTTTTTTTGGACTATCTGTTTTGATTTGTGTCTCATAAATACATCAGTTACTGAGACACTGAGAATTTCCTTGGAAGAAAAGATACATCTCATGATGGAAATAGTCTAGCATATAACCAAAGGTCAAAAGCACTGTGACTGATTGTTTCAGAATAAAGTCCAAGTCCCTACAAAAGGATGGGAGTTGACAGCAAGGATGAGAGAATACAAGTCACATCTTTGGGCCATTTGTTTGAGTGTCTTCTGCTGCTGACTCTGTCTTGCAGTTACCCTTGCCATATTACAAGGTGCTCTCCTCTAGTGCAAATTCTCCTTTGGAGAAAGATTAAAAGGATCCTTTGCAAGCCAAGTTATTTGGAGATGAGACACCCACTTTGAGCAGGCATCTTTCAAAAGCTTCTATAATCGTGGGAGCCTTTTTTCCAGCAGCCTACTTAGTAGTAGACTGCATGTTTTTGAAGGAGGAACCAAGATTCTATCCATGTGTTTCATTTTACTCTCGTTTAATTTACTTTGACTTGAATCAAGCACGTAGAAATTGATAGGTTTAAAAACTTTTGAGAGAATGTTACCCTGCTTCTCAGAGTTTGATGAAGCTATTTCAAGGAAGGAGGATATACTGGAGTTTCCAAGAAGCATGGAATCCATGACCTTTCACCCTGTTGAAATCTTATGTATCTCAATAAAAATGATGCAAACTCAATGATTTTAGGAAGCAGAGAAAATAGAAAACAAATCAAAACATGAAAGCATTCAAGTACTAACCAATACATAAAGAATAATTGTACCCTCAGTCTGTTTTTTATGACACTATATTTCCATTGAATATCTGTTTGTGGACATTGCCATAAGTGTACAGAAGTATATTTCAGTTTAATTGTAAATACCATCAGCCAAGAGTTCTACTGTTTATTTTTTTATCAATTGGCATGCTAAAATATCACAATATCTGGTCACTTTGGCAGCCCTTACCATGTTTCATCCTTACTGCTTTCACTCTCATATTTCACTAATGTGTATGTCCCTGAAGAACTGTACCTGAGCGTGGGCATGCACACATTACTTGTTGCTTGTGTTTATATGTGTTTGTTGGTGATTATCTTATAAGAGTTCCCATATTAGTGTACATTCTTCAGATAGAAATTAAATCTTTGTACTCTTTATCAATGATCCATAGTGCCTAAAGCAGTGTCCTATTTATTATGCATATCTGATAAATGGGAATTAACTTATTCTGGGTAATGTCATTATTTTTATATAGAGGAAAAATGATAGGTTTATCTCTAGGTACACTGTTTCATAGTGTGGGTGTTTCTTTGGAGCTGTTAAGGTTTTATTGCTATTCTTTTTTGAAGAAATTTTGAGAAAGAGACCTAGGATCATATTTATGTGGCATGAATGATGAAATTATATGTACCTTCTTCTTGACAGGATCTAGGAGTAAGAGTTATAATAAGTAATACTTATAAAGAGCTTTAAGGCTTATGAAGTATTTCACCTATATTATCTCATATGATCCATGCAACAACCCTGTGAGGTAGGGCATCATTTTTACCCCCATCTTATAGATGAGGAACTCAGTTCCAAAGAAAATGACTTGCCCCAAATTAGATAATAAATGTTAAGAGGCAGGCGTTAACCCAGATTTTATGACTGAAGAGCTAACACTTCTTTCTCCTCTATACCATCCTGCCTCCCTTCCTTTGCTCACATAGTTGTTGTTCACTATGATGCTTGCATTATGGTAAGATTATTTCATAAAAATTTTAATAAGAATGAACCTGAGCCCTTCAAATCATTCTATCAAGGTCAACAAATATTCGGTTAATAAGGACTTCATCCAGTGAACCAGGTGTTAAAGTCTTTGAATTCAATCCCTAGCAATTAACTGAATAATAACACATGCTTCCAAAAGCATGTTATATGTTAATAATGTTTAATTTATTGTTCTGTTTTTTTTTTCATTTGGGGGGTACATATGTTCAAAGATTGATTAAAATATTAGTGAAAGCCTGGGAACACTAAACGTTCTGACTTTCTGTAGACTACTGGTAGGAGAGAAAATGTAAACTAATGTTCTAAAATGTATTTTCACACAACCAGCTTTTGTCTCCATATTGCTAAAGAGACCCTTTCCAGAGAAATGACACATTCAATTAACCTCATGAATTCAAAAGCCTTTGATGGAGGCAATAGTGAATCTTGGCAGATTGTTCTCTGTTAACTTATACATATAAATAGGTCTCTACTTGAAAAACCAAGTGCATGTTTATGGACTAAATAGAGCTAAATTATATAATAATTACTTTGAAGAAATACAAAATTGAGAAACTATCAACATATGTACTTGGTTGTTTTGACTTTTTTTCTCCAAATCTAAAGATTTATGCTTCTTTCTGAGCTGGCTCTCTGCTTTGAGGCAGGAATCATGTATCATTATCAGACCTCTGAAGTTATTTGTGGGTTACATGTGAAAGTCTTTCAATGTTCTTTTCATTTACATAATTCTACATTGTATTATTATATTATTTTACATTATTACCATGGCATCATTGATATACAACTAGAAGGAACCTTGAAGGTAACCAAATCCCATTTTACAGATGAGGAAACTGAGATATACACAAATTAAGTGACTAGCTCAAGTTCAAACAACTAATAAGTAGTTGAGGTAAGGTTGGAGCTCAGTCTTCCTGATTCCAAGTCTAGTGTTCTTCTACCATATAATCTATCATCCCCATGTAAATTGTTCTCCTATTTCTGCTCATGTAGTGATGAAGGGAAGGCCAATAAAAGCCCAGTCCTTAGAACATTCACAACATGCTAACCTTGATATTAGGGACTGAGCAATCCTACTACTAATTAGTAGTGAGGAAAGTCTGGTCCTTTATCTCTTCACGTCAGAGCATACATAGATATTCTTTGTTTCCTATTGGAGGGGATGAAAGTCGTTTTAATTGTCTGCATGTGTCATGCATAGAGGAAATGTCTCTTGTTGACAAGAAAGACAAGGAATACTTTAAGTCTCCTGAGCAAGCCAGTACCTATGGCTGCCACTGACTGCCATATCTTCTCACCAGGGCTACCATCTGGCCTTCAGCTCATCTCCTTGCTGCCTTTGGGGGAATAATTGACTAGATTATAACCTTATCACCTTCAAAAGGTCAAAAACGTGCCAAAGAATCCCAGCAATGAGAGTTCATAGTAGAATCTGTCCGTGTCCTTAGCAGTTGAGTCCATGGAAGTACCAGGCCTGAGAAACAAAATGTTTGACTTAGTCTAGCAGTGAATTGATCAAGCAGCTAAGGATAGTTCATGCTATGCTGAAACTAAAAGTGATCTTGGGGGTGGGGGAGTGGGTAAAGGAATATTTTATAGCAAAAGCTTTAAGTTTGAGCCCACTTTCTTGAGACATTGAGTAGGTGGGTTTTGAAAATGTGCCATTCACTGATCAGTGGACACCCACTTACTTTCTAGTTCTTTGATGATTCAACCCCAAAGGACTCATGATGAGGCATACTATCCACCTCCAGAGAAAGAACTGATAGTCTGAATAGAGACTGAAACATGCTATTTTTCACTTTTTTCATTCTTTTTCTTTAATTCAAAACTTCTTGTACAAAATGACTAATATGGAAATGTTTCATATTATTGCACATGTATAAACTATGTCAGACTGCTTATTGTCCCAAGGAGGTGGGAAGGGAAAGGAGAAAGGGAAGGACAGAATTTGAAACTCAAAACTATTTTTAATGTTTATTATTTTTACATTCATTTCCACAAAATTTTGAGTTCTGAATTTTCTCCCTATCTCTCCCCTCCCCTACCCCAAAATGCCATGTATTCTGATTATACCTTCCCTCAATGTACCCTCCCTTCTATCACACCCCTCCCTTCCCTTATCCCCATCTTCTCTATTTTCTTGTAGGCCAAGACATATTTCTATACACCATTACCTGTATTTTTTATTTCCCATTGTATGCAGAACAATTCTCAACGTTTGTTCCTAAAACTTTGAGTTCTAACTTCTCTCCCTTCCTCCCTCCCCACCCATCCCCACTGAGAAGGCAAGCAATTCAATATAGGCTGTATAAGTGTAGTTTTACAAAAGATTTCCATAATAGTCATGTTGTGAAAGACTATATTTCTCTCCATCCTATCCTACCCCCCATTTATTCTATTCTCTCTTTTGGCTTTGTCCCTCCCAAAAGTGTTTCCTTTTAATTACTCCTTCCTCCCATTTGCTCTCCCTTCTATCATACCCCCACCCCACTTATCCCCTTCTCCCCTACTTTCCTATAGTGTAAGATAGATTTTCATATCAAATTGAGTGACTATGTTATTCCCTCGTCAAGCCAAATGTGATGAGAGTAAGCTTCACTATTTTCCTTTCACCTCCTCCCTTTTCTGCTCCATTGAAAAAACATTTTCTTGACTCTTTTATGAGAGATAATTTGTCCCATTCCACTTCTCCCTTTCTCCTCCCAAAATATTCCTCTCTCACACCTAAATTTTATTTTTTTAGATATCATCCCTTCCTATTCAACTCACCCTGTGCTCTCTGTCTATTATATATATATACATATATATATATATATATATATATACATATATATATATATATATATGTATATATATATATATGTATGTATGTATGTATGTATACACGAGTATGTGTATATGTGTGTTTGTATAATCCCTCCACCTACCCAGATACTGAAAAAAGTTTCAAGAGTTACAAATATTATCTTTCCATGTAGGAATGTAAACAGTTCATCTTTAGAAAATCCCTTATGATTTCTCTTTCTTGTTTAGCTTTTCATGCTTCTCTTGATTCTTGGGTTTGAAAGTCAAATTTTCTATTCAGTGCTCATCTTTTCATCAAGAATGATTGAAAGTCCTCCATTTCACTGAATGACCATTTTCCCCCTGAAATATAGTACTCAGTTTTGCTGGGTAGGTGATTCTTGGTTTTAATCCTAGCTTCTTTGCTTTCTGGAATATCATATTCCAAGCCCTTGATCCCTTATGTAGAGGCTGCTAGATCTTGTGTTACCTTGATTGTATTTCCACAATACTTGAATTGTTTCTTTCTAGCTGCTTGCAATATTTTCTCCTTGAACTGGGAACTCTGGAATTTGGTTACAATATTCCTAGGAGTTTCTCTTTTTTGGATGTCTTTCAGGAGGTGATGCGTGGATTCTTTCAATATGTATTTTGCCCTCTGGTTCTAGAAGTTTTCCTTGATAATTTCATGAAAGATGATGTCTTTCATGGCTTTCAGGTTGTCCCATAATTTTTAAATTGTCTCTTCTGATTCTATTTTCCAGGTCAGTTGTTTTTGATATTTAACATTATCTTCTATTTGTTCATTCTTCTGGTTTAATTTTGTAATTCTTGGTTTCTCATAAAGTCATTAGCTTCCATCTGCTCCATTCTAATTTTTAAAGAACTATTTTCTTCAGTGAACTTTTGAAACTCCTTTTCAATTTGTCTAATTCTGCTTTTTAAGGCATTCTTCGCCTTATTGGCTTTTTGGACCTCTTTTGCCAATTGAGTTAGCCTATTTTTAAAGGTGTAATTTTCTTTAGTAATTTTTCTTGGGTCTCCTTTAGCAAGCTGCTGATTCACTTTTCATGATTTTCTTGAATCACTCTCATTTCTCTTCCCAATTTTTCCTCTACCTTTCATACTTGATTTTCAAATTCTTTTTTTGAGCTCTTCCATGGTGTGAGACCATTGCATATTTATTTTGGAGGTTTTGGATGCAGAAGCCTTGACTTTTAGGTCTTCCTCTGATGGTATGCATTGTTCTTCCTCATCTGAAAGGATGAAAGAAAATACTTGTTCACCAAGAAAATAACCTTTTATAGTCTCATTTTTCCCCCTTTTCTGGGCATTTTCCCAATCAGTTACTTGACTTTTGAGACCTTTGTTGAGAGGAGGATATACTCTGAAGACCTATAAGTTCTCAGTTCTTCCAAGGTGGCACAATCAATGGAGAGGAGTTTACTCTTCTCTTGGTCTGCACTCTCATCTGGGAGCAGCCAGAAGCACTCTGTTCTGCTCAGGATCTGCCAGCATGTTTCCCTCTCCAGAGCCAGTCTCGTCTCCATCGCCAGTACTCTTCCACAACCCAGAAGAGCCACTCAGGGCTGAGATTCAGATCATCTTCTCAGTTTTCCCAGAGCCTTTAAGTGGAGAGCTCCAAAAATGGATTCTGCAGCTGCACTGGCTGCTACTGGCAGATCCAGACCACATTCCCTTATCACTCAGGTGAAAGAACTTTCTCACTGACCTTTGAAGCTGTCTTTGACGTTTGTGGGTTGAGCAATCTGGAAACTACTGCTGCTGGTGGCTCCCTAAGGTCTGTTCTAGTCCTTTCCCTGCTGCACCTGGGGTGACAGATCATTCCTGTTGGCCTTCCAGGCTGTCTTGGATGGAAATCTCTTTCACTCTGTAGTTTTGTGGCTTCTGCTGCTCTAGAATTTGTTTAGAGTCATTTTTTACAGATGTTTTATAGGCTATGTGGGGGACTTCTACAGGTCTGTCTTTCTACTCCTCCATCTTTTGCAACTCAAAACTTTTTTTTTTTAGTATTTAAACACTGTTTTAAGATGTAATTTGGGAAGAAACCCCAAAATATTATTTTAAAAACCTGTATCTAAAGTGTTAGGTCACTTAGTTGGAGTTTGTTGTACATGAAATAAAAAGGTGGTTTAAATGTAATTTTTGCCAAACTTTTTTCTAGTTTTCCTAATAAATGTAGAAAAATGAGGAATCCTTACTGCAATAGTTGACAATCTTGGGTTGTACAAAACACAAAATGACTGCTGTTATTAACTGGAGGAATTAGCTGTAATAAATCCTAACCAACACTCAAATAAGGACATGCACACAGAAGTGAGATGGATGAAGGCTGGGATCATGAGGGAGAAGATATACACACATGTACATAAAAGGGAAAAGTAAAGGTTGGAAATTGTGCATAAAGTATGTCAGAAGATAATGGACAATTTGTGATGAAGAATAAGATAGTGTGAGAGTAAGAAAAGGTATTCCATGGAGGAATGTCAGTGAATTTCAACAAAAATATCATCAGAGAAAAGAAAAAAAAAGAAATGAAACTAAGAGGGAGTAGAATAAAAAAAGCAGCAGTTAAGAACAAAAAGTTATAAGTTATGAGTTGGATGTACTTACATGCTCTTACTCTTTCTAATAAGAATCACATACTTTACAATGTCATATCAGTAGATTTCAATCTCAGGGCCTCAATTTCTTTAATGAATGGGGTTGCCTTCTAAAGCTACTTCCATCTCTAATTCTTAATATCCTGTGAAATAATGAGTCAAAGGTCTGATTTTGCCCTCAAGATGTAGTATTATCAGTCTCTTTACCTAAGGGTAGGAGAGGGGAAGACTCTAACCAACCCAATTTGATCCCTGGTAGAGTATCTGTTTAAGTGAATTTCCATAGTGTCTCTTTATTTCTCCCTTTCCAATTGTGTATATATGTTCTTTGACTCTCTTGAGTCCCTCCCTAGGAAGCTGAGGATGAGGAGAGTACACTTCCTAACAATTTTATTCTTGCCAACTAACTCAGTGTTTTAATAGTTAAACCTATGGTCAACCAGTTTCTAGCTTTCTCCAATCTCAGAAATCCTTGCTTCCATCTTAGTAAAACCATTTCTGTAATTCCATTTCTAATTATCTCCTTGGGATCAATTACATTGTCAGTTGAGTCCCATAAGGTTTTTCTTATGTATATCTTTATCTTCAATATGGCCCCACAGGTATCTCTACAAATTAGTTTGAATTCCTCAGGTAATTAACTTATCACTCCATTGCTACAGTGTGTATAATACCAAGGAGTTGTTCTGTGTCATAGACTATCATGATTAGAAAGCTCATTAAGTCACATAATTCAAATTGTACTTGTATGTATATCACCTGTAAAATAAGAATTAATGGACAGATGAATGAATGAATACATTTATTAAATATATATTATTTGCCAAATCCTATAGTAAGCACTAGAGATAAAAATACAACAGTGTAGATGGTTCCTGCCTCAAGGAGCTTATAGTTCAACATAACAAGTCAACACATATAGGGGAGTGGTTACTACAGTTATTGAGGCTTGGAAAGTTGCCTAGACTATGAGTGGACCTATAGGGTTGTAGACAGACACATACTTTTCAGAAGCAGTGAAAGATGTTATTTGGTTATGATCCCAGAGTGGGAAAATAAGGGCAGGAGAGGAAGGGAGAGGGGAAGAGGAATCTAGTGTGTTATCATGATGGAGTGAAACATGACTGGAGTCAGGCTTAAATAGATGAGGTGAGTGAGGCAATCAGAACAATGGGTCCTTAGGGCAATAATTCTGGATGTACAAAGGTTAAGTCCTCCAGGGCTTAGTTTCTGGTGCAAGAACCTTGGTGGCTAAGGAGGAGATGACTGAGAAGTGAAAGTGATTCCTATTGATTGATCATTCTCCCTCTGCCTGAAGACATAAAATGATGGAGGTCCTATTTATTCCTCAGGCAACCTATTCTTGTCTTAGATAGCTTTAATTGTTAGCAAAGTTTTCCTTAAATAGATCTAAAATTCATCTCTCTAAAATTAATAGTTTTATCTTCCAAGGCCCTGAAAAACAAGGCTAATTCATATTCTACATGAAAATCTTGCAGATATTTAAAGTTAGTTACCACTCTCACCCCCAACAAACTAACCCCTACCCCATTTGTTTCCAGGTTTGTTGTCCGTGGTTCTTTCAAGCAGTCCTCATATGGATTTGTTTTTCTTACAATTCTGGAGTGCTAAAATTTCCTAACATTCTTCCTACTTCCCACCTTTGCAAATTTGGAATTGAGCATATTTATAAGAATTAATTTATTTTCAGTAAGATGTCTTCCAGAAATATCTCTTAGGGCAGCCAACACATTATCACTAAACATGCTAATTTCATCCTTCTCATATGTGAAATATACAATCAATCAAAAACTGTTTTGAATTCAACATTAAAGAAATTATATCCAGTTCTATAATTTTCATATCTTACCATATATACCATAACAAAGTACCAAAAGTAAAAGGAGAGCATAAGGGCCAAAGAAGTCATTCTTAATTAGTCTATCATCAATTAAAGTCAATGATAATTAGAAAGACAGTGTGGTATAGAATCAGAGAACTTAGGTTCAAACCTAACTTTTGCTAGCTGTATTCCTGTGGGCAAATGGTTAATATGCTAATGCATATAAAATATATAATGCATATAAAAAGGCCCTCTGAATACAATGTCCCTTTCCATGTGGCTCCATCCATTAATGACCTTCTCATACTTAGATTGTTAAAATTATTATGGCCTACTAAGTTAACTCCCTGACTCTAACCTTTCTCTCTTCCAATCTTCTCTCTTGCAATTCATTCTAAATTATTTAACTTTCTACTGAACAGTTTTGTTTTTATCAATTCTCTGCTGAAAAACCTTTCAATGATTTCCAGTAGCTTATGGAATAAAGTTCAAAAAAGCTCCTTATTCTGAGAGATAAGGCTCTCCATAGTAGAACTCTAGCCTCCTTTTCAGTATTTCCTCATACTATGTCCTGTGTAGTAGCAATACTAAGAATTTTGTCATTTGCCATGCAAAACATGAAGTTTCCTGAGTTCAGATTATCAAGACCCAGAATGTAAATTAGATATTTTCTTTTCTAAGGATTCCTAAATTTTTTGTATGTGCAATGGACAGTTTTTGGACTCCAGTGAAGACTATTAGCCTCTCCTTGGAATCATATTTTTAAATGCATAAAATTGAATACAGAGGATTACAAAAGAAACCAATTGTATTGAATTATTTGTCCATTTATCCATTCATCCTAGACCTCAAGCTAAAGATTCCTGATCAAATCAAATCTTACAATGAATTGATGTTTCCTCTACCTAGAATGCTATTTGTCCTCCCCACCACTGCATCTCTGAATTTTCAAACCCTACACAACCTTTGATGTTCTCAACAAATGATATATCCTCTGTGAAGTTTTCCTGAGTACCATGGATGAAAAGTGGCTAGTATTTGAATGTCAATAAAGTGTAGGTGTATGAACTTGTGCTTATATCTTCTTGTTTGTAATCCCAAGGGCACATAATAGTGAGCAGTCATTTGCCCATATGGCTTTTTCCTTTGCTAGAAAACAAGCTTTTTGAGAACAGGGACTATATATTGTTTATCCTTGTTTTGTTTCCCATGCACTAGTGCATTTGGTGCACTATATATAGCAGATGATGGGTGCAAATTATTAAATTAAATACTAAATTCCATGGGGAAGAATCTCTTCTAGGGGTAAATACTTGGGTGCACACGGTTCCTGTGGTGGTACCTTTTGAATCACACTTCAAGGGTACTGACTTCTGATTGGAATGAAGACCAATTCAATTGGTTAAGAATCTTTTAGTTTGTCTCAGTGATACATAAATTGTATGAATCACAGGTTCTTTCTCCCTCTCCTGTTGCAGAACAAATATCCATTTTAGTGTTTCCTTTTTTAATGTCCTTCAAATAAAGAATAAGTGAGTCCTCTTCATTTCCCAGAACTGGTTACAACTTGCCTAAAGATAGTGTTTTGACTTTGGTTATATGTATATGTGTCCTTAGCCACATTACATTAACATTCCCAAATACAGACTTTTTAATGCTCTAATCTTAGGGAAGCAAAAATCAACATTCAAATGGTAATTATTTAGAAAGTAAATTGATCAATTTGTCCTAAGCTCCATGAAGATGAGCTGAGGTCAATCCACTTTGCCTATTAAGATTTTGAAGATATCTGGTTGGATTACTTTCAGAGTAAAAAGCCTGTTTTCCACTGGGGTTTAGTAAGGATGAAAAAAAATTAAGCTCTACTGTTAAACCTTAGGAAAAACAAACTTTTAATACAACTACATTTTGTCGAGTCTCAGCAAACTGTCCATGTAAATAAACTCCATGTTATTAGTTTTTACTAGTGTGGTGTTCCCTTTGGTGAAAGGAAAACTATTGCTAACTAAATATATAGAAAGTGAGACAATTAGTCACTCCAAGAAAAGAAAGCAGGAAGGAAAGGAAAGGGGGGAAGACAGAGAGGAAAGGAGAGAGACAGACAGAGAGAGAGAGAGAGAGAGAGAGAGAGAGAGAGAGAGAGAGAGAATATGGAGGGAAGAGAGAGAGAAAGAGTGAGAGGGAGGGAGGGAGGGAGGGAGCAAAAGAGGAAGGGAGGAAGAAAGGAAGGAAGGAAAGAAGGAGGGAGGGAAGGAGGGAAGGAAGGAAGTAAAGAAGGTGAGCATTTTGTTTGAGAACCAAGGTATTCTATCATACACTTAACATAGAAGAATTAAGAGCATGCATATTAAGCAAACATTTATTAAGGTCCCTATGTGTAAGGTTATGGTTAATATTAATAGGGTGATGTCATAAGCAAATCAGGAGAGCAAGGAATAGTTTACTGGTCAAATCTATGAAGAAGGGAAGAATTTATGACCAAACAAGAGGTAGAAAACATTATGAAATGCAAAATGAATAATTTTGATTACATTTAATTATAACATCTTTGCACAAACAAAGCAAATGCAACCAAGATTAGAAGGGAAGCAGAAAGCTGGGAAACAATTTTTATAACCAGGGTTGCTGATAAAGGCCTCATTTCTAAAATATATAGAGAACTGTCAAATTTATAAGAATACCAGTCATTTCTCATTTGATAAATGGTCAAAAGATATGAATAGGCAGTTAAAAAAAATAAAATAAGTGTTAATAGCTACCATTTATAAAGTGCTTTAAAGTTCTAAAGCACATTACACATATTATTTCACTTGCTCCTTACGACAATCCTGTGAAGTAAGGCTATTATTCTCTGAAATATAGCTGGAAAGGTAATTTGGACTGAAATTGTGAAAGCTGTTGAATACTACGTTAAAGAATTTGTGTTTTATTTGGTAGGTGAACAAGAGTGACTGGAAGCTTTAGAACAGAGAAGCATGCAGTCAGATCTATGCAACGAAGTGAACGTTGGATTGTAGAGAGGGGTAAGTAGAGGTAGGGAAACCAAGGTGAATTATATTAAAACAGACCAGGTGAGAGGCGATTAGTGACTAAAGGAGGCAATGGAATCAGAAAGGAGATGATTGAGAGGGACATTCAACTATCACACATAATGCCCACGGAAATGGGGAAAGGATTTAGATTTCCAGTTCCTTGACTATCCAATGGCACAAAGGTAGCACTTATTGACTTGGTATCTTCTTACAATAAACTAAGGCAGTTAAAGGGAGAACAAGTTTAGGCTGAGTCTGACGCAGACCAGTCCCCTGATAGTGGAGGTTCAATATTGGAACAAAATGAGACACTCTTAGGTCATTTAACAGTTAATTTACTTAGCAATAGTAGGAGAAATATTTTGAACAAGAATAAACATTGAAGACACCTGGAATTGATTCAGTTGAGCAAAGCTCCCTTTCTGAGTTACTCTTTATGACCCAGAAGCCAAGCATCAGAAAGCCCCTGGCACTCTTTGTAGTTACTTTGCTTTCAGATGATGAGGAAGAGATTTAGCAGACTAAACCCATAGACTCTAGAGTCAACCAAATTCTGAGGAATACCTCAGTCAATGTAGGTATACCTCTGAGATATTGTGGATTCAGTTCTAGACTACTGCAGTAAAGCAAATATCTCAATAAAGTGAATCACATGATTTTTTTGGTTTCCCAGTGCACATAAAAGTCATGTTTACACTATACCATAGTGTTCAATAGTATTATGTCTAGAAAACAATGTACTTATCTTAAGTAAAAAAATACTTTATTGCTAAAAAATTTCTAATCATCATCTGAACCCTCAGAGAGTCAGAACCTTTTTGCTGGGGAAGGGTCCTGCCTTGATGTAAATGTCTATTTAATAATCAGAGTGGTGGTTGCAGAAGGTTGGGGTGGCCGTGGCAGTTTCTTAAAATAAGACAACAATTGATTGACACTTTCCTTTCACTTGAACACTTAGGGGTCATTGTATTAATTGGCCTAATTTCAACATTGTTGTGTGTCAGGGAATAGGGAGTACCAAGGAGAGGGAGGGGCATAGCCACAGCAGGTTCGGATAGCAATCAGAACACACATAACATTTATAGATTGTCATCTTATATTGGAATTACAATAGTAATATTAAAGATCATTGATCACCAATCACCATAACAGATATAATAATAATGAGAAAGTTTGAAATATTGTGAGAATTACCAAAATGGAGACACAAATGTGAGCACATGCTATTGGAAAATGGTATCTATAGATTTGCTCAATGCAGGGTTGCCACAGATCTTCAATTTGTAACAAAAAATGCAATATCTGCCAAGTACAATAAAGCAAAGCACATTATAATGAGGTATGCTTATAAGCTCTAAGAAAAAAACCAACCTAACTTGCATAAGGGGGAGGAGTAAGAATGTTGTTCCTACCAGAAGAGTGAATTTTGTTATTCAGAAATATTTGTCCAGTAAGTTAGGGTTCTGTTTACCTAGAGAATTAAACGACAATAAGAAAAACAGTTCAACAAATAAGTATCTTAATGTTTTTTTGGTAATACTATATGCAAAGCCCTGTAAATACAAAGACAAAGCAGTCTCTACACTCAAGGGGTTCAAGTTCTTCTTGGAGGATGCCTGTACTCAAATAAATATAATACAAGGTAGGGAGTGAAGGGGGCAAAGCTGAAGCTGGAAAAAGAGGAAAGTTTGAGGAAGCATAGATCATTTGTTCCAGAGCTACTCAGAAGAATCCTTTAATTTACGTATACTGTTTAGGTGTAGGTTGTAAGATAAGAGTATATTTCAAAAGTTAATTATTCTTCAGCCAGGGCTTCCAATATTGTCAGGTAGCTATATGTTAGGGTTAAGTGATTGGAAGCTAAGAACTTGAATAAGGAATGTGATTTAAAGAGGCCAGGTTTCATGGTGGATTGGGAATGGAACTAAGACAATATTGGGGAAAGAGTATGGCAACCGAAGTGGAAATTTAAGTAGGAAATCCCTGTTAGACAACCACTTTGGGTCTGTGGTGGGACAGTCACAATGACAGATGAATATTTTCTAACAGAGGCTAGGCTAGGGTTTATTCAGGCCAGCCAGTTGAGTGTCCAAGTTGATCTGGAAACGGATAGGTTGAATGAGGTATGTGGTTAAAGTGGGCAGGTCTTGGAGCTGTATATTCATGAGAATGACTATAGGTTGGTATCAGTAGTTGTCAGACCCTCTGGCAGGTAAGTTGGTGATTTGAATTATTAGAAATATTTAAGGGTAATAGAACAGGAATGCAGATAGCAGTCTAGGTTAGAGCCATGATGAGGAACTGAGCCTAAAATGTGAGGAGGATAGTTTGAGATACAGTTGTTAGGGCTGAGGTTGGAATGGGAGAATCAGGAAGAAGGAAATATAGAAGTTGTAAACCAGAGCATGGGATAATAAGAAAAATTGTTCCCAATAAGACTTATTAGAGAAATGGAAATCTAATGCCAAATTCAGCATTTTGGCTGAGTGGCTAGGAACTCAGCTCCCTTCTCCTGAGGTCAGCTCATCCATCCAAACCAAAAAAAAAAACAAAAAACTGCATGGAACCTATTTTCTTGCTCAGTGATTTCATCTCTCTGTGAGCTTCTTCATGACAATCATAGTGGCAATGTGATATTTTTCCAGCAAGTTGGGGACTTAGACAATGGATACATGAAGATTGATTCTCACATCTTCATGATCTTTCTTAGGAATGGTTCTAGGATTTTGATTGGAACCCAGGCATTATCTATTCTCCCTTTCAGATATAATTATAGTATTATAAATTTAAAATTTAAAAGGACCTTAGGGATCATGTAGTCTAACATCTCCATTCTATAGATGAAAGAAGAACAATAGTAATTAAATGACTTGTCCAGGGTCAGGCAGCAAGCAGGAGAGTCAACATTTGAATGTATATCCTGCAACTTCATGTCTAATACTTTTTCACTAGATCAGTTTCTAGCAGGAGATTGTTGGATGAACTTGTTGGAATGTTGACAATGGACAAATAGCTAGTGGAGTTACTTGAAGGTGGATTCTCCATAACCTGCTGACCCCCACCTATCACATACCTTTGCAGTCTTCTTTTATTTTACTCCCCACCATGTACTCTTCAATGATCCACAAACAAGACATTCCATCTCATAAGTCCAGGCATTTTCTCTGATTGTGTCACATGCTAGGAATGCCTTCCTCCTTATTTCTACCTCCTGGCTGTCTTCAGGTCTCAAATTAAATCTCCTCTCTACTTTTCCCAAATGCTCTTGATTCTATTGATTCCCTCTATTCATTATATCCTATTTATCTTACATGTAGCTTATTTGTATATATTTGCATGTTTCCTACTCTGTAGATTGTGAGTTCAGGGACTGTCTCTTGCCACATCTTTATATCCCCAGAACTTAACACAATGCTTGAAACATAGTTGACACTAAATAAATGCTTATTGAATGACTGAGCAGTGAGTTCACAGTACCTGTCCTCATACTTTCTCTATTCAATAACATATTGGAGCTGACTCCCTGCTGGCAGAAAGTTAAAGACCATACATAACTTGTCAAATGCAAGTTAGGAAACAGTGTGATTTAGGGAAGAGAGGGTCAATTTGTAGTCAGTGGACTAAGGTCCAAATTTTGGCTGTACTTTCTATGCTTTTCCTTTTCTGTGACTTTGAGCAAATCAGTTAATGTTTTTGGCCTTCAGTTTTTCAAATTTTCTTTTCTTTTTTGAAGGCAGTTTTTTTTTTAATTTATTTTTCGTTTTAAAAAAATTTGAGTTCCAAATTTTCTCCCCATCTCTCCCCTTCTACCCCCAATACTCCTTGAATTCTGATTACCCCTTCCCTCAACATGCCTTCCCTTCTATCACAACCCTCCCTTCCCTTATACCCTTCTCTCTTTTCTTGTAGGACAAGATAGGTTTCTGGATCTCATCACTTATATTCCTTATTTCCCAGTTGTAGGCAAAAAAAATTCTCAACATTCATTCCTAATACTTTGAATTTCAACTTCTCTCCTTTCCTCCCTCCCCACCCATTCACATTGAGAAGGTGAGCAATAAGTGTAATCTTGCAAAAGACTTCCATAATAGTCATGTTGTGTAAATTGTATTTCCCTCCATCCTATCCTGCCCCCCTTTTATTCTATTCTTTCTTTTGACCTTGTCCCTCCCAAAAGTGTTTACTTCTGATTACTCCCTTCTCCAATTTGCCTTAATTTCTATCACTCCCTCACCCCACATGTCCCCTCTCCCCTACCCTTCTGTAGTGCAAGATATACTTTCATGCCAAACTGAGTGAACATATCACTCCCTCCTTAAGCCAAACATGAAGAGAGTAAGCTTCCCTTTTTCCTTTCACATTCTCCCTTTTCTCTTTCATTGAAGATTTTTCTTGCCTCCTTGAGGCATGATAATGTTCACACATTCCATTCTTCCCATTCCATTTCTCCCTTTCTCCTCCCAATAAATTCTTCTCTCACCCCTCAGTTTTATTTTATTTTTTTATGTATCATCCCTTCTTATTCAACTCACCCTGTGTTCTCTGTCTATATAAGTGTGTGTGTATGTGTGTGTGTGTGTAATCTCAAGTACTGAAAAAATCTCAAAGTTACAAATATTATCTTTCCACGTAAAAATGTAAAGAGTTCAACTTTAGAAAGTCCTTTATGTTTTCTCTTTCCTGTTTACCTTTTCATGCTTGTGTTTGAAAGTCAAATTTTCTATTCAGTTCTGGTCTTTTCATCATGAATGCTTGAAATTCCTTTATACCATTGAATGTCCAGTTTTTCCCCTGAATTATTGCACTCAATTTATCTGGGTAGGTGATTCTTGGTTTTAAACCCAGTTCCTTTGACTACTGGAATATCATATTCCAAGCCCTTTTATCCCTTAATGCAGAAGCTGCCAGATCTTGTGTTATCATGATTGTATTTCCATAATACTCAAACTCTTTCTTTCTGGCTGCTTGCAATATTTTCTCCTTGAACTGGGAACTCTGCAATTTGGCCACAATGTTTCTAGGAGTTTCTCTTTTTGGATATCTTTCAGGTGGTGATTGGTGGATTCTTTCAATATGTATTTTGCCCTCTGGTTCTAGAATATCAGGGCAGTTTTCCTTGATTATTTCATGAAAGATGATGTCTAGGCTCTTTTTTTGATCATGGCTTTCAGGCAGTCCTATAATTTTTAAATTATCTCTCCTGGATTTATTTTCCAGGTCAGTTGTTTTTCCAATGAGATATTTCACATTATCTTAATTTTTTTTAAATTCTTTTGGTTTTGTTTTGTGATTTCTTGGTTTCTCATAAAGTCATTAGCTTTCATCTGCTCCATTCTAATTTTCAAAGAACTATTTTCTTCAGTGAGTTTTTGAAACTCCTTTTCCACTTGACTAATTTTGTTTTTTAAAGCCTTGTTCTCCTCACTGGCTTTTTGGACCTCTTTTGCCAATTGAGTTATCCTTTTTTAAAGGTGTTATTTTCTTCAGCATTTTTTTAAGTCTCCCTTAGCAAGCTGTTGACTCACTTATCATGATTTTCTTGCATTGTTCTCATTTCTCTTCCAAATTTTTTCTCCACCTCTCTTACTTGATTTTCAACATCCTTTTTGAACTCTTCCATGGTCTGAGACCATTGAATATTTATTTTGGAGGTTTTGGATACAGAAGCCTTGGCTTCCTCTGATGTTATGCTCTGTTCCTCCTCACACTGAAAGAATGGAAGAAAATATCTGTTCACCAAGGAAGTAACCTTCCATAGTTTAATTTTTTCTCCTTTTTTGTGCATTTTTCCAGCCAGTTACTTGACTTTTTGAGAACTTTGTTGAGAGGAGGGTATACTCTGGGGACCTGTAGGTTCTCAGTTCCTCTAAGGTGGCACAATGAAGGGAGATATGTTTACTCCTCTCCTGACCTGTGCGCTGATCTGGGTGCAACCAGAAACTTTTCTGCCCAGAATCTGTGTTTTTCAATTTTCTGAAACAAGAGTTCTTAACATTTTTTTTTATTCTCCCTGACTCATTTGGCCGTCTGGTGAGACTTATATACCCCCTCTTGGAACATGTTTCTAAAGGCACAGAATACATAGGATTACAAAGGAAACCATAGGTTAGTGACAACAACCCTAAGAAGTATCTGAGGCTAGATATGAACTCAAGAAGATGAGTCTTCCTGACTTCAGGCCTGTCACTTAATACATTATGCCACCTAATGGCCATTTCTTCGTTACATTTAGCCAGATATGAATGTTTCTACAATATTCACTCATTTTTCTTAGTTTTTCTCTCTTGGAGTTAATTCCAAGAAATCTAATTCTTCTTTTCATTTGACAATATTACAAATACTTGGGGATTATAGTACAGTACAAAGAGAGCTGGGCTTGAATTCAGAAAGCTTGAATTCAAGTCCCACAGCAAACACTTTACAACTATTTGATCAATGACAAGTTGTTTTATGTTTCAAAGCTTTACTTTCCTCATCCCTAAAACATGAATTACAAAACTTAGAACTTCATTTATAGGATATGAACTTGAAGCCCGAATTAAATATGTTATTATTTCTCTTGATTTTTTTTCCTCCCTAGTGTCCAATTCTTTTATTTATTTTTTTCTTTCTTTCTTTTTTAAAATTTATTTATTTAACTTTTGAATATTCATTTCCACAAAATTTTGGGTTCCAAATTTGCTCCCCATTCATCCCTTCCCCCACCCCAAAACGCCAAGCATTCTAATTGTATCACTAATCTGGCCTCTCTTCTAACATCCCTCCCTTCCCTTATCCCTATCTTCTCTTTTGTCCTGTAGGGCAAGATAACTTTCTATACCCCATTATCTGTATTTCTATTTCCTAGCTAAAAGAACAATACTCAACAGTTGTTCCTAAAACTTTGAGTTCCAACTTCTTCCCATCCCTCCCCACTTATTCCCTTTGGGAAGGAAAGCAATTCAATATAAGCCATATCTGTGTGGTTTTGCAAATGACTTCCATAATAGTTGTATTGTATATGACTAATTATAATTCCCTCCCTCCTATCCTGCCCCCCATTGCTTCTATTCTCTCTTTTAATCTTGTCCCAGGAGTGCTGACTTCTATTTGCTCGCTCCTCCCACTGCCCTCCCTCCTATTATCCCCCCCACCCTGCTTATCCCCTTCTCCCCTACTTTCTTGTATTGTAAGATAGGTTTTCATACCAGAATGAGTGTGCATTTTGTTCCTTCGTTTAGTTGAATGTGATGAGAGTAAGCTTCATGTTTTTTGTCTCACCTCCCCTCTTTTTCCCTCCACTGAAAAGTCTTTTATTTGCCTCTTTTATGGGAGATAACCTGCCCCATTCCATTTCTCCCTTTCTCCTCCTAATATATTTCTCTCTCACCACTTAATTTCATTTTTTAAGATATGATCCCATCCTAGTCAATTTACCCTGTGCTCTCTGTCTCTGTCTCTGTCTGTGTGTGTGTGTGTGTGTGTAATCCCACCAGCTGCCTAGGTACTGAAAAAAGTTTCAAGAGTTACAAATATTGTCTTTCCATGTAGGAATGTAAACAGTTCAACGTTAGTAAGTCCCTTATGATTTCTCTTTGGTGTTTACCCTTTCATGCTTCTCTTGATTCTTGTGTTTGAAGGGCAAATTTTCTTTTCAGCTCTGGTCTGTTCATCAAGAATGCTTGAAAGTCCTCTATTTCATTGAGATACCATGTTTCCCCTGAAGGATTATACTCAGTTTTGCTGGGTAGGTGATTCTTGGTTTAGACCTAGTTCCTTTCACTTCTGGAATATCTATTCCATGCCCTTCGATCCCTTAATGTAGAAGCTGCTAGATCTTGTGTTATCCTGATTATATTTCCACAATACTGGAATTGTTTCTTTCTAACTGCTTGCAAAATTTTCTCCTTGACCTGGGAACTCGGGGCAGTTTTCTTTGATAATTTCATGAAAGATGATGTCTAGTCTCCATCTGTTCCATTCTAATTTTTAAAGAACTGTTTTCTTCAGTGAGCTTTTAACCTCCTTTTCCATTTGGCTAATTCTGCTTTTTAAAGCATTCTTCTTCTCATTGGCTTTTTGAATCTCTTGCCAATTGAGTTAGCCTATTTTCAAGGTCTTATTTTCTTCAGCATTTTTTTGGGTCTCCTTTAGCAAGGTGTTGACCCGTTTTTCATGATTTTCTTGCATCTCTCTCATTTCTCTTCCCAGTTTTTCCTCCACCTCTCTAACTTGATTTTCAAAATCCTTTTTGAGCTCTTCCATTGTCTGAGCCCACTGAATATTTATTTTGAATGTTTGGGATATAGAAGCCTTGACTTTTATGTCTTTCCCTGATGGTAAGCATTGTTCTTCCTCATCTGAAAAGATGGGGGGAGATATATGCTCACCAAGAAAGTAACCTTCTATGGTCTTATTTTTTCCCCTCTTTGTGCATTTTCCCAACCAGTTACTTGACTTTTGGGTCCTTTGTCAAGAGTAGGGTATACTCTGGGAAACCTGTAAGATAGCAGTTCTTCCAAGGTAGAACAATCAAGTGTGTGCTTGTCTGGGCTCAGAGAAGGATTTTTGTGCCCAGAATCTTAGCACCGTTTCCTCTCCACAGGCACCTGACCTCCAGTTCAACCAAGCTGACACTGGAGGGGTGGGATTCAGTTAAGCTGTTGGGGCAGGGATCTTCATTCAGTGGAGACAAAGACCAGCTGACTCAGGGCGTCTACACAGGGCTGAGATAAAACTCAGCTCTTCAGTACCCCCAGGAGTTTTTACGATGCAGCCATGGTCTCAGGCTGCTGTAGGGACTGCCCTGAGAATTCCTGCCACCTGCCTTTCCTTCCTGGCCAGATGAATAAACCCCATCACTGACCTTTGGGGCCTGTGTGTTGAGGGATCTGTGGACCCTCTGCTGGTGGGACCAGGGATTGTGTGACTGGAGATTCCACCCCGGAGGGCTATGAGCCACGCGAGGGCAGCCAAGGCTTGGCTGGGTTCTGCGCTCCAAGCTCCGCTCTGCATCCTGTGGGTCTTTCAGGTCACCCTGAGCTGGAAATCTCTTCCACTCTGTTGTTCTCCACTTCTGCTGCTCCAAAATTTGTTGAGTCCCTCTCTACAGGTGTTTTATGGGCTGTGTGGGGGCAACCTCTGTATGTGTGTCTTTCTATTCCTCCATCTTGGCTCCACCCACCATGTTGAACATTCTTTACATTAACTATCCCAAGTTCCTTCAACTAAGTCTAATATGGCAAATTTTCTGCTATTACTGTTACCCTGGTCTCTTTTTGGTGTTCTTTTTAGCTTTTCCATGCCTTTCTTAAAATATGGCACCTAGAACCAAATATGGGACTGTAGACTGTAAGCACCTTGAGGGTAGGGATTGTCTTTTACCTCTTTTATATATCCAATACTTAGCACAGTACCTAGCATATAATTAGCGATTAATTAATGCTTATTGGTTGATTGATTTAGATATAGTCTGAAGGGGGAAAAGAAAGGGAAGGGAATAAGAGTTTGTATAGTGTCTAGACACTGTGCTAAGTGCTTTTCATAAATATTATCTAATTTGATCCTCACAAAAACTCTTTGAGGTAGGCACTAACTCATTTACATTATCCCCTCCCATAGAAGTTAAACAACTTGCTCAAGGCCACACTACTAATAAGTGTCTGATGTAAAACTTTAACTCAAATCTTTATGATTTCAGGTCCAGTAGTCTATCCACTGAACCATTAGCTGTCTCTTGGTGAAGATTACCACTTGTCTCCAGATATGCATTCCTTAGTTGTAAGATTAGCTTTGGGGGCTACCACATTGTTTTTCTTAGGAACAAGATGATGTTTGAAGATGTCCCTAGGGGTTCTATGACTTTCCAGACTTCTTCTTTACTATATCCCAGCTACCTTCTCACTTTGGAAGAAGGATCCATCCTTTGACCTTTTCTTTGGAGATTTCCTGTAGCAACTTCTACCTGAGGATGTGCCCAAGTCAGCCATACCCACTCCTTCAGGCTTTGCCCAATTTCACCCTTCATTCTCCATACTTCTCCACTCTACCCCTATGTGAGTAGCAGAGCTCTTCAGTACCCCCAGGGGGGTACTGGCATATAGCAAGAGCTTAAATACTTGCTGACAACTAAAGTTGTGTCAGTATCATAATTTACTCTTTGCTTCTTTTTTTAAAACCAATAGTATTGGTATTCTGCTGAGATAGATAAAGAACTAAATAACACCTCACTTTTATTTCTTTTCCAAAACCTATCCCAGGACTGCTGTCTTCAGCCTGGTCAATGAGTAGATATAGGTGACCAAAATTGTAATTCTTCAAATTAGATTAATTATATAACCATAATGTCTATGTGGAGGCAACTTATCTGTCTTGACCATCATAAAAATAGCTGACAGGTCTATTAGTGGGGAGAAATCTTTAATTCAAGGTCCAGCTAGGAGATATACCTAGCTGAAGTGCCATAGGTCTAAAAATATGTTTTGTAGTGATTAGACTATAGAAATAGATGGTGATTTTGCACCAAACTGATGATGGAAGGGTTATGTAGCACCAACCAACTGACTCCCATTCTCACTGAGAAACAGGAGAGCAGCCTGAGGACCTCACAATGATTCCCCACACATATCAGAAAGGAATTGTTTTCTAGATCACCATTTGAGCCTTGGTTGGTCATTTTATTTAGCATCATTAATTCATTTCAGGGTTTGAGGCAGAAATCATTCCCTTAGTCAATCAGAACTAATGAAAGAATGAGTAAAGTATTTTTTTCAAGTGCTAACTGTGTGCAAAGGACTGTGCAAAGCACTAGAGATACAGATAGGATCTTCTCAAGGAGCTTACATTCTAAGAGGGCAGATAGTACATATGGAAGACTTTAGCTGCAAATTAGATGAAAATGTCCCATAATGCTTAGGGTAAAGCAGCTGTTATTGCCTCTTTTAAAATGTCATTTCCACTGACAAAATAATGTTGGTTTCTGGTGTTGAACTATTTGACACTGCCAAGTAGTTTGGTCAAAAGAGTTTTCTTTTCAGATTTTCTAGGAGCTGGAGTAATTACCAGATTGTATCTCTACAGGAGTTGCTCCTAAGGATGATGTCTAAGAGCATTTTTCTGGAAGCATTGCTATACCTTAGGTTCTTGGGCTCAAGTCCTAGGCTGTCCCCATCAGGGTCTGAGGGTAGATGGTGGCCAAAGTACCAGTGGTAGTTGCTTGCCTTGCCTGGCATGTAATACCTCTTGTCTTTCCCTCTAGGTGCCTTGCTACTTCAGCTAGACTGACTTGCCTGCCCTGTGGGTGGCAGTTGGTTGAAAGTTAGTGAGAATGACTGATGGCCTTTCCATATAAGTTGCTTACCAGATGATGGTTATGAGGAGTAGGCTGAAAGTAAGTTAATAAGATTTCAAAACATAACACATTCACCGTAGCTTGGACCCACAATATTTATAGGCGTAACAGTTCAATCACAAGACTCAGGACCATGGAATGGGATGTGAGAGTTAGTTAGCATAAGAATGGTTAGGGATGAAGTACTCTTATGGTCCTCATACCCACATCCTTAAGCAAGGTAAGCTGGCAGACTGACCTGTAGAAGATTCCTTCCCCAAACGAAAAATTGTGATGAATATCAAAGATGTGTTGGACTTGGTACCTCTGGATTTATATTAGTCCCTCTCTATATTGAAAGGGGAGGGTCTATTACAACTCTGACTGTGTCTTGAGGTAGGATTCAAATGACATTCAATGTCCAATGGACAACTAGACAGTACGGTGGAAAGAGAATACTTGAGTCCAAATCTGACCTCAGAAACTTCCTATCTGTGTGACTCTGGGCAGGTCACGAAACTTCTGCATGGTTTTTTAAAATGGAGATGGTAATAGCACTTATCTCCCAGAGTTGTTATAAGGATAAAATGAGATAATTGTAAAGCACTTAGAACACCTTAAAGTGCTAATACAAATTATATCATTATTTCCATGGTCAGGAGTGGGAGCAGTAGCAGCAGCAGCAGCAGCAGCCACAGCAGCAGTAGTATAGCAGTAGTAGTAGTAGTATCAGCAGCAACAGTAGTAGTATAGTAGTATAACAGTAGTAGTAGTAGTAGTAGTAGTATCAGCAGCAACAGTAGTAGTATAGTAGCATAACAGTAGTAGTAGTAGTAGTA
>CM053773.1:81785781-81834031 GCA_028658325.1 Potorous gilbertii | reverse complement strand
GTAGTAGTATAGTAGCATAACAGTAGTAGTAGTAGTAGTATCAGCAGCAACAGTAGTAGTATAGTAGTATAACAGTAGTAGTAGTAGTAGTATCAGCAGCAACAGTAGTAGTATAGTAGTATAACAGTAGTAGTAGTAGTAGTATCAGCAGCAACAGTAGTAGTATAGTAGTATAACAGTAGTAGTAGTAGTAGTAGTAGTATAGTAGTATAACAGTAGTAGTAGTAGTAGTATAGTAGTATAACAGTAGTAGTAGTAGTAGTAGTATCAGCAGCAACAGTAGTAGTATAGTAGTATAACAGTAGTAGTAGTAGTAGTAGTAGTAGTAGTAGTAGTATGAGAAGTAAAAGCAAATTTTCATGTCAACTGGGTCTCATCCCAGATAGAATTAGTCAACCTCTTGAAAGACTTATTTAATAGCAGGCATGACATTCTATGCCCAGTTTTTGTACAATAGTACAAAATGATCTGATATGTTCTGCCACAGTATCTTTCTTAGTCCTTTTGGAATGAGTAAATCTGTTGATTGTTGGTCATCTCAGCCCTAAATAGGATATGAATATGTAGGAACTATGTCTTCTCAAGATCCATAGGTAGAACTTTAGAATTGCCTGATTGAGGGCAATATGACAATGGCTACTTTGGCTCTGGCTCCAGGATTCACAGAACTCTCCAAACAATGTCTACTAGATCAGGAGCCTCCCCTTGGTTGTCAGAAATGGAGGCTGAATAATTCACCGTGTTGAATGAAGTAAGGCAGCTGACTCCAGAGTAGTCTGCCATTTATTCCACACAAAGCTGAAGATTTCATCCCTCTTCTCCACTCCAGTGAAATTAATTCTTCAGATGGGACTTGTCTTCTGAGGTAACAAGACCCTTCTAGGTGCCTATAGAGGACCAGGTGACTTTGTCATTACCTGAGGAGGCACAAACATGGGAGAAAGAAATAACACCCAAAGGAGCCAACATTTTTTAGTAATTAAGGAAATTACTTGGGGTAAGGGAAAATTCTTGTGCTGGACACGAGAATAGTGGAATCCAAAACAGGATACAAGTCACTGTAAACCAGAGTCTAGGTTGAATTGGGAAGCAGAGATAATAAGATGATAGATTTAGAGTTAGGATGGACCTCAGGTAAAAATCCCTCATATTAAAGAAGAACTGATCTCCAGAGAAGTGAAGTGACTTGTTCAGTGTAACACAGGGGTTAAGTGACAGAACCAAGATTGGAAGCAAAGTCTTCTACCTTCCAGCATTTGTTTCATTCTAACTTGATGTATGTCCAAAAGATTTAAAAAGTTGGAGGCCTGAACAGGAGTTTCACTCTAGGGAAATCTGCCTAGAAATCAGGGATAGAGGAGTCAGGAAAATGACTTTCTTTTGGCTACAATTTTTGCCTTGAAGTACTAACCTTTTTATCACATGTTGGCCCATGAGTATGTCTAAGTATGTGCTGGATCACTTATCATGCCATGTCATTCCCCTTTCCATGGGGAAAGAAACCAGAAACAAAAACTTTCAAAGAAGTTTGAAAACTAAAACAGTTGAGAAGCACCAGTGAATGTGACACTGAGATTTGAGAGTCTTCAATTTCAGGTCATGGTAGTCCATGTAGCTCATGTCAGGTCTAAATTAGAAGTCCTGGTATAGATAAAATGTGGAGGTGCTGGTTAATAGCTTTTATTTCCAGGTGATGTTTCTCAACTCTGCAAAAAGTGAACTTGTAGAAAAAGTGGGTATTGGTCAGGCTGGGATTGTTTTTCAGCCATTTTCAGTCCTGTCAAACTTTGCATGACACCATTTTGAGTTTTCTTGGCAAAGATATTAGAGTGATTTGCCATTGTCTTTTCCAGCTCATTTTACAGATGAGGAAACTGAGGCAAACAAGGTTAAGTGACTGGCCTAGGTTCACTCAGCTGGTAAGTGTCTGAGGTCATATTTGGACTCAAGAAGTTAAGCTATCCTGACTTCAGACTGCCTAGGTTGGTACAATATTCTCCACACTGCTGCATTGGAAAGATTTTTCTTTATTTATTATGAAAGGCCACTACAGAGCTAGATGGAGCACAGTTGGAAAGATTTTAGGGTCTTACATACATGTTGGACCTCAGATAACCAGCATAAGGTATGGCTTTTCTTGTACAAAGTTGATGAGGAATATGATCTGGTGAGAGAAGTAAGTTACAAACTATCAATAGTATCCCTAAAGCATCAAGAAGTTCTGTGTATCCTTGAAGATTAAAGGAATGACATCCTCTCCCCATCTACACTCCCATTTCACCAAATAAATCATGCTACTCTAACTCAGGTTTTTCTGCAGATGATGCACTGACATGAGAAAAACTGGTTTGATGGGCTGGGTTGCATGTCATTAATCCATGAATATATTATTAAAATATGTAATCTGCCAGTAATCTGAAGATCTTGGACAATATGATTCATAAAACATTGGGCTAGAAAAGGAACATTAACAGAATGACTATGCAGCTGTAACAGTGACACAGCCTGGAAACCATTCTTACATTTGGTTTCTTCCCTGCTCTGTCTGAGATTGCATGTCCCCAGTAGGCCCGGTTTTTGTTTTTATTCAGTCACTCAGTCATGTTTAACTCTACATGACTCATTGACCCTGAGGTTTTCTTGGCAAAAAGACTGGAGTAATTTCTATTTCTTTCTCCAATATGTCCCCATTTTATAGATAAGGATTTGAGGCAAATAGGGCTTAAGTGACTTGTGCAAGGTCACACATCTAGTAAGTATCCGCAGATGTTTTTGAAATCAGGTATTCCTAGATCCAGACCAGTGCTCTACCCACCATGCCACCTAGCTATCTCAACCCGCTAGGTTTACTTAAATATAAACTGCCCAAGAATATTGAATTCATCAGATCACTGAGATGAGGTTTTGGTTCCAGAAAATGAGGTCATGAGATCCTTTCAGATCAAGTAAACCCAAATGAAAATCAACCTACGAGACTTCCAAGTGAGACAGAGAGTCATTGGTTATTGAGGGAGGGAGGGACAGAGAGAGAGAAGAAAAGAAATAAAGAGAGACAGAGACAGAGATAGAGACAAAGAGAGAGAGAGGCACATAGACAGAGAGAAAGAGAGAGACAGAGATAGAGACAGAGACAAAGAGAGAGAGAGGCACATAGAGAGAGACAGACAGAGACAGAGACAAAGAGAGAGAGAGGCACATAAACGGAGAGAAAGAGACAGACAGAGACAGAGAAATAGACAAAGTAAGCAGAGGCAGAGTGAAAAGAGTAAGATAGATATGGAAAGAAAAGGAAGATGATAGATGAAATAAAAATAAAAGTAAACTCAAGGGACTAGAGTTTGGAAATGAATAAGAAATGGAAAGGGATGGGTGAAACAGTGGAATAGGTTAGGTACTCAAGACACAGTATGCAATGCATACAGCAATCTCCTGTTTGATAAACACAAGGACCCCAGCTTCTGGGATAAGAACTCACTGTTCAACAAAAATTGCTGGGAAAGCTGGATAACCATGTGGTGGAAACTAGGCATAGACCAATGCCTGTCATCATACAAAAGAATAAAGTCCAAATGCGTAAATGATGTAGGTATAAAGATTGATACTATAAACAAATTAGTGGAGCAAGGAATAGTGTATTTATCAGATTTATGGAGAAGAGAAGAATTTTTGACCAAACAGATAGAAAGCATTATAAGTACAAAATGGATAATTTTGATTACATTAAATTGAAAAGTTTTTTCACAACCAAACCCAAGGCAACCAAGATTAGGATGGAAGCAGAAAACCAGGAAAAAATTTTTGCAACTAGTGTCTGTGATAAAGCCCTCATTTCTAAAATATATAGAGAACTGAGTCAAATGTACAAGAATACAAGTCACTCCCCAATTGATAAATGGTGAAAGGATATGAAGAAGCAGTTTGTAGATGAAGAAATCAAAGTTATCTATACTCATATGAAAAAATGCTCTAAATCATCATTGATTAGAGAGATGCAAATCAAAACAACTCTGAGATACCACATCACACCTATCAGAATGACTAACATGACAAAACAAGAAGATGATAAATATTGGAGAACATGTGGGAGAGTTGGAACACTAATTCATTGTCATCTGTGGAGCTGTGAGCTGATCCAACCATTCTGGAGAGCAGTTTGGAACTATGCCTAAAGGGCTACAAAAATGTACATACTATTTGACTCAGCAATATTGCTTCTAGGACTGTATCCCCAAGAGATCATAAAAATGGGAAAGGGTCCCACACGTACAAAAATATTTATAGCAGTTCTCATTGTGGTGGCCAAAAACTGGAAATCAAAGGAATGTCCATCAATTGTGGAACGGCTGAACAAGTTGTGGTACATGAATGTAATGGAATACTATTGTGCTATAAGAAATGATGAACAGGAAGACTTCAGAGTGGTCTGGAAAGACATATATGAAATGATGCTGAGTGAAATGAGCAGAACCAAGAGAACTGTGTACACAGCAATAATTACAGTGTGTGAGAAATTTTTCTGGTACACTTAGTACTTCATTGAAATGCAAGGACTTAAAAAGTTCCCAATGGTCTCTTAAGGCAAAATGTCTTCCACATCCAGAGAAAGAACTATGGAATTTGATTGCAGAATGAAGCAGATCATTTTCCTTTGCATTATGTTTTGGTTTGTTTTATGATTTATCCCATTTTAATTCTTCTGTGCAACATGGCTGAGATGAAAATGTATTTAATAGGAATGTATGTGTAGAACCTATATAAAACCATATATAAAACTCCCTCTCAGGGAGGGAGTGGGGAGGTAAAGAGGAAGTGGGGGAGGGAGAGGAAACTCTAAGATATATGAAAGTGATTGTAGAACACTGAAAACAAATAAATTCATAAAAAAAAAGAAATGGAAAGGAATTTATGAAAAGAGATCACCTTAAATTATAGAATGCAAAACAAACATTGGGACTAAATGATGATTCATTCAATAAAAGGGGGGAAATTGATGCAAAAGAATTTAATGGAATACAACAAACTTAATGACCAAAGCGTTCAATGTAAATGAATTCAATTCACCAATACAATGGAAGAGAAAGGCTGAAAGTACATTACTGAAATTTATTGCATATGAGAAACACATTTTAAAAAATCATAAAGATAGGTATAGAGTGAAAATTGGTCCCTGGGACAAAATTTATCATACTCTAGGTAATGCAGAAAAGCTGAAATTGGTATTTCCATAATGTGACAATAAAACCTAAAAATGTCAGAAGACATAAAATGTAAAAGTACATCATGCTAAAATGTATAATGTACAATGAAGCCATTATTTTTGGCTTCTATTCCTTTTCCTTGTATTATACAGTGAAATGAGCATAAGCCCTAGAGTCAGAAAACCTGGATTCAAATCTTGGTTTTGATATAAACACCTTATGGAACCTTAGACAAATTGTAACTTCCCTGGAGCTCACTTTTCTCATATAGAGATTGTGGTGCTTGGAATATCTTACCTGTAACTTTCTATCTATTAATATATGACATGACTATTTCTTCTTTTCCAGCAGATAACCAATGATCAATAAGCATTTATTACACAAATGCCTTCTATGTATTAGTCTTGGCACAGGAGATAGAAGTACAAAACTGAAAATAATCTCCTTATTCTTATTACGTTCTATCAGAGGACACCACATATGTGTATATAGGAATATACAGAATAAATATACAAGTTAAGTGAAAGGTAGATATAGAGCACAGTCAGAGTTAGGTACTACAGAGTTAATGTGGTATACTAGAACAAAAATCTGATCCTGAAGTCAGAGAATCTGGATCCAATCCTCCATCTACCATTTGACAACACACTTAACCTCTCTGTGCTCATTTCTATCATCTAGAAAATAAAGGAGGTTCTTTGAGGTCCCTGTCACAGTTTTATATGGGTGAACTTGAAGTATGTCAATCACTTTCACCCATTCAAATTAGCAATATGTCTGTAACTTTTAGTCTTATGAGAGTTGCCTGAGGCCATTTGGAAGTTATGGGCCTTGCCCACAATTACCAAGTATGCATAAGAGTCAGGGATTGGACCCAAGTCTTACTGACTCTAAGATTTCCCATTGGCTGACCCAGTGGGGGAAAATCGTTATTAAATAAAATTATGAACAATGGAATGACATTTAAATCCTTAAAGAGAAACCTAACTAAAATATAAAACAAAAAAAAGACACGGTAATTGTAGGAGAATTCCATATTCCTCTTTCAGAGAAGAAAAATGGATAAGAAGGAAATGTGTAACTCAATAGCTTATTGTAAAAAGAGATTTAAGAGACAAAAGGTTATTTCCTTGTAGTACTATTAAATTATATGCCACGGAAGATTATATAGTATCATTATAAAAACTGATCACATTTTAGAGAATGAAGAAATGATAAAGAAATAAAAGCATTAAATAAATTCTTTATAGTATATAATTACACATAATTAACATATTCTTTATAATACTTTTGTAATGAAAACAAAATTAATAAAAGAAACACAAGGAAAAGACATGCATGTAAATAGAGAAAAATGAATTGCATCCTAAATAATGTGTTTGTCAAAGTTGAAATCATAGAAACAGTATCCTTTCTGGTTCCCCAATGCCATTCTTATTAGTAGCATAGTTTGTAGTTAGCTACTTCCCCCATGATTCTAGGAATATCTATCAAGGACTAGATTCCAAATGCTGTCAATCATAAATTCCATTCTTTTGGTTCCCATAGCCTCAAGTAAACAATTAGCTTTTAGAAAAGGTATTTACTAAAATGGTATAACAAATGCATTTGTTTAAAAAAGACAACATATGCCTCCCAAAACCATGGGCTTGTTCTCCTACAAATATACAAAATGCCCAGGTGGAGAGTGAATTCTAACATAGATTACAATTGGAGTAAGATACATGTGTAGAGGACACATGTAGACAAAGAATAAACACACAGTTTCTGGATACTGGAAGTCATTCTTTGAGTTCTAGCTAGCATTTTTCTCAGCACGTTTCTTGTGATCAATTCTGTGTGACTATATTTTTGAAGCTATATTTGTCTATGTGTGTTTGATTATGTTTTTCCTCATGGTGTCCTTAGTTTGTCCTCACTGCTCTGTGTATGATGTATTCTTTCCTAGTAGTCAATCCAGTTTCTCCAATAGCAAGGTCATTGAGAGAGGAGGAGAAGAGAGAGAAATTTTCCCCCATCTTCCCCAAGAATGAATCCTACTTACGGGCTTAAATCCATCTTTTGAACTCGAAATTCATCTTGAACTTGTTTTTATCATACCACTAGACTTAGTCCACTTGACTAAATAAGTGCTGAACTTTCTGCTGCTATTTAAAACATCCAGGGGAGCTAATTTGCATAACCAGTTATGCTTTTCCCATCTTAACCCAATTAAAGAAAAATGTGCACCTAATAAAGGAACATGAGGTTATAGATAATTGTATTCACTTTAAAAATGAAATAACTAATAATTATTGATGATTGAACCTCCTTCATTATACTCTCCCCTTAGTAAAACTTTATCTGTCCCTAGTAAATCAATCGAAGAGCTTTGGACAGTCTATAATCTCTATATACATATACATACACGTATACACATACATATACATATACATATATATGTATGTATATAAATATAGATATATGTTAATGTATATAAATATATATGAATGTGCATATAGATATAGATAAATCTATATTATATAGATAATACAGATATGTATATAGATATAGATATAGCTCTCTACTTACTTTTTCAAGTATTGTTCAAGTACTTTCCCAAATTCCTCATAATAAAAACTCTCAGAAAAGTCCACGACTAAAGTTCACAAACAAATTTAGAAATTACCAGCCTATTTGGAGTGTCTCAGTGTACTAGTACCTCATCCAAGCTTATGTTTCCTGGACAATACGCCATATAATAGAACTTTCCTTTCCTCTCCCCTCAACCAAGGCTGTGTTTCTTGCTAAATTGATTGATCAGTCAGTAAGCATCTATTTAGCAACCATTCATTTATGTACTTAGGTTGAATATACAAAGAAAAAATTAAACTATCCCCACCCTCAAATAACTTACATTCTATGACAGAAGTAAAAATTGAGTAAATTAATCCATGTCCATAGGTATTAATAGATTCAATGTGAACTTGTGTGTTGTATTTAAAGAAAGATATGCATTTTAACAATGTAGTCAGTTGGTTAACCAAAAGTAGTTACTTTAATGGGAATGCCAAGTGCTATATCAGGCTATTGTTGGAAATAATTTAGAATAGGTGCTATCAAATTCCACTAGATAGGCATCTACTTACTCTACCTTTGACCAGCCATGCTTTAATGGTATGGTGCTTTTGATGGTATGGTACCATCAATAGATAGTATTATTTACCTCAGAGTAAAACTCATTAAATGATGTCTGTTTTGAATGGCCTAATTGTGCTCAGTGAATATTGTGATAATCAAAAGACAA
Source organism: Potorous gilbertii (assembly GCA_028658325.1). Classification (NCBI taxonomy): domain Eukaryota; kingdom Metazoa; phylum Chordata; class Mammalia; order Diprotodontia; family Potoroidae; genus Potorous; species Potorous gilbertii. Next base: position 81,825,547 of record CM053773.1, on the reverse strand, counting down.
TCAATTTCAACATTTGCATTATGTTTGAATTTCATATAAAGAATTTTATTAAAATTTTTGAAAATCACCAGATCATGTGAACACTGCTACTACACAATATATAGTATTGAGTTTTCCCTTAAGAAAGACTTAAACAATAACAAGAAACAAATAATCATTTATTCCCAATACAAAATAATCTTGGTCAGATTTTTTTCTAAGCTTTATTTATTCCAGAGAGGCCTGGGTTTTAACAGCAGAGGGTGTTGTGGGTCAGCATTGTGTGGGAAATGTGTTTAAACTCCAATATTCTGTGACAGAAATGTGCTAGTGGTAATAGTTTTCCTGAATATGAAAATGTGATCACTTAAATAAGCACATTTTTATTAAGTTCTGTGTAAAAGGCAATGAAAAAAGTACTGATGAAGCAAATACAGATTTCCTGCCCTCAAGGAGATGATATTCTTCTTCAGAATATAAGCTTTGTATGAGATAAGTAGCTAAATAATAACTAGGACTAGTTACGGTTGTGCATTAGTGATGAGGGGAGGGAAAGAAAGAAGTCAGGAAAAGCTTCACCTAGGAGGTCATACAGAGTCTTGAAGAACAGTAAGGATTATGTAATGTTGAGGTGAGGAGAGAATGCATCTACGTGTATAGAAACATTCTATGTAAAAGAGGCATGAGATGGAATGATGATTTTGGGAAACATCAAGTACATTGTAGCACAGAAAATGGAAGAAGGGGAGAAATGTGAAACAAGTTTAGTATGATAGGTTGGAGCCTGCATGTGATCACTATTCCTGATGTAGCTATCTCTCTATCACCAGATAACTCAGTAATTCTTGTCTCACTTGATGCCAAGAAGGAAAACCCATAAGGAGTGGGGATTTCTCTCTTCCCTTTCCCCATTAGTACAGTCACAAAGGCTCAGCAACTAATTAAAAGACTTTTTTGTAACTATGTTGCATGAACTCCCTGAGTCGTCATGGCTTATAAGAGTCAAGTAGAACATATTTATGCATACTGGAATGGGGATGTAGGGGGAAGAAAAAGAAAGAAGAAAGAGGAGGAGGAGGAGGAGGAGGTAGAGAGAAAGAGCAAATAAGACAATCAAAACTCTGCATATGGTTTCTTTTTTTGTGTTTTAATCATTTTTAAAACTATGAATTTATTTCTCTCCTTCCCAATTCCCCTATCACTGAAAAAAGAATAGAAAATCAAAGTATGCTTTCTATAAACTTCTCCAATCCTATATCATGACTTAATTTTATGCTATTTTTTCAAGTTTGTATTTAACTTCGACAGGAATATGTGCAGTTATATTGGTCAATGCCTGATAGACCCTCCGGTATTATGACTGACCTTTGACAAGTCATCCCACTTCTTTTTACCCTATTTCTCAATTTAAGTCATGGACATCAAAAAAACACCAAGATCTTTTTTTATGTGATTCTGGAATGTTGAAAAAATTAATGAAATGATGCCTGTGAAAACTAGAAGTCCTCAGAGACTGGTACTATGAAAATGTGACTTATTTTTATTATTATGTAGAGGTTTACAAACATAATATATACAAACTGAATATATAAATATTTGTATACACATGTGCCCATGTCTTTATGAGAGTTCATAAAACTCAAATAGCATTCATTGATTTTCATCTTATTGTAAGAAAAAAGAGCAATAAAATGCATCCTGCATGTGGAAACACTTAAAAACATTCACCTTACTAATAAAGAAAAATTTAACTGACTGTGGTCACTTGATATCATATTAAATAATTGCATGGTAATGAGATTTGACCCTCTCTGGAAGATTTGACCTGTGTAAAAAATATTTTAACTTCTTGATCTCATTGAATTTTAGAAACATCAGGACAGGCTTAGAACATCTCTAAAATAAATGAATAAAGTGAATTAAAAAGCATTTTCTAAGCACTTCTGTTCTGAGCTGTAAGCTAAGCACTTGAAATAGAAAAAGGAAATAGTCCCTCCTCTCAAGGAGCTCACATTCTGTAAGAAGAAGATAATACATATAGGAGAACTTAGCTACAGTAACAGATGGCAAGACCCAGGGTTCCTTAGCAGAAGAGTGAATGACAAATTCCTAGGATCCTTTATGATTTAGTAGCAAGATAGACGATAAAGTCAGGTGATCCTCAATAGTACTAGAAGAATTCAGTTGCAGTCTTTGTGCTTTTCCAAATAGCATGATCACCTATGGCAGTGGGAGTCATGACTGATGGAACAGGAGAGGACAAAGTGGAACAGGATTCCTTATTTTAGGGGGTTTCATGGGAGGGGTTAGTATCCAGATGGGAAAAGGAAAGAGGTATTGGCCAGAAAGGGAAGGTCTCAATTGGATCTGGGCATAGAGAGGTCTGGGGTAGCTAAAAGTAAAAGACTGTCAGGCTAGGGCATGGAGATTCAGAAAGAATGTAAAAGGAACTAAATATTTGCTACAAATTAAAATTCAAAGTTGTTAATGTGAAGAATGCAGGGGACTGATTTCTGTTGACTTGGTGCCCCATTTGTTCACGGTTCTCATTTCCTGTTTCTGTTCTTTCATCATCATCATCATCATCATCATCATCATCATCATCGTTGTTGTTGCCTCTTTTTGTATAATATAAACTTTAATATTTTTTGACAGAATCACAGAAGCCAGAGTTAGAATGTACCTCAAAAGGCATCTAGGTGAACCTCTGTACCAAGGAATTCACATTAGCACATAGCTAATGAGGGGGATCTGTCTCAAGGAAGTCTTGTCCTTAGGGTATGCTTGGATCTAGCCTTTCATGTAGATTATACAGACAACGTGCAGTTATTTCTCAGCCTACTTTTAATCCAACCATGAATACAAAGCTTGGTGAGTCTACCACCAGTCATTAGTCAGTGGGGGGTTGATACTGTGTGATGACTAGGATGCTTCTGGTGGGCTACAGAGTTAGAAGATTAGACGGTTCACGAGTCACTGAGTTGGGACTGATTTCCCATATAAATTGTCTTTTATACCTATCCCCTTTAAATCTCATCTTATTATACTTGGCCCAATTTACTATCCTGTGAAAACCTTTTTGATGTAGATGTAAATCACACAGATAGCATTGTAAGTAGGAGAACCAAGATTTGAAATTATGCCTTCTGATCTATATCTGGAAATTTCCTGGTTCCAATTGAACGGTCTTTTTGTAGAAAGATAGAACCAAATATTAGTACTATGATATAGGGCTTCTGGGAGACAAGATGACAGAGTAAGCAGTAAATCACTGTAACTCTCACATAATCACCTCCAAACAACTATAAAAGAGTGCCCTCAAACAAATCATGGAACAGCAGAACCAGCAAAAAAGACCAGGTGAAGCAATCTTATAGCCCAAGAAACTTGGAAAATCAGCAAGGAAGGTAAAAGGGGAGGGCAGTTCAGGACAGGAAGTATCCCAGCAGGCCAGCAGCAAGTCCCACCTCAGCAAACCAGTGGGAGATTCTGAGTCCTAGTGTGGTGAAACAGACAACTCCCAACACCATGACTCCTCACATGCCTCAGCATGAGGAGGGAAATTGCAGGCAACATTTCTGAGAACCACAAGTGCCTCAGTGTAGTCCTGGGCAAACAGGCATCCTCCAGCAGCCAGACTTCCACATGCTTCAGCACAGCCTCAGGCTAACAGGTACATGACAACTCTACCGATGACCAAGCAAACAGGCAGCTTCCAGAACAACCCCTTTCCTTTAGCATAGCTCCAGGCAGGCAGGCAGCCATCAGAGGACAGATCACCAGGTGTTTGAGTGTAGTCCCAGGGAAACCCCGAATCACCCTGCTGGCCTCAGCACATGCCAGACACTACTAGTCAGACTCCAGCTCAGCACCAGGTAAGATGCCATTCCCCTATGGCCTCCTGCAATGCCAGCCATCCAGTCACCCCACCCCCTTGGCACAGCACCAGACACCAGTCCCCCATAAGTTTCAGCAGAATACCAGGTTAAAGATCCAGGGCCTGTAGCCACTGGCATAAGAACCCTGAGACAGGTTCCCTTTCACCCCAGGATCAGAGTTCAAATTTAAAACAAAGAGAAAAGGCTAAACAAGATGAGTAAAAATAAAAACAAAAACAAATCTGACCATAGAAAGTTTTTATGGTGACAGGAAAGAGCAGGACACAAACTCAGAAGAGAAAAACAATGTCAAAACACCTATAGGCAAAATCCCAGAGAAAACAGGAAGTGATCTCAAGCCCAGAAAGAACTCATGGAAGAGCTCAAAGTGGAGCTTAAAAAGCATAACAGAGAGATAGAAGAAAAATTGGGAAAAGAAATGTGTTATAAGGGAATTATGAAAAAAGAAAACAATTGATTTACAAGTACAATTGACCAGATGCAAACGGAGATACAAAAATCCACTGAAGGAAAAAACTCCCTAAAATGTACAATTGACCAAATGGAAAAGGAAGTACAAAAACTAACTGGAGAAAACAACACTTTAAAAGTTTAAATTGGACAAGTGGAAGCTAATGACTCTATGGGACATCAAGAATCAATTAAACAAACTCAAAAGAATGAAAAATAGAAGAAAAGATAAAATGCCTCATGGGAAAACAACTGATCTAGAAAATAGATACAGGACAGACAATGTCAGAATCATTGAGGTTCCTGAAAGCCATAATTAAAAGGAGGGCTTAGACAGCATTTTTCAAGAAATTATTAAGTAAAACTGCCCTGATATCCTAAAAGTAAATGGTAATAGTCATTGAAGGAATAAACTGATCACCTTAGTAAAGAGATCCCAAAATAAAAAGTCCAAGTAAAAAATAGTCAAATTGTAGAACTATCAAAGAAAGAAAAAAGTACTGCAAGTGGCCAGAAAGAAACAATTCAAATATCAGGGAAAGACAATCAGGATTACACAATACAGGATTTAGCAGATTCCCCATTAAAAGATCAGAGGACATGGAACATGACATTCCAGAAGGCAAAATAGCTAAGACTACAAGGGAAGAATCATCTACCCCAAAAAATTAAGCAGAATACTCTAAGGGAAAAAATGGTCATTCAATGAAATAAAAGGATTTCAAAGTTTCATAAGGAGAAGATTGAGAATGAATTAAAAATGTGATCTCCAGTATCAAGACTCAAGTGAAGCCTAAAAAAGGGAAAAGAAAACATAGGGCATTCAATGGAGCTGAACTGGTGACATCCTTGCATAGGAAGATGATACTTGTATTTTATTTTTTTTAATACTTGTCATTTTTAAAAACTGCATCACTAACAGTACAGTTAGAAGGAATACACATAGACAGAAGGCATAGGTATAAGGTGAATTTGAGGGAATGACATAAAAATAATTAAAGGATGAGAAAGAGGAACACACTGGGTAAAGAACATAGAGGTAGAATGGGTAAATTATTTCACATGAGGAGGCACCAAAGACCTATTATAGTGTAGGGAAAGATGGTAGACTGGGCAGTTGGCATCACTTGAACCTTACTCTTATCAGTATTGTTTCAAAGAGAGAATAATATACATAATCAGTTGAATATAGAAATCTATCTTACCAGAGAGGAAAATGGGAAAGGAGGAGATTAAGTAAAAGTCAATAATGTGGGGGACTGTGAAACTGAAAAGGAAGGACAGATTGGCAAAGGTGATAGAAGCAAAACACTGTTGAGGAGGGAAAGGGTGAAAGGAAAGAGAGGGCAAACAGGAGGAAAAATAGCATGGAGAGAAATAGACAGTAATCATAACTGTGAATGTGAATGGAATGAAATCTCCCATTAAAAAGGAATGGATAGAAGAGAGGGTAAAAAACCTGAATCCTATAATATGTTGTTTATGAGAAAAATATTTGAAGCAGACAGACATAAACAGAGTAAAGGTAAGGTACTGGAACAGAATCTACTATGCTTCAGTTGAAGGGAAAAAAGCAAGTGTAGCAATTCTAATCTCAAAAAAAAAAAGCAAAAACTATACCTATTAAAACAGATAAGGAAGGAAACTATATCTTGCTAAAAGGTACCATGGACAATGAAGTAATATCAGTACTAAAAATATATGTATCAAGTGGTATAGCACCCAAATTCTTAAAGGAGAAGTTAAGTGAGCTACAGTTTCATGAACAAACAAGAGAAAGAAAGCGTTGCAAAAAGTGACATAAAAATCTTTGATTATATTAAATTAAAAAACTTGTGCACAAACAAAACCAATGCAAACAAGACAGAAGGAAAGAAGAAAACTGGAAACAATCTTTATAGGAAGTCTCTCTGATAAAGGCTTTATTTATTACATATATGCAGAACAAAGTTAAATTTATAAAAATACAAGCCATTCCCCAATTGATTTAGGGTTGAAGGATGTGAACATGCAGTTTTCAAATAAAGAAATCAAAGCTATATATAGGCATATGAAGTACTCTAAATCACTATTGATTAGAGAAATGCAAATAAAAATAACTCTTGAGGTACTATGTCACACCTATCAAATTGGTTAATATGATATGATATAAAAAGGAAAAATGATAAATGTTCAGGAGGATGTGAAAAAAAATAAGGCACTAATGCACTCTTGGTGGAGTTGTGAACCGATCCAACCATTCTGGAGAACAATTTGGAACTATACTCAAAAGGCAACCAAATTGTGCATACCCTTTGAGCCAGCAATACCACTATTAGGTCTGTATCCCAAAGAAATAAAAAAGTGAATAGGACCTACATGTGCGCAAAATATTAATAGCAGCCCTTTTTGTGGTGACAAAATATTGAAAATTGAGGAGATGCCTATCAGTTGAGGGGTGGCTGAATAAGACATGGTATATGAATGCAATGTAATATTATTGGGCATAGAAAATGATAAACAGGCAGATTTCAGAAAAGTCTAGAAAGACTTGTATGAACTGATACAAAGTGAAATGAGCAGAACCAGGAAAACATTGTACACAGCACCAGCAAGACTGTGTGATGATCAACTATGAATGATTCATCTTTTCTCAGCAACCTAATAATCTAATGCAAGTGCAAATGACTCAGGAATGAAAATGTTATCCATATCCAGATAAAGACTGGACTCTGAATATAGATCAAAGCATACATTTTTCAGTTACTTTACTTTTTCATTTTATCTGTTTCTTTTTTCATAGTGACCAATATAGAAATATATTTTACATGATTGCACATGTATAACCTGTATCAAATTGCCTACCATTTTTGGAAGAAGTGAGGAGAGGGAGGGAGAAAATTTGGAACTCAAAATCTTATAAAAATAAATACGAAAAATAGTCTTGATGGAAATATATATATATATATGTATATATATATATATATATCAATACATTGTGTAATGAAATGGATTGTTATATATCCATATAAAATTTTCCTATGAATTTCACAATTAGAATTTATAGTTGAAAAAATTAATAGGAGCTTATAGATCACCTAATATAATCCTATTTAATAAGTGAACCTGGACCTATGTTCAATTCAACTGAAATCATTCCAAGAAATATTTATTTAGTACTTTGATTAGCCCAAAGATAATTAAGATGTACCAGCCCATATAGATCTCAGAATGTAGTAGATACTGATGAATACAAAACAAAATTGAAGCTTAAAAGTGCATAAGAGGCTTAAAGAAGGTATAGGAATTCCAAAAAGAGAAAGTTCATTCCTATAATCAGAATCAAGGGAAGTTCCTTTAACTGAGGCATTTAAGTGTGATCCTAATAGGTGGGTAGGATGTCAACAGTCAGAGGGTTCATAAGGGATAACATAGAAGCAGGAGAATGTGAAAACTGTCCAAGAGATAACTAATTTATTTTGACCAAGGAGGGAGGTCAACGTAGCAGTTTTGTGGAAGATGGAAAGGTTTGGAGGAGAGAATAATTTGAGACAAGAAGACTAGTTTTAAAGCTATTACAAGTTTAGAAGTCTATATGGCAATGAAGGTTTCTATGAGGTTAATGAGACAACAGAAAATGACAAGGGATATTGTCAAGATAGAATCCCACAAGATTTGGTGACTGATTGGAAGTGAGAAATACAGGAGAGGGAAGGGGCAAAGATAACATGGTACCTAGATTTCAAATATTGGTAACAGAGAAAATGGTGATACTTTTTGGCAAGAATAGAGAGAGGATCAAGATTTTTTTCTGGTAGAGGGAGGGGTGTGGGGAGATTATGCTCATTTTTGAATTGTTGAATTTGAGATACTTGTGAGACATCCTAATGACAGTTTCTACCAGGCAGCTGGAGATAGATGCCTGAAGCTCAGAAAAGAGATGAAGAAAAGAAACATTCACAGAGCTTTGGATTCTTCTGAATCATATTGCAAATAATTTACATTTTTTATAGGTATTTTCTTGTATACTGAAAAGGATATGTTCAGTAGTGTACTTGAATTGTGAGAAGGTTAATGGCACTATATAGAAATAATACTGGACAGCTAAGATCATCATTTTATAGCATTTTCCCAAGAAACATTTATATTTTCTCTAATAATTCTTAAACAATTAAACTAAACACTGAATTATTTTAAAAATGTAAACCCACTTGGACTTGATTTGCCTTGATTATGGCTGGTTCTTATTGCTCTTATTTAATAGTGATTTATTTAGATTTCTTTCAAGGGAATCAAGCATCAAATGTCCAATGAATTATACTGAGAGGAAACTAGATATTGCTAATGTATTTTAAACAGTTGTGAAATTACCTACATTGGCTTATTCCATCCTTGCAATTTGCTGATCCTGCATTTAAATGCTAATCAAGGCTTCTGGGTTATTATTTATATCTTTTAATCTTATATCTGCACATGAATTATTTTCCATGAAACCTTATGTAACATTCTAAGTCGACAAGTGTATTTGTTCCAGTGGCAAATGGAACTAGCTGCACAGGTGGCTGGCACTTAGCATTAAAATGTAAGGCATTACGAATATATATTTGGCACAGTAGCAGACATATCAAGTACACAGCAGGTTGCACAAGAAACTTTTTTCCTAAATGTAGCCATGTACACACAGCTCATTAAAGTGGCATGAGGTACGTGGGTGCTGTCAGTAGATTTGTCAGTTACACAAACAAAAGGAAATTCTGTAAATTGCAGCATGAAACCCCCATACACTCACCTCTCTTACCTGAAACATGCATTAGGGAAAGGAACTTTCATGGTCTGAGCCATGTAGAAAGTACCTGCAAATAGGGATAAAAATAGAGAAGAACAAAAAATAAATGTTTCTCAGAGGAACATGTCAGATTAATTCTCTGACTCAAGTGATAAATGTTGGTTGGTTGTAAACTTATTGAAGAAGGTCTTCCACAGGTTTGTGTAGGGGGTGACAGAACTTTTCTCTTTGATCTGACATTTTTGCCGAAGTATTAGAAGGCTTTTCTCTCCAGTATATGGACTAGAGGGCATACTGATGCCTTTTGCAGCAATAGCTAGGAAGAATTGTTCCAATAGAAATTGTAGCAAATGGAGGAATCAGATGTTACATTCAATGAAAAACCACAAGGGTATTTACATGTCATATAGAATTTTAGTACAAAAGATTCTCCAAATGCTCTTAAATGGGAAAAATACAAATATTATGATTGTATTTACATTGTAGGATTCTACAACCTTGAGTTCCATTTTCATTAAAAGTAAAAGCAGACTTTTTTGTATTTCTCTAAGGAGCCATTTTTTTCTAGGTCTGTGTATCATTCATGTTTGTATGAAAAGAGTCACTAAATTGAATTGAAGTGGCTGTATTCAATTGAGATCTGATGTTTAGATATTGACATATTTGCCTTTCTGCCCATACAGAATGTTTTTTTCTCTATTCACCTTTTCATCTACCTAAGATTTAGCACCCTGTAAAGATGCAATAATGACAAACAACCCCCAAATAATTGCATCTGAAATCAATTGGAAAAATGTTTATTATTACATATAATATATACTTCATGGACAATACTTCCTTTCAGCAGGATCATTCACTTAAGAGAAAACCTTTAGCCTCATTGTAAGAGGTTAGTGTGGGCAGTCCTCTAATTAAATTGAGAATCTTAGTGTGTGGTATGACATTGTTCAGGAATTTGAAAATATCTTCTTCTGAAGGGTATTTACATACTTTGACTCCTTATGGAAGGGAGGGGGGAGCTCAATAAATTGGGATAAATCGATTGACTCAGAGACTATTGCAGGTAAGCCCCTATGTATTTGTGCCAGACCTGAGCATTGGTCAGAGACCTAAGTGTAGAATTTTGTCCCCTAGTGGTTAAATGGCATAGATCTCACAGAGATCTTCCATCATCATTCCCACTTCAACCCCACAAATGGTAGGCAATTGGACTATGAGATAGCTGCACCTCTGGCAGAAGTAGAGTACTGAGTTATTGATGAGTTCTTGCATTCTCAGTGACTAGATCCAGCTACGTAGAGAAACATGGCAGTGCCACTTCATCTCAGTCATGTTTCCCCAAGAAACAGGATTCATGAGACTTAGAATTAAGAGTAGAATGATGAAAACAGCTTTGGGTTTGGAGTTAGAAGGCCCAGGTTTTCATTCCAGCTTTGCACTTGCAACCTGTATGACCTTGGGATTCTCTTCGCTGGTTCTGACTTCAATTTCCTCCATCTATAAAATGAAGAGATTAGAGTAGACGGTCCTTAATGTTTCTTCCACCCCTAAACCTTTAATCCAAAATAATAGTCATTCTCGAATAAAAATCTCATAGAGGGAGAAAGGGCATTGTGGGTAGCTCTAGTCTTGTTTGCTAGTCACTTTAAAATTTTGAGGAACTGGGCTTTTAGAGGGTTCCTGGGCAATATAACTCTGAGGATTATTCTGGTGGGAGAAATCTGGGACTCAGCCTTCTAAAGAGAGAAACACAATTATCACCTCTTAGGAGGCAGTGAAGAGGGCTGTAATATTACCCCAAAAGTTAGAGGAATTGAAGGGAACATAAAGATATGAAAGAGCTAAAAATATGAACTTTCTCCTATGTTGGTACTGGAAATTTATTCAGAAAGTGCACATTCAATAGGGACTGTGTTTGCTATTTGTCAACCTAAAGTTTGTTTGACATTGGGAAGGGGATTTCAATTCCTGAAGATACTACCATAAAATTAGAAGCTTATATGGATCTCAAGTGAAAATACCACTTACTTGAATGGTGAGTTTTCTCTAAACCCACAAAGGGGTGGTAAGAATCTGGAGATCTTTAATTATCTCTGGGGAAAGATGAAATTCATGAGAAAAGGAAGAGAGATTACGTGTGTGTGTGTGTGTGTGTGTGTGTGTGTGTGTGTGTGTGTGTGTGTGTGTGTGATAGAAGCTGTCATGTACTTTATATACATGTGTTATCTCAAGGGGCTTTATGGGATCTCAACACTCTTTCATATACATCTATTAAGATCTAGACATGAGCTGTATTCTGAGAATTCCAATGTGTGTAGGTGTCACAATAAGCCAAAAAACTATGATTTGAGATGAATAGTCAAAATTTGAACTCAGCCTGTATAATCCTGGAGCATAGAGTACTAAGCACATTTCCTTCTCTAGTGAATTAGGACAAACAGAGGTTATATGATTTGCCCAGGTTCATGCAACTAATAAGTATCTGAGATCTGGACTTGAACTCAGGTCTTGCTCACTCCTGGCCCAATGCTTTACCTAGTTGCCACACCTCCTGTACTAGGAAAGTAATAGTAAAAATAACACTCCAACTGACAAGATCTTTGCTTATTATTTTAAGACTAGAAGCTTTTGAAGCAATAATTTTTGAGTTAATGGATCTGTTTTTCATTTTGACCCTTTACTTTGAGATTTAGTGTCCCAGTTCCTGTCTCATTGTGGTTGTGAACAATTGTGAAAAGGGGATACTAGTAGCACCTACATCAAAAAATTGTTTTGAGGATGAAATGAGATAATATTGGTAAAATCTCTTAGAACAATGCTTGACACATAATTAGGGGTTGTGTAAATATTTATTCAATTCCCTTCTCTTATTAGTTATGTGACCCCAGACAAGACATTTAAATAGTTTCACTTTTTCACACATTTCTCTTCTATAAAAGGAGGCATTTGGACCACATGATGTAAGTGGTTCCTTGTATCTCTGACATCCTCTGATAATGAAATCTTGAAAGAAATAGCTCCAAATAGGCAGAATAGGCAATCAAAAACTAGGATGGTAAGAACCACAAATCGTTAAATAGGAGTCATTAAGAAATACAGAAAACTCTGTCACTCTTGATGGTAACTGATTATTGAGTGACAAGGAACTTCCTTTTGATGAACAACTGTGGTGTGTCAACCACACCCACTCTTGCATATTAAAGGAGACATCCTGCTGAGATCAGAGAACAGGACAATTATTACAGTGAATAAATCAATCATAGGGCCCTGATTTTTTTTCTTTTGTGTTACATAGAATTTCTTAAATGTTTTTTGGTGTCTCCTTGATAAACCTATTTTACTGGTAGATCATGAGGTCTACCCTTGACAGCCACTGCTGTCAAGGAAAAAAACAAACAAACAAACAAAAAACCCTGAGTCTTCCATTGTGATTTTAATTTGTGCTTTCTGGCATCTCAGAAGTATTCCTTTGTTTTAATTTTATTTTTTTATTTTACCATAGACTTTAGTATTTTCTCACAAGTTCACACTGGAAAAAAAAACCACAGAGGCTACTGAGGACTGTTTTCCTCAAAAGTGCATTATTTTGTTTAGTTTCTCTGGAACACTGGAAAAATGTCAAGTCTCTGCAGATTCTGTTCATCACTCAAATGCATGGCATATAATTTTAGCAGAAACTTTCTTCATGTTCAATTTTCTTTGAGAATGATTCTTTTCCTTTATCTAAATTCAACTCTTCAGCCATCATTCTCTTATCAACTACTTGAATGAACCAGATATTTGACCTTTTCAACATTTTCATTGATGTGATTGGACAACTGCTTCATACAATGTCCTAGACATTTTCCCTATCTTTTAAAAACATTTTGTGTTAGTAAAAACTCTTACTCTTGACATAACTTCGTTGGAGAGGTAGCATGGTATAATACAAAAGGCTGGGGAGATGAACTAAAGACTAGGTTAGCAGTCTAAAACATTCTATTCCATAACTAACCAGGTAAATAGAGACAAGTCATTTCTATTTTCTCTGCCTTTAATTTCCTCCCTTAGATAGGGAGATGGTGAGCGTTTGGCTAAAAGATAGCACATCGCCAGGGTTTTTTTAAATTTGTTTCCTTTATTTCTTTTTTGCATGATAAAGCAGTAATATAGGCCAGCTCCCTAAAGGGTAATGTTCTTGCCCCATTCATTTGGCTTTGTTCATATGTCAAGCTACTGAGAAATTTAGAATTTCTAATCCTATCAGATGGTTGTCTGGGGCAATGGACCCCAGAGTCCAAAAATAAATAATATTTGCCTAGACCATTCTGCTTGTTTATTTTATTTTGTTTAATTTTTCATAGGCCCTTAACTGTATGTATTATATATGCTATAGGTACTCATCCTGACATATGATTTAAAAGCACTATTAACCAACTCTTATGTAGGTGAGAGACTTTTTAGTTATTGCATCACGTTGTATCATATTCATGCTGTATCAGTTCCAAGATGGTCAAAACATCACTGTGAAGGCGCTACTGGAACAATGTCCAGCAAAGACTAAGCTACTCAACAATGATCATAAAAGCAATAGACGAGAGATAAGCAACGTGCCCAAGGGAAATATCATGATCGGTGAAGAGTAGCTGCAATAAAAATATCACAACAACATCAGTGTAAGACACAGATGGTTCTTCATTTTCTGCATGTCCTGAGATATTGGTTTCCTCTCTACTTGTCTGCCTTGGTCAGAAGTATTCCTTAATTTTGTGGTTCTTATGCATAGCCCTAATATGTACCCACTCTTCTCGCTGATGATATGTGCATCTGTGGTACCATGTGATGCCAGGTTATGTGGATAATATTCTATTAATGTTTTCTTACAAAATATTTCATTAAATAATATTAATTGAGTCCTTTGGCTGACTAAAAAGGAATAATCATATTGATAGACACGTGAACTATGATTTTGAGCAAATATAAACCCTAGAGTATTGTGAACCTGTAGTAGATTTCTGGGAGGGACTCGTGTGTGTGTGTGTGTGTGTGTGTGTGTGTGTAAGCTTTTGCCTAGGAATTACATATGTGGCTATAATAATAATTGTGCTACCTCCTTCAAGTGTTTCAAAACCCATTGAGCAATTTATTAATTCCAACTTTCCTTATGTCATTAATGTATCTAAGATCTGAGGAGTAGCTCGGTGGTTTAGTGGATAGAGCATCAGTGCAGGAGTCAGGAGGACCTGAGTTCAAATCTTACCTCAGACACTTGACACTCACTGCTGTGTGACTTTGGGCAAGTCACTTCACCCCAGTTGCCTCATCCTGGGTCATCTCCAGTCATCCTGATGAACATCTGGTCACTGGATTCAGATGGCTCTGGAGGAGAAGTGAGGCTGGTGACCTGCACAGCCCTCCCTCACTCAAAATCAAGTGCAAATCATGTCATTATTCCTATGATAGCATGGTCTCCTTCAGCAACAAAGGATGAACATACACTATAATGTATCTAAGATTAAATTTAATGTTTCTCTAAAATCATCAGGAAGCATTTTCTGTGAAGGGATCAGCTTGAAGTCTTTGCAATAAGATCAGGGGTGAAGCAAGGATGCCCATTATCACCTTTGTTATTCAATATTGTAATAGAAATGTTAGCTATAGCAATAAGGGAAGAAAAAGTAGTCAAAGGAACTAGAACAGGCAGTGAGAAAATAAAACTATCACTCTTCACAGATGATATGCTTTATTTAGAGAATCAACTAAAATACTACTTAAAATAATTAATGACTTAGCAAAGTTGCAGGATACAAAATAAACTCACATAAATCATCATCATTTCTATATATTGCCAACAAAGTCCAGTAGCAAGAGACAGAAAGAGAAATTCCATTAAAAATAATTGTAGTTAATATAAAATAGTTAGGAGTTTACCTGCCAAGACAAAGCCAGGAACTATATGAACACAATTACAAAACACTTTTCATACAAATAAAGTCAGATCTAAACAACTGGAAAAATAATAATTACCCATGGGTAAGCTGAACCAATATAATAGAAATGACCATTCTACGTAAATTAATCTAATTATTCAGTTCCATACCAAACTATCAAAATTATTTTTTAGAGCTATAAAAAAATAATAACAAATTTAATCAAGAACAAAGGACAAGACTATCAAAAGAATCAATTAAAAAAAAGTGAAAAATGTGGCCTAGCCATACCAGATCTCAAACTGTATTATAAAGTGGTAATTATTGAAACAATCTGAAGATGAGTAGGAAATATAGTGGTAGATCAATGGAACATGTTAGGCACACATTATACTATGAAAAATGACCATAGTAATCTAGTACATGATAAATCCAAAGATTCAAGCTTTTGGAACAAAATCTTATTATTTGACAAAAAATTCTGGGAAAACTGAAAAACAGTATGGCAGAAAGTACATATAAACCAATTTCTCACACATACACCATGGGTAGGTCAAAATGGGTAGATGGTTTACATATAAAAGGTGATTACCATAAACAAATTAGGAGACCATGGAATAATTTAGTTTTCTAATCTATGGATAAAGGAAGAATTTAGAACCAAAGAAATTATAGAGAACATTACAAAGTATAAATTAGACAATTTTGATTATATAAAATTAAATACACACACACACACACAAACACACACACACACACACACACACACACACACACACACACACACAGGCAATGCAACCAAAATTTAAAAGAAACCTGAAAACTGTGAAAACAGTTTTTGATGCAGAAGTGTTTTACACTCAAAAGGAAGACAGGAATGAACTAGGAGAGTAGTAGAGAGGTGGAATTAAAAAGGATGAATTAGTCATACTTAAAACAAACCCTAACCTGAGATGATGGATACTGAGGAAGAGATAAAAGGTTAGAAAAGGTGAGTCCCTGGGACCAGTGTATGAGTAAGGGGAAAAAAAGAGATAAGCAGATGGAATCAAGAATAGATCCATAGTTCTGAGCACATTACTCTCTTAATCTCTTCGTTTTAAAAAGGTTTATGAGTTGCAAAGAGAAGAAAAGGAAAAACAAAATAGAAGGAGTGGAAATACAAATGAAACTATCCTAATCATTAATATGAATGGCAAGAACTCACCTCCAAAATGGAAGTGGATAGGTAAATAGATTATAAAGCAGAATCCAATAATACACTAGTTAAAAGAAACATACTTAAAATATATAGATTCACACATAATTTAAAATCAAGAACCAAAACAAAATCTATTTTGTTTAAATTGAACTCACTAAAGTAGAAATAATAATGTTGACCTCAAACAAAGCAATAGTAAAAATAGATTTAATTAAAATAAACAAGGAAATATTTTTTTTCTGAAAGATAACGCAACAAATTAATTTAAGTAACTATGCTCTGCATAGTATAACATTTAAATACTTACATAATAGGTTAAACAATTAATGGAGAGAAAAGCATAGTAAAATGATAACAGAGAAGCATCAACATACCACTCTTCAGATCTAGAGAAATTAAAAGGGGAAAAAAAAGCTATGAATTTGAAAAACTTTAGAAAAATTAGAGATAAGAGCCTTCTTGTGATTAATGAGTGGGAATAGAACAGAATACACATCTTCCTGAGAACAGTGTGACATCTTGATGAAAATTAATGACATTTTGGAACATAACAGTTTCACAAACCAATAAAAAGAAATATTAAACATACTTTACTGACCATAACATAATAAAAGATGTATTCATTTGATGGTTACAGAAAAAAAGATTATAATTTAATTGAAAATTAAATAATTTAATCTTAAATAATGTGTAGAGATTAAACAACTTAATCTTAAATTGGAGATTAAATAATTAAATCTTAAACAATTTATGCATCAAAGATACTGTATAAACAGTATATAGAAATCATATAAAAATATACAATTTCATAAATATTAAGGCAACATACTAAAATGTAATACAATGCCTTAAAAGCAGCCCCTAGGGAAAATACACACACACATACACACATATGTATCAAAATATTTTCATTAACATAGCAGAGAAAGAACAGATCAACAAATTAGTAAGGCAATAAAAAACTAGAAAACTAATAAAATTAAAAAACCACTAAAAAGGAAATTTTGAAAATCAATTTTTTTTAAAAAAAGAAAAAATCCACCTAATTAATAAATAAAATTATAAGCTCTTTTTAAACCAATAAAACAAAACAATATGTTTTCTGATTTGAAGGAACATGATAACCTTTCCAGGATAAGCTTATCATCTGTAATCTCTTCTCAACATCTTCTCAACTCCCTCAGTTCTTCTTTCCTCTGATTGGAGGACTGGAACACCAAGCTTCTCTCAGAGCTTTCCTTTAGAGAGAGTAGGAATTTGGACTTTCCAGATCACTCTCTACTTTTCTAATGGTAGTTCTGACTAGTTTAAACAACCTGGAACAAGATGTTTGACCTTTGTCTTTCCCTTACTTCTCTCTCCCACCCCTACACTATCCAGCTTCCTTTTGTGTGTTGTCTTCTTCCATTATATTATAAGTGCCTTAGGGCAGAGACCATCTTTCTTTTCCTTATTTGTATCTCCAGTGCTTAGCACAGCGCCTGGCACATAATAGACACTAAATAACTATTTATTGAATCGAATTAATTTAAAGAAGAAAAATGAATTACCAATGTCAAAAGTGATTAAGGAAAAGATGTAATGCCAAATCAGTAAAGGAACTTAGGAGAAACTATTTTACCCTAACATAATGCCCATAAATCATGCAGTGTCTTCCTATGTCCCTTTACCCCCAGGCAGTTCATATAATAGGATGCATGGTCACTACCCTTACTATGTTACTGAATCAATCTACAGCTTCTCACAAAGAAAATGACTTTAATGAAATGATGGAAAACATATAAGAAAGAGCAATTACTGATTTATATTTGTTTGCATGTCATCTCTTCAGACTTCAAGCTATATAGAACAGGAACTCTCTTTTGTCTCTTTTTGTATTCCCAGCATCTAGGACAGGCAGTCCCTGGCACACAGTAGGTACTTATTAGGTGCTTATTAAATATTTATTGATGGATTATTGATTGAAATGGGTTGGAACTTTCTTTGAGATGGTCACATTCTACATTTTATCATATATAGGTACATATGTATGTATGTACAGATGTATTTGAATACATGCCACCCAGAATCCCATGTCAGAATCAGAAGGGTGATATCAGAGGAAATTTTACCTATCAAAAAAGAAACCTATTCTAAAACATCCCCAAATGATCATCCAGTTTGGGTTCTATGGATGATGAACCTATTATTTCATAAGGTACCTCATTCTGCTTTTGGACAAATTTAATTATTAGGAAACCCTTTGCTTTGTTAAGTCAAACTCTACCTTTCTGCAAATTTTAGCCATTTTTCATTTAACTCCAAGGTCAAATTCAGAAAATCTAATCAATCTTCCACATATAGGTTTTCAAATACTTGAAGAAAACTGTCATATGTTTTCTTTCCCTCTCCCTGTCCCCCAACCTTCTTTTCTTCAGAATAAACGTTCCCTAGTCTTTTATTTGCTTTCTGTATGGCATGACATCTTTCAACATTCTATCCACTCTGCTCATTAGCTTTATAAAGTCTTTTAAAAAATTTCATGTCCAAGAGATAAAGTCTCTATTTTTAATTTTTATATTGAGTCTGCTAAAATTGTCAAATCTTTTTTCCCATATGAGCTGTATTAATCCAAGTATATGACTTGTATATTCAAATTATATCTCACCATATTAGATTATACTCATTGTTCTAGGCTTTCAAAATGAGGAGTCTCCTTCTAACTCTACATCCTATAATCCAATGCTCTTTTTTAAGATCTTTATTCTGTCATCCAACATGTTCATGATATTAAAGATCTAGAGCTAAAAGTGACCCATGGAGGGGTTCTATTATAGTCTCCCCCTTTTTGTAGATGAGGAAAAGAAAGTGGTGTCATTTTTGTTTATTTCAGTTCCAAATTCTCTCTCTCCTTTCATTCCCTTCCCAATTTTTTGAGAAGGCAAGAAATATACCTATTATATATGTGAAGTTATAGAAAATATATTTCCAAATTAGACATGTTTTAGGAAAAAAAAGCCAGAAAAACAAAGTGAAAAATATATTTTAATTTGCACTTAGAGTCCTTCAATTCTCTTTCTCTAGAGGTAGACAGCATTTCTCATATTGTGTCCTTTGGGAAATGAAATCTAAAGAAGTTAAATGACTTTCTCAAGGTCACACATTTAAAACTAGGATCCAAACTTGTTCATTTATATCTATTTATATTAAATAAATTTGCAAATTGGACAAGGAGATCATCTGAGATTTTGTCCAAGTTTTTGATAAAAATGTTCAGTGATTTTTTCTATTAGATAGTAGGCTCCTTAAGGGTAAAAGCTGTGTCTCTGCTTCTATTTAACACAGTGCCTTGTATGTAGTCATGATTGTTTAATTAAAATTGGATCCTTCAAAAATGCAAACACTATTTTTCACAACTTTATTATGATTATGTCATTGTTATTCCTATTAAAATATCAGTTCCCCCTTTTGATGAAGGAATTAGTTTAAGATTGATTATAGATATGTCAGTAATAATTAATACACGTGAGACACCCCACAAAATGGATCTTTAGAAACAATTAAGAGGCAAGTTTTTCCCCCTTTTAATGTACATCCAGTTGAGAGTCAGGTGGGTCGCTTTTTGTTGAAGACACTGTGGATGACTACTTTTCTTTAGATCCAAACTTTGACATTACATAGGCAGTAGAGGAGAATGAAGTTCTTCATTCACTGATGAAGAGATACAGTATTTCCTGTTCAGGTGTGGATTGAATTAGAAGGACTTTGTGATCCTTTCCAATCATGAATTTATGTAATTCTGTGAAGTAATGCCTTCTTTGCCCAGCATCATTTGCAAATGTACTATTCTACAAAAAAAAAAAAAAAATGGAATTTTCAGTTAACTGAAGCTTATATCTTAAATTGCTAATTTTTTTCTTTTAAATTGAACCACCCAGGTTGGAAATCTCTCTAAATTGCATTACACACTTCCTTGACTTCTTAAATAGAGGGTACTGAATATAATTTAACCTTTTCTTGATGACTCAAGGTCATAATTATGAACATCGACTATTACAATTAACGCAATGATACCCTCAGGGGCTATTGAGGTGTGAAGGGTCATTTCTCCCTACATTAAATGCCTCTAGACTTCTGTGTTTTTTGAGTTCATGTGTCTGCTTTTTATAGCTTCCTTCTCATCTCCATCAGGATCAAGCTGTCAGTTGTCATTTCTCAATACTGTAGGTTTATCTTCTTCTAGTACCTTGCCCCGTTTTTACATTTCAAGTTTTGTGTTATCTGGGCAACAAAATAACTAGCTTACTTGAATGAAGAACAAGTAAGTTCTGAGTTAAAGCTTAATGAATTTTCCTGTGATTTAGGATGGGCCTTTTAAGATATATTTTGACTGTTTATGGTAGTTTTTGCTTATTTCTGATTTCTGTGATGTTTTACAAACACTTGAATTACTAGACCACTTTTGGATAAGTGAAATGTAGCTATGTACTGTTAGAAGAATCACTTTTGGATAAGTTGAGTACTTTATAGTTCTCTATAGAAGATTCAAAAATAAAGAAATTTCTATAATAGAACTCCTTCCTATGAAAAAAAATCAAGAGTCCTGAAGACTGTAAATGGCTTTACCAAGAATTCCCTGTGTAATATGACTAGAAAGAAAATGTCCTTTGAAGAATATGACACAGATGGAGTAAAGATGAATTATTTTAAAGAAAAAAAAGAATGATGCTAAATTCATGAGGTAAGACCCCATGTAAATACTAGGGCGTGCTATTGTTAGATATAAAATAAAAACATATTCTCAGTTTTGGCCCTGCTCCATACATAAGCCAACTGAAAAATCCCTCCTGAATTAATATTCATTGAAATTCATTACAAGTATATTAAGTACAATTCCTATGAACACCTTTCTGTATGTTTCTAGGGTTCAGTCGGGATATTATGTAATACATTAGCAATCCCACTCACACATACAAACACCCACGGGTGAAAAATGTAGATTAAGACTTAGTACAGCAGTGTTAAATTAGGTGAAAACAAATTGAATTCTCTATTGTCACAGTTAAATATGCTAGTTCCCAGATGTATTTCAGGGGCAGGTGCTGGTCTAACAGAACAGGAATTTCCTTGTTTGCCCTCCTTTGTATCCTGAACTGGATGCTGAAAGGAAACCAGTGAAAATAATTGGGTGTCAATATAAACTATTGAAAAGATGTGTATCATGTCAACTACTATCCATGGTAAATGATACTTATTTTAAAAAACTAGTTCATCATCAGGGCACAAATGAATGAACTTTATTTCTATTTGTATTCCTAAACTATAAAAAATAATCCAAAAACATCATCAGTTTCCAGAATATTTTAAGTCAAATCAAGTCAACTGAAATGTATTTAGTATGTACTATAAGCTCTTAGAAAGGAGCTTTGCTTAACCAATTATCTGGTAGGTAGCATGGTACCTTGCACTTAGAAGGCTCTAAATAAATGCTTTTGACTAATTGATCATTGGATAGCACTGTTCTGCATCATGGGTAAATTTCCCCTGAAAAAGCCTGCCATAGTTACCTGGCATACTAGGGGAGAAAGAGTGAATATATGAGAACAAATCCATCATAATTACTGAAAAAGACCAACAGAAACAGAAGCGATAACAACACAAGTTTGCAAATAGACAGACAAGAAAGTTATCTTTATATAAGGAGAGTTCTTCTGGTCAGGAGGCTTGTTGTTGGGGAGTTGATAAAATGATGAATTCACCCACACATATGGATGCTCCTACTATTATGCCTTCTATGTACAAGTATAGTTGAAAGGGTTTAGTAGTTAACTGTATCACATGTATATAGTATCTAACTCAATGATAGATAGTAACTTTCTGAGCTTTTAACATTTATGACACTGCTGTTTAACTTCATACCTGGCCATTTGTCTCTGTTCAAAAAAAGCCACCCCATTTGTAACTCCTACACATTGCAGGATGGTCTGCATTCACATAATAAATATTATAGTAGCACCTCATTCATCCAGCATCATTGGGAAATGAGGTGTTCTGGATGATTGCATTTTCCAGATAACTGAAGTATTTGGCAATTTAAAAAAAGCATAACCACTTTTTTGTGGAAAATTTCCACCCCAGTAAATTAAGCAAATGAATCTTAATTTTACATTTTTTTGCCACATTATGCATGATAATGGTTCTAATGTGGTATAGCACAGAGATTCTCTCAGAAATTAGGTAGTATAGATCGGTTTACTTTTAAGCTAAATGATTTTGGACAAAGTGTGTTTTTCTTGTGTTGCTTCTGTCAACAATTTCACTGCCATTGAAGCTCTTACATCAGCTCTCATCAGCTATGAACTAAGGTACCACTGAAGACTTCCAGGGGCAACCAGGTAGCCAAACTCATTAAATCAACCTGAATTTTATTTGCTACTAAATCAATAGGCTGCATTGAAAGCCTGAGTGTGCCTATGCTACTCTTCTAAGATGTAACTATGTTTTTTATGATAATTATTTTCTTTCCTGCTCAAAAATTGTTTCTTATTTACTTCTAGATTCATAACTGCATTACAGATACTTAATATTACTAGAAGTCTTATAATTGAATAAGTGTAACGTTACTATATTTGCTTATAAAGGATTCCCCTTAGACTTAGCAAAAGTCTTATAGCAATGATTTCAAATAAGGAAATGCAATTAACAAGACAATAAATTGTTCTTCTGTTTATACTCCAATTTTTAAAAAATGATATGCCAGGTTAAGTAAATTGAGGTGCTTAATCATCACTAAATGAAAAATAATGTTATATAAAAGGAATCTTGGTTTTTTAAATTTAAATTTTGTTATTTAAATTTAAATATTGTTAATGATCCAGTAATTTAAAGCAAATCATATGACTGAACCAAGAAAGAGAAGGCAATGGAATATTTTTCATAATAGTAGTATATAAGTTACTCTAGAGTAAACTACATTGGAAAGTGTTTTCTGCCTTAAAAAGGAAGAATTGGTTTAACTGACCTCGTGTGTAACCTCAAAATTTGATTTCCATAATTTATCTCCTATTGCAAAAAGTTACTCATTACAGTTTGGGGTTCCTTGAATGTACTAACATACATACAGGAAGCTTATTTTTTTCCTGCTTAAGTTAAATAACTTACCCAGAGTCACACAGCAATATGTGACAGAGATAGGGCTTGAACCCATGTCTTTGTGACCCTTAATCTGATGCTTGTTTTGTTATATCATGCGTTTGCCGAAGACACTATGTGACTATTAATGTGTACAACTGGTAGAATTATTTCCTATGTTAGCAAACTTAAAGAAAGTAGATATTTATATATAATGCTTTTGTTCAAAGTAGTAACACTAATTCTTACTGCCCCTTTATGAAACAAATGTAGCAAGTTTCAGAATTCAATAAAGTAACAGACTAATCTGAATATTTAGATTTTGCTAGACCAAAGGATTTAGTCTGCTAAACACACTGTATACGCTTTGGACAAGATTTGCGTTTCCAAAAAGGAGACAGTGCCCAGATTTCATTTGTCTAATCCCAGAAGAGGATGCATTTCCTATCCATTTCATCCATTTCCCTTCCATAAAAGAATTCTGCATTTGATGTACTGTGAAATACCAGTTTATTCAACCACTTTGACTCTTCACTAAAGACTGTTTGATTTTGTGGTCAGATTTCCACCTTACAGGGATTGCTCAAATGGCTAGGAGAATTAAGGGGCTCCTTCAGTCTCTGGAATAATGTTTATCCTGGATGTCCAGACTTTCATCACCAAAGAGGCTTTTAGTTCCTCTGGTAGACTACTGAGACTGTCCAGACAGAGTTCAACACCGTGCACTAATGCTTAGAGCAATCTACATCAGAGGGGGCAACCAGAATTTGTGGGGAGGCTTGGCAGTTTTACAGGTAGTGGTGACCAGAGAGAAGGCGCATTGACTCAAAGGGAGGGAATATCTCAAAAAGTACAAAGAATTTTCACCTTCACAAGAAGGGACCTCAGATAGGAAAGCTATTCCCATTTACTTCTCCAATTATAATCCCAAATCGTAAAAAGACCTTTCCTCCTCAGGAAGCTGGTAGTAATCCCAGATGCTACTACATTTAAAGAAAGACTCCCTGCTACAAAGGGAAATTAGATACAGTGGGTGGTGAAGGCACATCAGTTACATCTACAATCTTCTATCCAACCTGTTCAAGAAACTTGCTTGGCCCTATTTTGACTTAGAGTCATCTTGACTCTCAATTTTCCTACTTTTAAGATGTGAGGAGTGAGATTTGCAGTCCAAGAGTGCCATACTCCCAGGACATTTCAATCTTTCTAATTTTGTAGCAAAGGAAATTCATAAAACACTTGAACTTGGACATTCCCTTTCCTCTCAGATCTTGAAAGTTTTCATGAGATCCTTAAAATTTGCCCATAAACATGGCAGTTTATTCTCTATTTTCTTCTCCCTAGGGTCTTTGCTTTGTCACTTGTTGCACCCACTAAGTGGCCACTGTGTGCCTATGGCAGCATATCTAAGGAGAGAAACCTCAGCAACATATGTTCACCTTGAGTGAAGAGATGTAAGTAGGTAGATGAGGGAAAAAGAAACAAGCATTTATTAAGCTCCTATATGCCAGGCACTGTGATACATGCTTCACAAATGTTATCTCATTTGATCCTTCACAACAGCCCTGGGAAGTAGGTGTTATCATCCGTACTTAACAGATGAGGAAACTGAGGTAGATGGAAGCTAAATGATTTGACCAGGTTCACATAGCTCATGAGTGTCTGAAACCTGATTTGAACTCAGGTCTTCATGACTTGAGGCTAAGCACCCTAACTACTGTACTACCCAGCTTGTTGCTTAATAGGTAACAGCATTTAGTAAGTGGTTAATATGGAAAATGTTCCACGTTAAACATTGGAGATATAAATACAAGCAAAATGAAAGAAAGTACTCGCTCTCAAGGAGCTGCCATTTTAATGGGGGAAGATGACAGAAAACGAACTGGAAAGTTGGTGACAGAAAGGAGGGAGGAAGATGAGTTTTTGAACTGGGTCATACTGTTAAAGTCCCTAGAGTCAGCAGCACAACCAGAAGGTGAGTGAAGCAGGGATAACCTGGTTCCCCCAAAAGGAGCTCCTGAAAGGAACTCGCCAGTGGCAGCACAGTCCATCATGGAGGAGGGATATCATACAGATTTAGAGAGCTGAGGGGAAGGAGGAAAGATCTTATGCTGGCAAAGTCCTTAAAGTCAGAAGCACAGTGACAGGGGAATGAAGTGAGGGCTTTTCATACATGCCTGGGACAGGAGGAAGCAGAAGAGAATGAGGAAAAAGTACCCAGGAATCCCGGGTGGTTCACCCTCCATCCAATTTCTAAGTGAGGATTTTCTGGATTTCTCATGACTTTTCATGAGCCAAGCTTGACAGAGTTCCCAGAGGGTTTTCTGGATCTTTCAGAATCCCCTTGAGCATAGCTGATATTTTGGGATTTGAGCTTATATACTATGGAAGCTCCAAGGAAAAGTTTCAAGGGCATATTTTTGTTTTCAGTCCCCCCCAAGCAGCTTTCATTCAGTTCAACTTGTGGGCTGAAGCCATCTAGGACAGTGCAGGATCTGATTAGAATTGGAGAACTTTCCCTTATCCTGTGTCTAGTTCATTTGTCTCTAGACGGAGGGGAATTCACGCTGAGAGATAGATGACAGAATATGTCAGGAAAAATGAAGAAGGGAAAGGAAGTGAGTTCAAAAGCTCCTGACCAGGGCATTTGAAGTTTGTCTTCTAAGTCTCATTTTCCCCATTGCTCTGTCTCAGGAGGTAGAGGACTCTGTAAATAGGTGTCTCTCATCAGAGCTTTACTTCTCTCAAAATAAAAATCATCACATTCACACATTTCTTCAGCTGCTCCTTGGCTCCTCTCTCCGAGGACTCTTCCCCCTAGAGGTAACCAGGGAAACTAGTTGCTATAGTAACTTAGAGCAGGTTTACTCCGCCCAACAAGAAGGAAAAGCACAAAACACAAAGTATTGCCAGGATTGAATTGGCTGCTGGGAAAACTAGGGAACCAGGGAAGATGCCAGCCAGTCCCTTTCCTTCCAACAGCTCTGGACCCTTCATTTTCGGCTCCTGCCCTTTCCCTCCACCTTAGTCCCTGCATCTTCTGTGGAAATTAAGCAGGGGACCTCTGCTCTCACAGGACTATTTTAGATATTTAGCAGATAATTTAATTCTCTGAGAAAGGCCATTGAGTGCTACAGAGTGGGGTCCAGAACCTCATTGCAGGCAGACAGACTCCACTTATTTTCCTGGCTCCGCAGATTTACTACTAACACACTGGCAGGCAGAAGTAGTGGATATGATGTAGTATTGGAAATGATCCTGGGTTTTAGTAATGGCTTTGGCTTGCCAGGCATTTATAGCCAAACCATCCAGATTTTTTAAAGAGAATGTCCCACCCTTCCGTCTGTTGGAATCTCTAATTTCCTACGTGCCCCTCTCCCCTTGCAGTCTGGCATGTGATGGCATGGGTGGTAAGCTCCAGATATTAAATATAGAAGCTAAATTTTTTTGAACAGCAGATTTGGCAAAGCCTTATGGCCTAACTGGCCTTACTAGACTTGTGTTGACAACCCAGGATTGCTTCCAGAATTTCATGGCATTCCTTCTTAGTGCCTGCCAGAGTTTCAGAAAGTAGAAGCTGAGCAATAAACAGATACAGGGAGCTTCCTGTGACCACTCAAGGTTCCAAAGGTCATCTTTCCCCTACTTTTAAGAAAGGTTACATGCTGGAAGGGAACTTACATGGCTTGAATTTATGACATCTTCAAATGCCTTCAAATCCTGAATAACATTTACTAGCTGTGTGACTGAGGATGAGTTGTGTAGTTTCTCATAACTTCAGTTTTCTCATCTGTAAGGTGGGAACAGTAATCCTTAAATTGCCTAATTCATTTGGCTGTGAGTAAAGTCATCTGTAAACCTCAAATTGCAATATGCATGTTATAAAATATAAAGCTGCAATCTTATTATTCAGAAGCATGGAATATCTTGTAGGAAGTAATCCAAGTTCTCTAAGGAGCACCCTACAGAGATCACCATTGCTTACACTACTAGAGTAACCCCTACAGATGAGTGTTTCCTTGTGTATCCTTAACTTGACATCCAATTTTAAATCCATCCAAAGAATAGTCATGATGTTCATGGAACCACTTAATAAATATTTGATGGTGTGCCAGGTATGCAGGCATATCTAAAGGTGAAAACTTTTTTCTATTTCACATCTAATTTTTAAAGTTTTTATTTATAATGTGCAGGTTAGTTGTTAATTTAAAAAAAAAACTTTTATTCTCCATAGCATTTGACCCAGACATACCACTACTGGTTGTATAACCCAAAAAGAGGTCAAAGAAAGAGAAAAATGACTTATATGTACAAATATACTTATAACACATCGTTTTCGGGTGGCAAAGAATTGGAAAGTGGGGGAGGGATATACCTATCAATTAGGGAATGGCTGAATAATTTATGATTTATGTAAGTGATGGAATACTATTGTGCTGTAAGAAATGATGAAGGTTATGGTTTCAGAGAAACTTGGGATGACTTGTATCAATTAATGCAAAGTGAGATAAGTAGATCCATGAAAACAAATGGTATAATAACAACCATGCTGTAAAGACAAACAAATCTGAAATATTTAGGAACTCGGATCAATGCAATGGAACCAAGCACAGTCTGGAAGAGTTATGATGAAACGTACTTTCCACTTCCAGATAGAGAGGAAGATGGTGGCTGCAGAAATGGAAGCATTTTAAAAAATATTTTTGACTTGGTAATGTGCGAATTTATTTTGCTTCAACCTACATTTTTAACAGGTTTTGCTTTTTTATTTTCTCAATGGTTGGGAGAATTAGAGGCAGGGAGAGAGTTCAGAACTGAAAATTTCAAAAAACTGAATCCAAAAATAAGTTTTTAGCATCTTTTGTTTGATGAATATAAATATTCAATAAATGTTTGACTTAAGAATATTCCTGGGGTATACACCCCAATGAAAAACGTTCCACATCTTTGATGGGATGCTATTTTCCTGGGAGGAGAACTAAAATTCTGTTGTGGTCACATGTTGTTCAGGATGGTAGAGTCTAACCTTTCCTTTGGAGCATTACTGAAGTGATGATGCCCAGGGACTTCTGTACTATTTAGAAATCCTTTAACGTAACAGAGGCCTGAATTGCTAACTTTCTGCTACAAGGACTGTAGACTATGGCTTTGTAACACCCTTCCATAGGAGAGATTACTTTTAGTAGAAATGTACATTTCTTTTCTCTAGAACAGTTTCTAACTCTATATAAAGTTTCCAAAACATTTTACAAATCATTCAGATAAACAGAGCAAGCTGCCACAGAATGAGATGGCTATTTAAAAAAAAATGTTTTTGAAAGAGAACAAAGCAGATACAGTCTTGAAGCTGCAGGAGCATAGTCTCTTATACCTAAAAGGGGCCTGAGAGGCCTTTTATTTCAAAGAAACATTGTTGTCAGAAAAGGAAAGGGAAAATAATGATGATGGCCCGCATTTCTAGATTTAAGGTTTGCAAAGCACTTTACACGGATTGTCACATACTATTCTTGTAACCACCCTGGGAAATAGGTGCGATTATTATTCACGTTTTACATATGAGGAGACTCACACTGAAGGAAGTTAGTTAGGCAGCTTACCCAGAGTCACACAGCTATTAAACGTCTGCAGCAAAATCGGAACTTGGATTTTCCTGATTGTAGGTTCCAAAGTATCTTTTGCATTGTTTTGTTGATTTTTTTTCAACCCCAATGTTAAAAAAAATCCTGTGTTCCTGATGCATATATTCTTTACATTTCTTTTTGTCAGGTATCAAACTGTAATCAGAATCAGAACAAGAACTAAGAAATTACAGACTCAAAGGCCAGATAAGAAATGGAATAATAGATGGAGTGACTTGAGAAAGGAGGGGGACAATAATGGTTTTCTCCTTGGATTTTTAATTTTTTTTCTGCTTAATCTTCATTTGCTTGTTTATTTCTTTATTATTTCATTTTACTTTTTTAAGGAAAGCAAGCAACTTGCTATCATGGAAGGGTCCTGAACTAGATGATTGAATATGGGTTCTAGTTTATACTCTGTCATTTAGTGATTATAAGATTTTGAGTAACTCACTAAATCTCTCCGGCCCTGTTCTGTCTCATCTACAAAATGGAGAATACCTCATGAGACCAGAGTCAGAGAATGAATGAGATGATCTCTTGAAGTACTTTTAAATTTTAAGATCTAGTGTTTTATGGGACAGAAATATATTACATCTATATATTCTCTATCTGGCAAATAAAGAATGACATATTTTTGTTCTCTGTAGAAAGAGGTCTGTGTGTGTGACCCATAAAATACAGTAGTTTTACATATAGTCCGTCAACCAATAAGCATTTGTGAAGCACCTTCTATGTGCTAGGTATTTTGCTAAATGCTGGGGATACAAATAAGGGTAAAAGACAGTCCCTGGCCTTAAGGATCTCACAGTACAATGGGGCAGACAATATGAAAAGAAATATTTACAAAACAAAGCTGTGTACAGGATAAATATGAAATATCCACAGAGGGAAATCACTAGACTTGAACAAGAAGAAGGCGATTCCATACTGATTCCCTATGACTGGATAGTCAAAGATTGGTATTAATTAATTAAGTAAGTAATTAATACATTAATTCAAGTACGTTATGAATTAGTATCTTTATTACTATTGTTGATGTGCAGGTTTATGACATATTATAAAACCTAACATTTTGCTATGGGGAAATGCTCCTTAAGCTATAACCCATCGGTAAGTCTTTCATGAAAAAAGAAAATTCTAAAATATGCTTTGTACTTTCCTCTGAGTCTTTTTATGAGGGGAGACATGGAGGGGAAATGAAAGCATTCTAAGCAAACACTTCACTGTTGCAATTTTATTTAAGGAAATACTATCAGAAATGATTTAAACACCCCTCCCCCTCCAATTGAAGTGTCTTTGGGGAAAGGCCCATATACATGGGCACATGGAGATCCAAAAGCTATTACAGATATAGCTCTCCATTTTGTTGTAATTTCAGGCAGTTCCTTCAGGAATAAAAATGCCAAACACAGGTGTTTAAATGGCAATTGGAAAAATGATCAAACCAATTTAGAGACACAGAAAATTTAAAGGGCCATCCAACTCTGGAATGTGTAGTATGGTCAGTAGCCAAACAGTCTTAATGGCCAAACCATCATGGACTCTAATGGATCATTCTCCCTCTGTTCTGATTCCCAGTTCTTCCTGTAACAAGGAATGTCTTGTGCATATATTCAATGAATGCAGATATGCTTCATTGCTATTTGGTTATAAAACTCTTGTGAACAGACATCCCTTCACTAGGCTGTTGATTGATTTCTTTAGGTTATGATGTTTGAGTTCAATGGGTTATAAACTTTCCCAAAAGTTCACTGTACCATGTCCTTGGAAATTGGTTTTCATTTCCAACATTTCAGAATTGTTCCATGGGAAGACTCTTGGATTTTAAGATAAGATATAGGTAAAAATCCTGGTTTTGCTACTTACCATGTACGCAGAAAAGCTGCATACAGTCTTGTTTGTTAATATGTCAGATTTTTGGGCAAATCTTACTTGTTTAGATGGTTGACATTATAGAATCAGAGAATTTCCAAGTTGTAAAGGATCTCAGTGATGATCTAGTCTAATCTATTTCTTTAAAAAATCTCCAACTCAACATACCCAATAACTGATCATCTAGTCTTTTCTTGAAGAGCTCCAGTGAAGGGGAATTCACTACCTCCCAGGACAATCTATTTCATATTCAGATCTAATTCTTGGGAACTTTTTCCATACATCAAATCTGAATTTTCTTCTTTATAAATTCTGTCAACTGATTTTATAGGTCTACAAGATAAATACCAAGTGGTCAAACAATAATCTAATCATTTTTTTTACATGAAAACCCTTCTAATATTTAAAAACATCAGTTCTGTCACCTTTTCCCATCCCTTTATACTCAATGACTTATCTCTTCTCCAGACTGAACATCTATAGTCCTTCAAATGGTCTTTATATAAAAAGGATTAGAGGTCCTTCACCAATCTGTCTGCCTTCTTTTGCAAATTTTGTAGCTCAGCAATGTCCTTCTCAACCTGCGGGACCCACATCTACACAGAGTACTCCAACAAGGGCTGACTTGAAAGAATATCTCCTTCTTATTCCTGGAAACTGACTATCTCGAGGCAGCTAGATAGTTTAATAGATAGAATGTTGGGCCTGGTATCAGAAAGACCTGACCTCAAACACTCACTAGCTATGTTTCCCTGGGCAAATCACTTAATCCTCTCGGATGGAGAAGAAAATGGCAAACCACTCCAGTATCTTTGTCAAGGAAACTCTATATGGGTCAGACCTGACAAAACAACAAAAACAGCTCTCTCTTAGGATAGGCCAGGGTAACGTTATGTAAAAATCTCCATTTTTGTAAACTGCCCAAGTCCAATGATGATTTATATTGAACTTGTCCACAAAATCCCTCAATTTTTTATTCAGAAAGCCTGTCTAGTCACACATGGGCTTCTCGTTAACAGGAGACCTTATATGTATCCATAATGATGCTCATATTCCTCAAGTATATCATTTGACCAGGGGCTACTTGTCCTTTAAGTTTCTAGGCCATTTCCCTTGTTCAGATTTTTATTTAAATTTTGCCTCAAACCATCATTTACCAACCAATCTAGGGGTTATAGTATCTGCATTTGACCTTAATATTACAACCTGTGAACCAGTCTGCTTAATGTGGAATTACATCATGTAAGAGATTCCCTTTTGTCCATTATCCTAAGCATTTCATTGACAGGGCTCTCAAAGAGTCATGATACTGTAAATCAGAAAGGAACTTGAAATTGAGAAGATGAGAATAACAGTCTTAGGGCTGGTGTGGTAATTCCTTCTATTCTTAATGCCATAGCAAGATCACTGTGAAGAATGGGCATGAGGTGTTTCGTCTTGGCACCTTGTCAAATGCAGAATATTTTATGCAAATGGAAATATTCTGTTCCGAGAAATAATAGATCTACAGTGATTTCATTCCTGTGTTCAACTGGGAAAGGTTTACCTTTAAAAGATGGGTTGGCCCTTACCATTACAACTTGTTGAATAAAGGAGGAATACGGAGAAGAAATTAATTGTACAGCATTAAGCTAATAGCAAGAACCCACATACTGTACTTGAGGGAGGTCGTAGACAAAAATTTGTTAAAGCATAATTGAGTGGGTTGAATTACTTTAATAGATATTGAAAATGAGAGAAAGTTGAAGTCGGAGCACAATGCAGCAGGATAGAAAGAATGAGTTCTAATGACACTTTGACAGAATGACCTTTGGCTACCTGCTTGGCTTGTCTCAAATGATTGTTTGCTTTTGAATGGAAGACTGGCAATTGTTCTCCACACCTTGATCCCAAAAGGAAAATGGCCACAAGTTACTTACTGAAAAACATGTTCAAAAGGGGAAAAATCATTTTCCTATTTTTCAAGGAAAGAGTATTATTCAGCTCTAACCCTGTTTGTCAACTTTTGAAGAAGTGGCAGGGAACCTGTAGCCATGGCCTTGTAGATGCTTAAGTGAGGCCTTTTTATTCAGAATTTTATGGAACAAATTTGTTCTCAAAAGGCCACACTTAGGATCTAGAAAGCTACATGTGGCCTCAAGGCTGCAGGTTCTCCTCTTCTATTCTAAATCAATTACTCAAAATTGCTGAAAGGACTGTGAGCCAAACTCATATTACTGATAGAAAGATATATTGTTTTTAGGACCAAGTAAATCATGCTTGTTTTTGTATAGCTTTACCTGAAAGACCTCTGAAATGTGAATATTTCTAAAATCTAGGCTCTGAAACGTTCCTCTAAAGATGTGGGTCCCTATTGAGACTTTGATGCCATACCATGCATACCCACTTACCATAGAAATAGAAAGTTGGAAAAGATCTTAGAGGCTATGGAGTTCCACTTCTTCATTATATAAGTAAGGCATAGGGTTTGGGATCACATGGCTATTTGTTGCTAAGTTAAATAGAGTAATAAAATTTGATTGTAAAAGATCCCATTCACAAAAGAAAGCTCTAATTATGTTCTTGATGCTAAGATAACCAAACATTTATCTCTTCAGTGATTGAAAGTCTGTGAACTCTCAAATGTATGCATTGTATTATGGTATTTTTATTCTACTATTTGCAAATGTTAGGGTAGTCATCGCTGGAGTCAAAAGGATCTGAGTTCAAATCAGGACTCAGACCCTTACTAGCTGTGTGACCCTGGGCAAGTCACTTAACCCTGTTTGCCTCAGTTTATTCACCTGTAAAATGATCTGGAGAAGGAAATGACAAATCACTCTAGTATCTGTATCAAGAGAACCCCAAATCAAGAGTCAGATAGGACTGAAAAATAACTCAACAACAACAATTCTATTATTTGTTTAAATCATTTGACGAATTTGAATTCATTTATATGTTTCTCCCTGTTGAACCCTAGCTATTTCCAATAAATTTAAGATACTATTCAATGTTTTAATATTTCAATTACTTCAAATAAACTTTTTCAAGTATTGTTAAAGGAAAAAGAGAACTTATTTTTATACCCCACCAAGAAGTCTGAATCATACAACAGGACTATGTCAGTGATATGTACTTATAAATAAAAGAAAATTATTCAAAATGAACTTCTCTCAAAAGACTGTGAAATGTAGTGAAAAGAGTCATGGACTTGACTCAAAAGTTCCAGTTTGAGTTCTAGAACTAATGTGTACCAGCTGTGAACTACAGGCAAATCATTTTGATTCCTCTGAACCCAAGTGGCCATATGTTTTTTTTTTAAATGACATATTCAGAGAGTGATTTTGAAGAAAATGTTTTGTAAACCTGAAATTGCTATAGGGAAAGCATAGAATAGTGGGTAGAGGACTACCCACTGGTGCTGGAAAGGTATGAATTTAAGTCAGTCCTCTGACACAAACTATCTAATATGATCTTGAGTAAGCTGCTCTCAATGACCCAGATAACTTTCTGTGCCTACGAATTACAGATTTGTTGCTGCCCTGCACTGGTGGAGGGAGTCTCCACATGAAAAGTTCCCCACACAAATAAAATCATTGGTCAAGATCAACCTCCTCACCCCAAATAAAGTACAATAGAGTTGTAAAATATTAGAATTTAATTAGGTTATAACTCACATATAATCTTAACTTGTGGATGGCAGCTAGGTGGCACAGTGGATAAAGTGCCAGCCCTGGAGTCAGGAAGGCCTGTGCTCAAATTTGGACTCAGACACTTACTAGCTATGTGACCCTGGACAAGTCACTTAACTCTGCTTCAGTTTCCTCATCTGTAAAATGAGCTGAAAGAGGAAATGGCAAAGTGCACCTGTGTCTTTGCCAAGAAAGTCCCAAATGGTGTCCCAAAGAGTCAGACACAACTGAACAATAAACTTGTAACTTGACCAAGAACAAGAGAAAACAAAGAAGGAAAAATCAAACACAAGTATAACACTTTGAAAAAAATTGAAAATCAAATTGTGTCATCTTTTTAAAAGACAATAGAACTAGTAAAATAGAGTCCATTAACCAGCTCTCTAATTAGTCTCAACTGTTCATAACATCTAGTATTGGTTTCTACACAAGCAACCATACGACTCATTAAAAAGAAAAGTCCCCTTATCCATTTGCCAAGTTTATATCTTTCCAAGTTGTAAAAGGCCACTTATGTCACCATTCTGGGAACATCCAAGAAACGTGATTCAACAATACACTCAAGGAGCTGAAACAAAAACACAAACAAAAATTGGTAATGAATTTCATTCCTCCCCTCCCATCTATTCTTTCCTATCCCTTGGGTTAACAAGCATCCCTTTGCCAAAAACCTCCTCCGTCTGCTTTTGAGGGCATCACAGGCAATGCTTGATGTTTTTACATGCAATTATTCCTTCAAGTTTGACCAGTTCCCAGTATAAGTCTTTCCTGAGCACACAGTATATAAAGAATCATGGACAGAAATTGCCAATATTTCTTAAAAACAAAAGTAAACTAGAAATGAATGAAGCTTCTTTCTTTACATTTCATATCTTTCACCTCATACCAGTTCACTAACTCCTTCCAACCAACTGAAGCACTTTGTAGTCAAGCATTTTTTAAAGTTGCAAGAAAGCATTTTAAAAGTTGCCCAACAGATAGAGAAAGAAGGTGAAGAAAGAAAAAGAAATCAATTCATAAACAATCATTTACTGAGCTCCTGTTATGTGCCAGGCAGTAGCAATTCAAGTACAAAGAATGGAGCAATCTACCTGTAGAGAACTTATATTCTAATGAGGGAGACAACAAATACATATAATTACATACAACACAAGTATAAAGCAAATAAATTTAGAGTGGTAATAGACAAGGTGGTTGAGGTGTATTGATAATGCATTTTTGCTTATTGTTAATGTAATTTTGCTTCTTAATGAGAAGATCTTTCCCATTCATTAATAGGCAGGCCCAAGTGACCTGCTTAAGTCACATGGAAGCCTGAGTCACATGAGTCTAATTACATGGAATCACCCATGGAAGGGGTGGAGCAAGAAGGGTTGACTAGGAAGAGGCAGAGCTAGAGGATTGCTTAGAGGAAGTTAGTTAGAGAGCAACTAGTGTGAGTGGGAGAGGTTGTTTGTGATTTGTTTAAGGGAGCTGATTTGTGGGAAGCCTAACAGAAGGAAGGCTTGGGGATGGTAATACCCCCTGCATTGCTATTTCTTTGTTGCTGTGATGGATTTGGCTCTCTGGTGTTGGGATTCCAATTTCTGGTGTTTGAATAAATGTTTTGACTCTGTCTTCCGTGTGGAGAGTCTGTTGTATTTCATGATTCAAAACTACATCAGCATATTCATAGTCATCCTTGGTGCTGTGAATATTACCTTGGTAATACATTTAGTGTCATGAACAGGATTGCAGGGTGTAAGTGGCTTTAGAGGAAGAAACAGATATCCCAGGATGGATTTACCTTATTGCTCCATAGCAAGAAAATGAACTAAAAGTACCGGACTCTGTGAAAACTGGGAAACAAGGTTACAGAAAGGGAATATTGAGATTTGGAAAGATGTTTGCAAGGAATACCAATAAAACCAAGGAAAGAGTTGATAGGGGTGTGTAGAAGAGGCTAGATTTATTTGGGAAAATCATTAAGGTCTTAGATGGTGAGAATCAGTGATTAAGGAACTGGAGGAGTATTGATAGATGGCGTGGATTGCTTGAAATTTATAGGTATTAGAATCCTTTTGTATAGCAGTCTTTTAGAAATTACAATATGAAAGGAGGTAACGATATGACTAATCTGTTAGTTTTGGCTGCAGAAGGATGCAGTAAACAGTATCCTGTGGATTCTATGTGGCCTAGAGGAGACAGACTTATAGACCATCTGAGAAAGTTAAAGGAGGAGGTAATGAAGACTACAATAATGTTTGGAAATGCAGATGTGTACTATGATATCCCCTTAGCAGTTCCCCATAGGAAAACAATAGTGAAAATGGCTCCTCCTGTTTACAAGCCACTAGTTCTGACTCTACTAATTAGAGAAATAGGGCACCCTCTTTAGGAGGTGCTGGACAAGATTTCAGCATCAGATAACTTAAGGGACTAGGGAAAAGATAAATTTCCTCAAGATAGAAGAGTAAATAGCAGATTTAAAGTCAGACTAGATTAATAAGAAAAGAATTATTTACTGCTCTATTGAAGCATAGATGGTATAAGTAATGAACTATACAAAATGTACTGAGAAAAGTGGCTTGATGTTAGACTAAGAAGGGAAATAAGAACTGCCCCTACAGAGCTTCCTGAAACATATCCAAGTTTGTCACAACTTCAGGGAGAATAAGAAATTAGCCAGACCACAGCTCAGGTTAAAGAAAGTATACCTCTAGTCAGAAGGATGACTCCAAAACTGTAAGCTAGAAAACAGTAAACAATAGTGAATGAGGCTAGCATAGTGGGTTCATGGATTCCAAAAGTGTGGCTGACCCTATAGCTACCCTGCTTCTGGTTATTGTCTCTTTGTTTCTTTTTGGATTTTTGTCTGTTCACTTTGTTACATTTGCTTTCTGCAGGCTTAATACCCTCCACCTGAGGATGCCTGATCATTTCAGCCAGATGTCACCCCCTATCCATGACTGTGTTGTATCATCTCTGGACCTGAAATCGACCAAATTCTGGCTGCCAGCTAAAGAACTGATCTCTCAAATGGGACTCTGTTGGGGCAGGGACAGCTCTAAGTCCAATCTCAGCAGGATGTAGCTATGGAAGAAGAGACCTTCACGCCTTACCCCAAGATTTTGAGCCCCATTCATTCAAGGGGGGAATGACAGAGTGCTTATACTCAAACTCCACCCTAAGATATTATTTTATGTGCTTATTTTGGGTGATCCCTGTTATATTGTTGTGAAGTTCTGTTGACACCAGTTACCTATGATATTGTTTTATAAGCTTATTTTCTGTTGTCCCTGTTAAGGTTCTGTTGATACCAGTTGCCCCATTGACCTATCTAGCAGATAACAAAGATTCTAGGGCCAGATGTATTGATAATGTATTTTTGATTGTTCTTAATGTAATTTTGCTTCTTAATGGGAAGATCTTTCCCATCCATTAATAGGCAGGCCCGTGTGACCTGCTTCAGTCACATGGAAGCCTGAGTCATATGAGCCAATTCACATGGAATCATCTATGGAAGGGATGGAGGGAGAAGGGTGGAATAGGAAGAGGCAGAGCTATAGTAGAGCTGAGAGGAAGTTAGAGAGCAGTCTGAGCTGAGAAAGGTAGCAACTAGTATGAGTGGGAGAGCCTGTTTTTGATTTCTTTAAGGAAGCTAGTTTGTGGGAAGACTTGGGGATGGTGGTGCCCCCTGCGTTGCTATTGCATATGGATTTCTTTGTTGCTGTGATAGATTTGGCTTTCTGGTGTTCAGGATTAGGATTTCTGGTGTTTGAATAAATGTTTTGGATCTGTCTTCCATGTGGAGAACTTGTTGTAGTTCATGATTCAGAATTGCGCCAGCATATTCATGGCTGCTATAGGCACTGCGAATATTGCATTGGTACTACATGGAAGGACACTAGTAAATGGAGGAGACAGGAAATGATTTGTTTTAAGGTGATGCAAGGGACTAGCAAGTAGAGGTGAGGAGGAAGTACCATGTGGAAATATAGCATGGCAATTTGTTATCACCTTGATGGGTGGGAGTGTCTATGTTCACATAAACGTATATGTCTAAACTTATA
This sequence comes from Potorous gilbertii, assembly GCA_028658325.1. Lineage (NCBI taxonomy): Eukaryota > Metazoa > Chordata > Mammalia > Diprotodontia > Potoroidae > Potorous > Potorous gilbertii. The sequence continues at coordinate 81,787,018 of CM053773.1, read as the reverse complement.
TAACATACATACACATAACTCAGACATGTATGCCTATGCATATATGTATGTATGTGTATATACACAAGCATTTGTAAAATACATGTATATATACATAAGTGTGTATATGCATATGTATATACACACACGCATTCACATCATGACAGCTAGGTGACATAGGACATAAAGTACTGAACTTGAAATCAGAATTAAGAAACCTGAATTGGAATCCAATCTCTGCTACTTACTAGCTATGTGACCCTGAATAAGTCACTTAACCTTGTTTGTCTCAGTTTCCTCCTCTATAAAATGGGTTGGAGAAAGAAGTGGCAAACAATTCCAGTATCTTTGCCAAGAAAATCCCAAATGAAATCAAAGTCAATTTTGACTTAAAAAAAATATATTTTATGTAGTATTATTTCAGTTTCTTGTATGGATATTGTTTCACAGATAATACAAAGGAGTCAAGTTTTTAGTCCCAAGCCTCTAATAGGTTCACTCTTGATCTAATCAGATAGGCAGACAGCTTCAGAGAGGTTAATAATTAGCTTTATTCTAGAATAAAGTCTTCTCAAATGGTTGCTGAGATAACAAGCTCCTACAGCATTCCCTAATCACCCTTCTCAAAGGGGTCAGCAAGAAAGGGGAGAATGACTTCTCAGTTCTCGATGGGTTCAGTCAAGACAGGTACAACTTATGCATTCCCTTAAATCCCCTCAAGCCTCAATGGGGGCTTGTTGAGGCACACACAGATTCCCACATGGGTTCACCTTGCTTTTCTCCCATGAGTTCCCCCATGTATTTCTCCTACTCACTGACCAGTGCCCACTTGCTTTTATAGTGCAAAAGACAAAGAAGTCATATTGCCAACATCAAGCTTACAAGTTAACTTTAGCAATATCTTCATTCTGGACAAGGGTAGTAAATATCAATTATGTAACCCCTTATCTCATGGTGCAGCCTCACTAAGACTGTCTGTCACTATGATTCTAAAAACTACTATCTCGAATTTTGTAACTATCCTGGGAGTATTCCATACATGGAAACTAAACATTCCATGGCTATGGATCCTGGGAAACTAAACTAAAAAGGATAACAAAATTCTCCATACAGATATCTTCATTGTACTTAAAGACGTTTATTTGACAACTGAATTAAAATTAAGACTTTTTATGTTATTTTTTTAAATATAAATTTATTTATTTAACTTTATACATTCATTTTCACAAGATTTTGGGTTCCAAAATTTTCTCCCCAT
>CM053773.1:81715782-81785281 GCA_028658325.1 Potorous gilbertii | reverse complement strand
TTTTTTCCCTTTTCTGGGCATTTTCCCAGCCAGTTCCTTGACTTCTGAGAGTCCTTTCCACCCCACCTAAGTCTGCCCAGCTAGTGCTTGGGGTCTGAGATTCAAATGCTGCTCCCCAGTCTCAGGGCTTTCAATGGCCCTGAAATCAGGGCCCTTATTCAGGGTAAGATTAAATCAGGTTCTCAGGTGGGGGCAGGGCCACTTCCCAGGCCCAGTTCCTTCAGGGGGTTTATGCAGAGACCTTCTGTTATGGAGCTGCTGCCAAGCTCCTGCCTGCTCCAGGAGCCTCTGGCCGCCTGCTGCCTCTGCTGCTGTCTCCCAAGGTGGCCCGAGTCATGGAGACACCCTTCTCCCCTCTCAGCCCATCCAGATATCTCTTTCACTGACCTGTGCGTCTGTGGGTGGAGGGACCTTCATGGCTACTGGAGATTGGGTCCCTGAAGCCTGCTTGGATCTGTGCACTCCTCTCTGTGCCGAGGGGCCAGGGCAGGGTGGGGTTGGGCTCCACTCTCATCTGGTGACAATGGACCTTTGGGATTGGTTTTTCAGGGCTCTTTGGAACAGAAATCTCCTTCACCCCATTGCTGCATGGCTCCACTCTTCCACAATTTGTTGGGAGTTCTTTTTATAGATAATTATGGGCTGTGGTTTCGGAGCTAGCATATGTGAGTCTTTCTACTCCACCATCTTGGCTCTGCCCCCCAAATTAAGACTTTTTTAGAGAGCCCAGAAAAATATTCCCATTGCCTCATTCCCCACAACCAGCAAATAAGAGAGAAAAGATATTGCTGTTAACTTAACTTCCTTAAGTTATAGAGCCATCCTAGTGGAAAAATTTAACAAACTCACTGGGTACAAGGCTGATGTTTACCTTGTGACTAGTGAAACTCCAAGATAAGCAGAAGTAAGGAGGTTTAACTGGGTCCTTCACTTCTAGGCCAGATAATTTCCTTTGTTATACCCTAGTGATTCCTGAAATGCAATCATAGGAAGTAGAGAAACAATTCCTCCTGATCCTCCTAGCCTGAACTCATCTTTTGTAGTCTAGCACACAAGGGGAAGAAAAATTATCTGCTCAGGGTCCATGGGTTGGGTTTAGGAGGAAGGAAAGAACAGTCATCTGTATTTACACAATCTAGCATTAGTTGGTCAAAACAGAATCTGGTAGACAAAAATATAATTTATTCTTATAGTCCTTGAGACATTATTAGGCAGCTAGATGGCACAATGGATAGAGCTCTGGGTCTAGAATCAGGAAGACTTGAGTTGAAATCTGGTCTCAGATATTTATGAGATGTAACCTGGGAAAGTCACTTGAAAGGGATATTAATAGTACCTACTTCTTAGGTAATATTACAAAAGATTAAATGAGATCCTATTTGCAAAGTGCTTAGAGTAGTACTTGGCCTATAATAGATACTTAATAACTGCATCTTTTCTTCCTTACTTATAAATCTTTTTTAAAAAAAATTAATTTTATTTATTTTCAGTGCTCTACAGTCACTACCATATAACTTAGATTATTATTTTCCCATATTCCTCCCTCCCCCTCCTCCCTCACCCCTCCCTCTCTGAGATAGCATACAATTTTATATAAGTTCTACACATACTTTCCTATTAAATGCATTTTCACCATAGTCATGCTATGTAGAAGAATTAAAATGAATGGGAAAAATCGTCTAACAAACCAAAATGCAATACACACACGAAAAAATGATCTCCTACATTTGGTGATTGAATTACTTATAAATCTTAAAATAGAAATTTAAAAACATTGGGGAAAACTTGTTAATGAAATGATAGGGTAATGCACCTGTTTTCCAATTAAGTTTTTTTGGAATTTAAAAATGAATCTAATTAAATGTAATACTGTTAACTTTAGGGTTCTTATGCCCCTTGAAGACTAAAAATCATGAAAGCCTTTGGGTTCCTAAGGGGTCTCAGAAAGTCTTAATCCCACCCTGACAGCTCCTCCTCAAGTTGTCTTCCAGCTGTTGGCTCAAGTAGATTGTGGAACTATAGAAGCAACTCTGGAGAGTCTTGTAGCTTGGCATCTGTAGAAGCAGAAAGATTAGATGGGCAGATGAGAGCAACCAGAGCAAAACATGAGGAATGAAAATAAGGGCTAAAATGTATGGCATCCTCACCCAGCTGGGAAGAGGAAAAAGTACAGAACTCTAGTTAGTCATGTATCTAAAAGGAAAAATCTTTATGAGTGAAGTCAGCATGATGAAATTTAGTGGAAATAGTTTCTCAGTAGCTGAAATTAGAAAGAGAATAGATTTAAGATGAATGTCCAAACTGATTCAACAACAGGGTAAAATTAAAAATGAAGTGCATATGGGCAGGTAAGAAAGGGTGCTAGTGTTCTCCATAGCATGAGAGAAACTGAGACTGAGTTGGAAGGGATGTCAGAGTTAATATAACCTATCCCTACCTCATGCATGAATCACCTCTATAAACATTCCCAATAAGAAGTCAACCTCTAACTGACCATCACCAGAGATTAGAAATACTGGCTCTCAAGGCAACACATTCCACCCTGGGATAGCTAATTATTGGGAATAATTTCCATGTATTGAACTGAAAGCTGCTTCTGTAATTTCTAATCATTGCTCTCTTCTAGGTGTAAATTAAACAAATCAAACTCTTCTTTCTTGCCTTTGAAGGCAATCATCACATTCCTCATTGTCTTCTCTTCTCCAAGCTAAACATCCCAATTTCTTTCATCAGTCCTTGGATGACATGGTTTTGAGTTAGTTACTTTCCTCCAGAGATTGTTCATTCATCAATGTCTATTTTAAAGTATGGTACTGCGGAAAGATTTGACTAGGAAAATATACCAGGATATCATAGCCTGCCTTGTTCTGCTTACTGTGTTTTTAATAACTCTTACATTCATGCTCAGTTCATTCAAATGATTCTCAGTTGACATCATCTCCAGGACTCTCACCACGTGGTCACCTGCTGAACTCTCCAGGTTATCAAAGTCCTACCTATAATGAGATGACCCAAAATGAATATCATATTCCAGCAGTAGTGTGACCAGGGTAAGGTTAAGAAAGACAATCCCCTCTTGGTCCTGGACATGATGCCATGTCCTGTTGTTTGGATTACTTTAGCTCTTTTGACTGCCGTATCACACTATGAGTTTGCATTGATCTTACATTCCGCTAATTTACTTAAGTGCTTTCCGCATGAACTGTTGAAGAATAATAAAAAACAATAATTAATACTAACTAGCTTTTATACAATACTTTAAGGCTTGCAAAACTTTTACATGGGTTATCTCATTACAATACTCCCCAAAATAGCTCTTATTATCTCCATTTTGCAGATGATGAAACTGAAGCTGAGAGTGGTTAAATGAGTGGCCCAGGGTCACATAGGCAGAAATTATTGAGGCAGGATTCAGACTCTTCCTGACTCCAAGCTCAGTGGTTTATCCACTGAGTTACCTAGCCGCTGAATCTCCTTCATCCTGTACTTGTGCAGTTTAAGTTTTTGAACCAAGTACAAAATTTTACATTTATGGTCATTGAATATCATCTCAATCATTTTAATTAATCATTCTAGGGCCAAATCTTTTTGGATCCCAATTTTTACTCTATGTATTAGCTAACCCCTCAATATTTGTATTGTCTACACATCCAGCAAGAATGAAATATCTGCATCCAAATCATTAATAAAAGTGTTATATTAGGTCCGAGAAAAGAGTATGTGCAAACTGTTTGGGAGCATTGTCTTAACCTGGAAATATCTTCAAGGTCATCTTTCTAATAAAAACTGAGCAACCTACATGAAAGCACTGGCATCTCAGTCCACAACAATAGCCCAATTACTACCCAAACTTAGGATTTAATATAAATGTTTTTTCTACGTAAGTCCCTGAGTATACTTGGACTGGGAGCATGATTCAAAAGTTATGACTGAGCTTGATATTACTGAAAATATTTAAATCAATCAAGAATCTAATTTTAGCTGCATTAGAAACAGGCAGAGTATTTTCTCTCACTGAGTACTGAATATCCTGGAACACAGTTTGGTTTTTATTTGTCTCCTTCTCATGCCTGACCAAACTATTATTCTTGTTAGTGGGAGAAGGCAATTTTAAAGGGAAACCAATGGATTAGCAACTGCTCCTTATAAACTGATGTGATGTCAAGGTATTGACCCGTCTTTCATGCTTTTCTTGCATCTCTCTCATTTCTCTTCCCAGTTTTTCCTCCACCTGTCTAACTAGATTTTCAAAATCCTTTTTGAGCTCTTCCATGGCCTGAGTCCATTGGATATCTATTTCAGATGTTTGGGATACAGAGGCCTTGACTCCTATGTCTTTACCTGATGGCAAGCATTGTTCTTCCTCATCAGAAAAGAAAGGAGGAAACATCTGTTCACCAAGAAAGTAACCTTCTATGATCTTATTCTTTTTTTCCCTTTTCTGGGCATTGTCCCAGCCAGTTACTTGACTTCTGAGATTTCTCTCCACCCTTACCTAGATCCGCCCAGCTAGTGCTTGGGATTTGAGATTCAAATGCTGCTCCCCAGCCTCAGGGCTTTCAGTGGCAGGCCTGGCTGCTATTCAATCTGAGCTTAAGTTCTGGTGCTCAGGTAGGGGCAGGGCCTCCTCCCAGGCTCAGTTCCCTCAAGGGGTTTATGCAGAGACCTTCTGTAACGAACCCGAGGTCCTGCTGAGCTTCTGTCTGCTCCAGGAGCCTCTGGCCGCCCACCCACTGCCTCTGCCGCTGCCTCCCAAGGGGATCTGAGTTATGAAGACACCCCGCTCCCCTCTCCACCCATCCAGACGTCTCTCTCACTGACCTGCGCATCTGTGGGTGGAGGGACCTTCGCGCAGTCAGAGATTCCATCCTTGAAGCCTACTCGGATGGGCTCGCTCCTTTCAGTGCTACGCGGCCAGGGAAGGGCTGGGCTCTGCTCCCATCTGGTGTGTGATGGACCTTTGGAGTCAGTTTTTCGGGACTCTCTGGAATGGAAATCTCCTTCACTCCATTGCTGTGCAGCTTCCATTGTTCCAGAATTTGTTGGGAGTTCTTTTTACAGGAAATCCATGGGTTGTGGGTTTGGAGCTAGCATATGTCTTTCTACTCCGCCATCTTGACTCCTCCCCTTGTCTTTCTATTTTAAATATTGGTTTCTAATATTAGACCTTACCCAAGCTTCTATATTAATTGCAAACAATAAGTTGTTAATGAAAAAAACCCAACTAATTGGGCAACCAGATTCATCCATTAATAGTACTAGAAAGTCTGTCTTCATAATTCTACAGAAAATGGTTTATGAAAAAAAAATTATGATTGAGATACCAGACCACTAATGTTACCTATAGGAGTGGCAGCAACCACTGGAAGAAAGTAGCATGACTCAATTCAAGTTCAGAACATGATATAACTTCATCCTGACAAAATATCTTTTTTAGGGGGTGAGCCTTATTCATTTCTCTCAATCTTAATATCCTACTACACAAAAATAGTAAGATAGAAATGGTTTCCGTCATATAAAGGACCTACTCAGAGGATCATAGATATGTTCCCATGATCAGAGACCTTAGAACAGGTGGAAAAATAGGAATATCGCTATTAATAATAGCACTATTGAGGACACAGCCTCCTCACTTTAAACTCCAACTCTCTTCCTCAACATGAAGGTGCCTATAGGCAGTATATAAAAGCAGGAACCCACAGTTAGGAGAGCCTGATGAAGTGCAGGTTTAGAACTGTGTGTCAGAAGAAAGGAGTAGAAGAAAACCTGATGAAATCTCATGGTGGGACAGCACTGTGGATTTTCATGGTGTCATTTCTGGATTGCTTTCTGTGTTGCATCTGCTCTAAGACTATACTCCTTACCTCTACTCACTCTGAGGGGTTGATTGCTTCATAAGGCAACCACTACATGTACCCTCAGAGTTCTAGGGGACCCTGAGGGAAGAATGGTACAGACTCTACTGCCTGTCACTGATGTCCTGAAGAGGCTGCCAGGAAGTCAATAAGAAATGCAAACCCTTTAACTCTTTGAATTTCACAAACTGGTTCTTTGTCCATGAGAGAGGGAGGAAACAGAGTTATTTCCTCCTTCTACTCAAGTGATTCCTTCTTAGAGGGTTGTGTGGAACTGTTTTCACTCCACTAAGTTACCAGATGTAATTTTGGGTTCCAAACTCATTTGCTATTTTATAGAAGACACAAAGGTCATGAAAGGGTGTACATTATGTACAAATGCCTTTGATTAAATAATTGATTAAATAGAAATGTTCTTACCTGAGAGACATATCAGGAATTGATTATTTTGTTAGCTACTTTTATGAGGGTAAGAAGATTAATTGATTGTGTCAATTGATCCCCATCCTCACATCTATGTTCATATTATTCTATATTGTGTATTACCCTGGGGAAGTCTTGTATATGTTCTAAATAAGTTGAAGTCTCAGGAACAGAATGTGGCTAGAAATCTTGGCAATAGAGAAAGGCTTTTGGGAGGTTAGTAATAGTTATCTCAAAAATCTCTTTTCTTGTGATGAGGTAGGTTTCAGAAAAACCTGGAAGGAGATACATGAACTGATGCAAAGTGAAGTGAGCAGAGCTTGGAGAACATTGTATACAGTAACAGAAAGAAACATTGTATGATCAACTATGAATGACTTAGCTCTTTTCCAAAATGCGATGATCCAAGACAATTCCAAAAAACTAATGATGAAAAAGGCTGTTCACATCCAGATGATGAACTGATGGAATCTGAATATAGATTGAAATATTACGTTTCACTTTATTTTTTTTTCATTTGTTTCTCTTTTTGGTTTGTTCCTCTTTTTACAACATGACCAATATGGAGAAATGTTTCACATGGTTGCACATGTACAACCTAGATCAAATTGCTTACTGTCTTTTAAAGGAATAGATATTAAAAACTGTCTTTGCAACCTTCCGGAGCCAAGATAGTAGAATGAGAAAGAAACCCTCTGAAGACTTTCTAAATTTCCCTTCAAAGAGCTAGAAAACCACCTCAGAATTGATATAGGAGCAGGGAAGGAGTTTACCAGCCTGGCGGGAAAGGTCTGTCTTATTGGGGTGGGAGAGAGGGTGGTCTAAGAACAGCATCAGCTAACTTTACAGCAGGGAGCCTGAAGCAGAGCTGCAAGCCTGGGGCAATCCAGCAGGGATGCCCTGCCCTCCTGTGAGCCAGTATCTTTCTGGAGAAATTAGCAATCTGTGCAGAACAGCAAGGTCCCACAAAAGAACAAGTCACACTCACCCCCGAACAAGCCACTAGGAAGGCCTTGACCCTATTGCTGACCCGTAGTGAAGCCCCCTGGGACTTCAACAGCAATACCCAACTCCAGCAGAGAGACCCTGTTTCCATAGAAACCCAACAGTAGAGCCTCACCCTTAGGGTTTATCAGCGAAAAGATTCCTCCTCTAGGGACAACCATCAGAAAGATTGTTACCATAGCAATCTAGCAGCAAGGCCCCACTCCTGGAGCAGGCCAGTAGCTAAAGACGCAAGGAAGGCCCCACCCCCCAGTACAAGCTAGAAAAGAAGTATATCCTCTAGAGAAAGCAAGCAGTAAAGGTTTGAAGCCCAGTGAAAGTCAGTAGACCCTGAGCAACAGCACAAAAAGCTTGGGATAGTCCAGGACCAGAGCCCAACTCTTACATAAAAACACCAAGTCACAAAAAAAGGCAAAAAACCCCAAAATTTTACTATAGATGTTTACTATAGTGAAAGAATCAGGGCACAAACTTAAAAGAGGGCAATAATGCCAAAATATCTACATGTGCAACCTCAAAGAAAAATGTATGTTAGTCTTGGCCCTGTAAGAATTCCTGGAACAGCTTTAAAAAGTTTTTTTTTTTAATTTATTTATTTTTAGTTTTAAACATTCATTTCTGTAAGGTTTTTGAATTCCAAAGTTTCACCCCATCTTTCACCTCTCCCACATATCAGAAGACATGCATTCTGATTATCCCTTCCCCCAGTCTGCCCTCACTTTTATCATGTCTCTCTGTCTTATCCGTTTCCCCTTACTTTCCTGTGGGGTGAGATACCCAATTGAATGTGTGTTTTTCCCTCCTTAAGCCAAATCCAATGAGAGTAAGGTTCACTCATTCCTTTTTACCTTTCCCCTCTTCTCCTACATTGTGGAACCTTTTTCTTGCTTCTTTTATGTGAGATAATTTAGCCCATTGTATCTCTCCCTTTCTTCTCCCAATATATTCCTCCCTCACCCCTTAATTTTATTTTTAGATATCATTCCTTCATATTCAACTCACCTTGTGCCCTCTATCTATCAATCAATCTATCTATCTGTCTATCTGTCTGTCTATCTATTTCCAACTACTCTAATATTGATAAAGATCTCATGAGTTACAAATATCATCTTTCCATGGAGGAATGTAAACAGTTCATTTTAATAAATCTCTTATGATTTCTCTTTCCTGTTTACATTTTCATCCTTCTCTTGATCCTTGTATCTTAAAGTCAAACTTTCTATTCAGCTATGGTCTTGTCAGCCATAATGCTTGAAAGTCCTCTATTTCGTTAAATTTCCAATTTTTTCTCTGACATATTATACTCAGTTTGCTGGGTAGGTGATTCTTGGTTTTAATCATAACCTCTCTAACCTTCAGAATATCATATTCCAAGCCCTTCAATCCCTTAATATGGAAGCTGCCAGATCTTGTGTTATCCTGATTGTATTTACACAATACTCAAATTGTTTTTTTTTTTGTTTGGCTGTTTGCTTTATTTTCTCCTTGACCTGGGAAATCTGGAATTTGGCTACAATATTCCTATGAGTTTTCCATTTAGGATCTCTTCTCAGAGGTTATTGGTGGATTCTTTCCCTTTCCATTTTACCCTCTAGTTCTAGAATATCAGGGCAGATTTCCTTGACAATTTCTTGAAAGATGATGTCTAGGCTCTTTTTTTTTTATCATGGCTTTCAGATAATTCAATAATTTTTAAATGATCTCTCCTGGATCTATTTTCCAGGTCAGTGGTTTTTCCAATGAGATATTTCACATTGTCTTCTATTTACTTTTCGCTTCTGATTTATAATTTCTTGATTTCTCATAAAATCATTACCTTTCATTTGCACTATCCTAATTTTGAAGGAATTACTTTCCTCAGTGAGTTTTTGGACTTCTTTTTGCATTTGACCAGTTCTGCTTTTTTAAAGCATTCTTCTCCTCATCAGTTTTTTGGATTTCTTTTTGCCATTTGGATTAATCTATTTTTAAGCTGTTACTTTATTCAGTATTTTTGGGTCTCCTTAAACAAGCTGTTGACTCAATTTTCATGATTTGCTTGCATCACTCTTGTTTCTCTTCCCAATTTTTCCTCTACTTCTCTTACTTGATTTTGAAAATCCTTTGTGAGCTCTTCCATAGTCAGCGACTGATTCATATTGCCCTTGCAGGCTTTTGATGTATGAGCTTTGACTCTGCTGTCCTTCTCTGATTGTATCTGCTCTGCTTCCAGTGGAAGTGGGTGTAGGTATGGGTATACTGTCCCAGGCTTCAGGGATTTTGTATCAGTTGTCAATCCCCCACCATCTCTGGGCCCAGAATTCCAGAAGCAGCCTTGGCAGCTGCTACCACTCTGCAGCTGTTGCTGCTGCTGTTGGCCACTGCCATCATTCCAACCACCCTAGGGCTGGGGCAGGACTTGGCCAGACCACATGCTCCTATTTCACCTAGGTCCCACATAGTTTTCCCACTGATGTTTTTGGCATTTATGGGAAGAGAGATTTGGAAGCTGTTACAGCTACCAATGATTCAGTGCCCTCAGGCCTGCTCTGGCCCATCTAAGCAGGTACCCCTTACATGCTTGAATGTTCTCTGCTGCCTGACTGGTGTGAAAGATCCTTCTTCTCGACTTTCCAGGTTGTCTTGGGCTAGAAATTTGTTTCACTTTGTCATTTTGTAGGTTCTGTAGCTCCAAAATTTTTCAGAGTAATTTTTTACAGTTGTTTGTAGCACTTTGGGGGAGAGCTCAGGGAAGTCTCTGCTTTTACTCTGTCATCCTGGCTCCACCTCCATAAAAAGGATTTTAAAAAGTAAATTAGAATAGTTGAAACAAAATTGGGGAAAATGAGAATAATGTTAGAGAATCATGAAAAAGAGTCAATAGCATGGGAAAAGATATACAAAAATTTACTGAGGAAAATAACTGCCTAAAAAATAACATTGGTTAAATGGAAAGGAGGTATGAAAGCTCACTAAAGAAAATAATCATTTAAAAGTTAGAGTTGAACAAGTGGAAAGTAATTACTCTATAAGATATCAAGTTGTGATAAAACAGAATAAAAATATAAAAAAAAAGATGGAAGAAAGTGTGAAATTTCTCCTTGGAAAAACAACTGGTTTAGAAAATAGATCCAGGAGAGATAATAGAAGAGTTATTGGACTACCTGAAAACCATGATGCAAAAAAAAAAAAAAAGAAAAAGAAAACTTGGACATCTTTCAAAAAAATTATTAAAAAAAACTGTTCTGATATATTAGAAACTGAAGACAAAATAGAAATTGGAAGAACCTACTGATCATTACCCAAAATCTAGAGCTCACAGATCAAAGAGAAAATATTATGTGCAAGCAGAAAGAAACAATTTAAATATTGTGACACTATAATCATGGACCATAGATAATGATGTCATATTAATGGTAAACATATATGCACCAAATGCAATAGCATCTAAATTTTTGAAGGAGAACTTGAATGAGTTACAAGAGGAAATAGATAATAAAATTATACTAGATGGGGATCTCAATTTTTCCCATTCAAAACTAAATAAATCTAACAAAAAAAAAATAAGACAAAAGTTAAGGAAGTGAATAAAATTCTCAAAAAAGTTAGATATGATAGAACCCTGGAGAACTTCAAAAGGGAATAGAAAAAATCTTTTTTTCTCAGCAGAATATGGCACCTGCACAAAAACTGACCATGTATTAGGACACAAAAACCTAACAACCAAATGCAGAAAAGCAGAAATAATAAATTCATCCTTTTCAGATCACAATGCAATAAAAATTATAATGGACAACGGAAAGAGAGATTAAAATGAATTGAAAATTAAATAATCTGATCCTGAAAAAGAAGTGGATCAAGGAAAAATCATAGAAATAACTGATAATTCTATTAAAGAAAATTACAATGAGACAATACACTAAAATTTATGGAATGAAGCCAGTCATACTTAGGGTAAAATTGATACCTCTAATTGATCACATCAATAAAATAAGGAAAAAACAGATTAATGAATTGAGCATGCAGCTAAAATAATTAGAAAAAGAACAAATTAAAAATCCTCACTTAAATGCTAAATTGGAAATCCAGAAAATCAAAGGAGAGATTAATAAAATTGAAAGTAAGAAAAACAATGAACTAACAAATAAAAATAGAGGCTTGTTTTATGAACAAAAATATATGAACCATTTGTTAACTTAATTGTAAAAAGGAAAGAAGAAAACAAAGTTATCAATATCAAGACTGAAAGGGATGAATTCACCACCAATGAAGAGGAAATTAAGAATATTTCTGGAGCCATTTTGCCCAAATATATGGCGATAAATTTGACAATCAAAATGAAACGGATAAATAACTACAAAATATAAGTTACATAGATTAACAGAAGAAATAAAATAATTAAATAATCCAACCACAGAAAAAAAAATTGAACAACCAATTAACGAACTTCCTAAGAAAAAAATCACCAGGACTAGATGATTTCACAAATGAATTCTACCAAACATTTAAAGAGTAATTAATCCCAATACTGCATAAATTATTTGGAAACATAGGCGAAGAAGTCATTCCCAATTCCTTTTATGACACAGATATTTTGCTGATACCAAAACCTGGAAGAGCCAAAATAGAGAAAGAAAATTATAGTCCAATAAATTACAGTTCAATTTCCCTAATGAATATTGATTCAAAAAATTTAATTAAAATATAGCAAAGAGATTAAAGCGATATATCAAAAAGATCATACATGAAGACCAGGTGGGATTTATACCGGGAACGCAGGGCTGGTTCAATATTAGGAAAACTATCAGCATAATTAGCCATATCAGTAACAAAACCAACAGAAATCATATGATTATCTCAATAACTGCAGAAAATATGCCATTCCTATTAAAAACACAAGAAAGCACATGAAATATAAATGGAACTTACTTTAAATGATAAGCAATATTCATCTATAATCATCACTAAGTATTTTCTATAATGAGGATAAGATAGAAACTTTTGCAATACAATCAGTGGTAAATCAGGGATGTCCTCTGTCACCTCTATTATTTAATATTGTACTAGAAATGTTAGCCATAGCAATAAGAGAAGAGGAAGAAAGAAAAAGAATTAGAATAGACGATGAAGAAATAAAACTATCACTCTTTGCAGATGATATGACATTATATTTAGAAAATCCTAGAAAATCAACTAAAAAAAAACTTGAAATAATGAACAACTTTAGCAGAGTTATAGGATACAAAATAAACCTATGTAAATCTTCAGTAATTCTCTGTATTACTGAAGGAGTCCAGTAGAAGAGATAGAAAGAGAAATTCCATTTAAAATAACAACACACAACATCTACTTGGGAATCTACCTGCCAATACAAACTCAGGAACTACATGAACACAAATATAAAGTACTTTTCACACAAATAAATTCAGATGTAAACAGTTAGAAAAACATAAATTGTCCACGGGTAGACTGAACTGTGATAAAAGGGACAATTCTAAATAAATGCATCTATTTTTTAGTGCCATACCAATCAAACTATCAAAAATTATTTTATAGGCATAGAAAAAAATAACAAGTCATCTGAAAGAAACAAAAGGTCAAAAATATCTAGGGAGTCAAAGAAAAAAACTCAAAAGAAGTTGGTTTAGCCACACCAGATATCATGCTGTGTTATAAAGTCATAATTATTGAAACAATCCGGTAGTAGTTAAGAAACAGAGTGGTAGATCAGTGGAATAGATTAGCATAAATTACATTATAATAAATGACCATAGTAATCTAGTACATGATAGCCCCAAAGATCCAAGCTTTTGGAACAAAAACTCATTATTTGACAAAAACTACTGAGAAAACAGGAAAACAGTATGGCAGAAACTAGGTATAGACATATATTAAAATAAGGTCAAAATGAGTACAAGATTATGCATATAAAGTGATATGATAAGTGAATTAAGAGAACATGGAATAGTTCTGTCAAATTTATAGATAAGGGAAGAATTTAGTACCACAGAAAATATAGAGAGCATTACAAATTGCAAAATAGATAAATCTTAGCTATAAAAAATTAAAAAAGATTTGCACAAACAAAACCAATGCAACCAAAATTATAAGGAAAGCAGAAAAATAAGAAAAAATTTTGCAACAATATCTCTGATAAAGGCCTCATTTCACAAATAAATAGAGAACTGAATCAGTTTTATAAAAATACAAGTCATGCTTCAATTGATAAATAGTCAAAGCATATGAACAGGCAGCTTTCAGATGAAGAAATCAAAAATACCTCTGATCAAAAATGCTCTAGATCACTATTGATTGTAGACGTGCAGATTAAAATAACTCTGAGATTTCATTTCATACCTATCAGAGTAGCTAATATGACAAAATAAGAGAATGTTGAATATTGGAGGGACTGTGGGAAAATTGGAACATTAATGCACTTTTGTTGAACTTATGAGGTGAACTGACCATTCTGGAGAGCAATTTGGAAACAATGTGTAAAGGGATACAAAACTAGGCACACTCTTTTATCTGACAATACCCCTGCTACATTTATATCTCAAAGACATCCCAAAAAAGGGAATATGACCTATTTCTATAAAAAATATTTGTCGTGGTCCTTTTATCGTGGCTAAGAATTTGAAATCAAATGAATACCCATCAATTGGGGAATAACTAAACGAACTGTAGTACGTGATTGTGATGGAATTTGATTGTGCTATAAGAAATGAGAAGCAGGATGATTTCAGAAAGAAATCTATATTTCAGAAAGAATTGGTGCATGGTGAAATAAACAGAACCCAGTCAATGTTGCATACAGGGACGGCAATATTATTCTAAGAAGAATTGTGAATGACTTAGCCAGTCTCAGTGATACAATGATCTAAGACAATCCCATAAGACTAATGATGAAACATACTATCTACATTGAGAGAAAGAACTGATATGGATTGAAGATAGACTGAAGTATGATATTGTTCATTTTTTTTCTTTTATTTGAGTCTTTTTGTACAAAATGACCACTACGGAAATGTTTTACATAGTTACACATGGAGAGCTTATCATCTCAGGGTGGAAGAAGGGGAAGGAGGGAGAGAAGTATTGGAAAGAATTATCTTTTCGTGTAAATGGAAAAAGTAAAATATTATTTTTAAAAAGACCTAAGATATATTTTAAAAAAAGTTTCTTTCCTTTCCCAATTGTCTTGCACATGTTTGTATTAGAAGTGTGGGAATTCTGGAAAATTAAGCTCATGAGACCCTGCAAATAAACATGCACTAGTTCTTGTGCTAAACTGTTTCCCAAGTCCTTTCCATGCCCTATCATCCATCTATAAAGCATGCTGCAGAACCTCGGAGACATGCATACATAAGGGAGGGGGAGAGAGAGAGAGAGAGAGAGACAGAGAGAGACATAGAGAGACACAAAGAAATAGACACATAGAGACAGAAAGAGAAAGGGAGAGAGATGGAAGGAGACAGAGATAGGCAGGCAGACAGAGATGGAGAAACAAACTGAGAGAGACAGACAGACTGTCAAAAGACAGGCAAAAATACAAGATAAGACACAATGTCAGAGTCTGGGAAACAGAGACAGAGATAGATGGCAAAGATCACTGAGACATAAAAAGAGAAAGAAGAAGGAGACAGAGAGAGAAAACTAGAAAGAGACACAGAGATAAAGCATGAGACAGAGACAGTGATAGAGATTTTATAGGAGGGAAATTTACAGCAACAGCCTGTCTTCCAAAAATCACCAGAAATTCTTCTGTCATCAAAAAAAGAACATATAGGTTCTGGAGGCTTCTCCAGGTTGAAATACTTTGGAGTTATTACAAGACCTTTTATAAACAGAGTTTGGGAATCCTCAAAAAATTATGTTCCTCTTTCTTCCAGTGACCTATTAATTATCATCAGAAATCTGAGAACTCTACTATCCTATGAAAACTTGACCTGAAAAAACTTACTTGAGTAGCTAGTTGCCTAAAGTGAACATTTTTTTTTCCTGGGGCACTTTTTGGGAGTATTATCAGGATTTCTATCTAGTTTCTCTCCTAGACATTGTAGAAATTCCATGCAACATTGCTTCACAGCTCTCAATTCTTTGAACTCCATAAAAATTATCCAGTTTCCTTGCCTGCACTGATCTTATCACTCTCAGTCCCTTATCTTTTTTATTTGTCACCACTGGGCAACTAACTGAAGGAAAACAAAGCCATGCCAATTTGTCAGCTAGAGAAGGTTAATCAAGTCTGTATATACCAAATTATACCATCACAATAAAAAAAAACAACACTAAGTAGGGGACAAGAGTAAGATTTCTTTGGGAAACCATTGAATTAAATACTCTTCCAAGATAGACACTTTGGCCACAGCACCTATATTATTGCTCAACAATTCACCCTCATGTTTTAAAACTAGAGCTCCTGAGATTCTGTCTCCCATATCTCAGATACAGTAGGATCATTCTGACAGATTAACCCATTGCCAGGAGAAAAGCAGCACTAGGCATTTTCTCAGCTGCAATAGTTTTCAATGTCATCTCTATTTCTAATGGATTGAGTCAAGGAGTGGTATAGACCAGATACTGTTTTTTTATTTGTTTGTTTTGTCCTGGAAGTCTATATAGCAAATCTGTGCCCTTACCAAGACATGAATCTTCTGGTGATTTTACATAACAATCCAGGGCTTTCCATAGCATGTTCCTTCTGTTATAATCACCAGTACCAGGAGAAATCTGTTTTAGTCTGCAATATACCAAGGTTCTACTAACTCAGTCGTCACGCTGGTTCAGTGGCTCATTACTAGTTCATGCTAGCCATCATTTGTGGGAGCATTTTTCCTCTGGACATTAACCTGAATTAATCTGTTCTATGAACTTACATTCTTTTAAATCTGTTATTGACCCCAGAACAGTTACTGATATTTTACTTTTGATAAGGGAATCACTCCTAAATCGTCCCTGGGCAATGACATATAGTTGATAGTACTTTTTTTTTTCACCAGTATGTCTTCTTAAAACCAGGACAGAAGGAAGACAACTTATCCTGGAGTCAGCAGTAAATTCAACCATCATTTCCAGGTGTTTGTTGAGAGAGACATTGGTCTCAGTCTTTGTCAAAATTCTGCTTCTTTCCTATTTTCTCTAAATTTCTCTAAACCCAGAATTCCAACCTGGTTTATACAATTGGATATGTTTCTTGCTTAGGGCCTCTCTTGACTGCTGCAGGTCTCTGTGATAAGGAGTAGAAAGGGGAGGGAGGTGAGACACTCACAAAGACTGGGGTCCCAGGGGCAGGTTGCCTAGAAGGAATTCACAGATGAGCATTGTTGAGGTCAAGGTAAAGATTTATTACACTTTCCAGTGTAATAAAATCAAATTCTTGAGTTCTTAAAGAACCTGCAACCTTAGAGGGGTACAGGTAAAGTTTATATACTATATTCCACAGTAGACCATGTGTCAAATATGCTAACTAGGTGTTTTAGGGTAGGATTAAGAGATGGTTAAGGAGTAGTCCGTTCTTAAAGGAACATGCAATTTTGGAATCTACTGTGAAGGTATTTTACCCAAAATTCATCAGGAAATAGCCCAAGGGAAGGTTACCTAGAGGTGTGGTTTTCAGGGCCGGTTCAGAAATACCAGGTTGCTCTCATCAATGACTTCTTGACAAGATAAATGCAAGGGAGTATACTTAAGTCTAAGCCTAGGATACATATGATTGGTCAGTGAGTAGTAAATGTCATTATGACTTAGCACACAGTCCATTCAGCCAGTACATAGCTGGTTCAGGCTAAGTTCTATAGGTGCAGCTGGCTGCTGTATCAGGAAGGGAGATAATAGTTGTTACCTGTGTCCTTGGGCTGAGGAGAAACTGCCTGGGATAGTGTTTTGAGGCTAGGGAGAAATGTGATATTTAAGGAGAAATGTGATTTTGGAATTGGGGCCCAAGCACATGCACCTAAGCACCCCATCATCTTCATTCTGATTCGAAATTTCGTATTTTGACTATGCATCTAACTGTGATTCTTGCCTTAACTGGAACTCTCTCGCCTATGTCCCTGGTTCACTTACAGTGCCTGGAATGTAGTAGGTATTTAAAAAATGTTGATTAATAGATTCTCTGTTTTAATCCAAAGTATAACCTTGGCAGCAAGGTTAGAACGGTCTGATTCTTACCTTGCTGCCATCCTACACTTTTGATTAAAACTTCCCCCAAACCCTGCCCCCCACCTTCCACTGGTGGAAGCCACGCCTGATTTTTACCTTGACTACATACTTTGGTCTTATGAAACTCCAGCATTTCTAGCATCAAAGGGAAAAGGACAGCAATGAGACAGAAATCCTAGGCATCACCAATAGAAAAGGGAAATGAGGAACATCCCTGCCTGGGCCATATTTAAGGCATGTGCAAAAGTTGTGACATTTATGAATTTAAGATTTGAGTATTCGTGTGTTGAAACTTGTTATCTTACATAGTTCTCTTCATTTGATTTTAGTCTGGTTTCTCTGGCTAAATTTCACATAAACACCTTAAAGTCAGGGAGTATTTTTTAATACTTGTGTTTTCCATTAATACTTAACATAATGAAGAGCTCATAATAAGCATTCACAAAATACGTGGTTTTACTGACTGCATAATAAACCATCACAGCTTACCAACCTGTAGCATACCATTATTGGAGAGAATGATTAAAACTATATATTTTAAAGACTAATGTACGAATTGCTATTATCCATTTGTGGTAATTCACATCAGGAAAAAATATTACCAATGGAAGAGATCCAGACAGTTTTCCTAAGGATTATGAAAAAAAGGAAGTCCTTAGGAGTACAGGTAGTATTTTCACCTCTAGTGATAATTAAAGATAAGAAATTTGGAAGAGAGAGGCAGTGTGAAAAGCTAGCTATGAGCACTGTTGCTGTTCATGGAATTTGGATTTCTGGACTATAAATTAAAGTCTGTCACCATTCCCAAGGTTTAGGGAGCACAGAACCCTAGGAGTGCCCTCCAATGCCCCCATTATAAAAAAAACAACAGCAAATGAATCCAAGCCCCAACCCAAGACAATGCCCAGTCAAAACATCTGTTTGGAGTTTTATGAATATATTCAAGCAGGCTTTAAACAGAAAAGGTTAGGAGGGAATGAAAAATTCCCACATAGATCTGAGAAGCATGTTGCCTCCATGAGCAGCAGGTATGATATAAATCCTAAATTTTGGGAGAGCAATTTTCAAAGGGATCCATGAGGAGATAGGCAAGGTCCAATTGCCTAATATTATTAAATCATTGTCAGTCTTAGTAAGGATGTGATGTTCTCAAGGGTAATCCTGAAGACATAAGCAGAAATGGTATTAATGTGGGATAAAAAAAAATGTCCATCCTATAGAAATGAATATGGAAAAACGAGGCATGTTTGATCAAGTCAGGTTTTTGAAAAAAAAAATGGTACAAACTGAAAGCAAAGGCCAATAACTAAAGAAAAATGTGAACAGCACATTTCTATAATGATAGCTTAAGAAGGAATAAAGGTAAAATAAGCTGGTAGTTGCAAAATAAGGGCTAGTTAAAAATGACTTCATCCAAAGATTGGATTTGGTCAGAAGAGAGGAGAAAGTTAAAGGAGTTTTGGAGTTTGGAGCCTAGAAGTGAGGGAGGTTGGAGAGTGGGAGAGAAAAAGAAGCAAAACCTAATAAATGCGGCAGGAGATGTGGTAAAATCAGACAGTAGGAAGACTCACATTCATATGTAAAGGAAGACAGTCAATCTTTTCCTTAACTGTTTTCAGCACTGTGCATTAATTCCTTAGAGGTGATTCTTCTGCTTAGCCTTTCTGTGCCAAAGCTCAGTATTACTGGCCTGCTAAAACTAATTAAACATTCGGTTCTAAAACACAGTTTCCCGTACTCAAGTCAGTAGTGACCTAAACTTTTCTTGCCATCTGATACTTCTTCACTGGCTGGCAGGGTGCAATTAAAGGACAGTATTTTAATCTTGTTCATAGTTGGTAGATGCTTTTCCAGTTCCAGGCTATTAGTTGCCTTATTTGTTTGACTTTGTAGACATACAAATCTAATGACCAGTGGAAATGAATGAATCCTTTATCTTTCCTGGTGGCATTTCTGACTTTGGGGTGATGCTCCCTACAAAAGGAACTTTATTACTTTGGAACCAGGAAGGCAGGGCACATTTACTCTTTGAAAGCACTCATGTTCTTTGATAGAGCATTATAGAGTGTTGTAGGTATATACATACCTTTATGGGACTCCATAGACAAGGCCCTGGCACTTGAGAGTTTACAGTCTTAGTCAGACATAAAACAAATGACAGCTAGTAATAAAAATTACATTTGTGCTGATATGACCAGTACAAATATCAGGGCACAGAAGCAGGAATGTAGAAAGAAATTTTAGGGAAGGATTTACAGAACAAGGATGAATGTCCGGGCAATAAGAACTGAAATGCTACTCTCAATGCTTAGTGAGAAGGTAAAGTACAAGTTAGTGAAAGACTGGAGGGAAAAACCAATCCCCACAAAACTGAGTTAGGTGATTCAGGGTGATGATGTTACTACAAAGCATCATACGGTCATATATCCCTTAAAGTGGTCGAAATGAACAGATTGGTATCGTACCTCAAAGCTAACATGATGACAAACATAGATCGAGCGCTGGATGTGTGGTTAAATAGTGTTAGAACGTTAGAAAAGATACTGCAACTCTTCACACCTCAACTTCTCATTTCCCCAAATTGTTAGCTAATTGTATGTGATATTTTTCTAGAGACCATACAAGATAATGGTTTATTCTTGGTCTGCCCCTTAGTAGTGCTTATGATCTGAGAACCAGGCTGATGCCAAAGAGTTGTTACTACAAACCTCCTTCTATGAATAGTTACTATTATCAAGTAATTACTTGCAAATACGCATTTGGATTAAAAAGTAATTATTAAAGTAACTGTGTTCTTGAGTTGCAAAAAGTCAAGTTCAATGAGATTTAAGATTTTTAAAAACAATAAAAATGGATAATACAACATAAATAAGCATATCTAAAAAAACTTGAAAGTTAGAATAAGTAGATTGGCTATGATGTACAAATGTATCCCCCAAAAGTCATATTATTTCTACAAAAGGCAGGGATTTAGTAAATGTTCATCAGCAGTTTAGAGAATTGCCATATGGATAAAAGATCTTACACAGACTCAAGTACCTACTAGGTACTTAATAAATGCTTGTACACTGATTAATCAATTCACTAATTGTAATAAAATTGGAAATGTGCTTGAAATTGTTTAACCCTTCAAATGCAACCTAAATTATCTACCCAATAGACACTAGCACTATAGTATCTGATTTTAATTATTAACCTCATTTTCTGTTACTGTAGAGATTAAGATCTTTCATTGATTAAATACACCCTCTTTTGCAAATAAAAAGATTAGCTATAGCTCTAACTCTACCACCATGGGTCCTGATGACTTTTCTTTTTTACTATTAAAAAATTCAAATGTAGGGGTTCTATGTCTTCCTTAATATCTACATTAAGTGGATAAAGGTTTCAGACTTGCCTCCATAGCTTCAGAACTAATACAGCAGCAAATTGATTTATGATTTATTCTAATGCCTTCCCTAGGAATACTTTTTCCTCTCCAGTCTTCAAGGACTTCCACCATCCTCCACTGAGTTCTCCGAAATCAGTAACCCTGGAAGAATATTTATGATGCCTATCTTTAGGCCCTGCTGATTTGAATAAATCCTGAATTTTAGTTTAATCTTTAGCTACTTTCTACCCTCCTTTAGCTTTCTCTGCTCTCAACATAAGGTGATTCTGAAGTTCACTCACCTGAAGGACCACATAGGATAAACATATTGAGACCATGTCCTCATAAAATTTTTGAAAAAATCAACCAACCAATACCAACCTGAATCAGATTCAGTATTCAGTATATATTAATCAGAGCTTTGGAGCTCCTTAGTTCTATGTTAACTTCTAGTTTCCCCAATCTCTAATATGTCCTTCTAATGTATCCTCTTTCTTTCTCTTCCTCTCTCATGTCTACTAACTATAATTTCCTACTTAGATAAAGATCCCCTGCTTTATCACATATGTTCATCCTAACATTCCTTTCTAGTCTTCTCTTTCTTTTCCTTTCCTTTCCTCTTCCCTTATAACTTATGGCTGTTTTCCATCATATATCTGAAAACCATAAAATTTTCTTCAGTTGTTACTTATATCTAATTCCATATCTGATTCTAACTGAACCGATTCTTTTCTATTGAAGAACTCTTTGCCCATGTTATTCTCTCCAATGAATGTAGCTCTTCCATTCCACCATACTCATTAGGAGAGAAAGATATATTCTTTGATCCCTATGGCTACTACTAGAACACAAATCCACTTCCTTTTTTGGAGTATACACCATCACTTATACCACCCTCTCTATATTCCTGTCATCATCACTTGTAAACCTCTAAGTTTTCCCTTGCTTTTCCTCAATGCCTATAACAATAATATAATAGTTATGAAAAACATAGGGGAGCTAGGTGGTTTAGTGGATAGAGTACCAGACATGGATTCAGGAAGACCTGAATTTAAATCCAGTCTCAGATACTTATTAGCTGTGTGACTGTATGGCAGCAAGTCCTTTTACCCTGATTGCCTCCATTTCCTCAATTGTAAAATTAGCTAGAGAAAGAAATGGAAAACTATTCCAGTGGACTTCCCAAGAAAATCTCAAATGGAGTCACTAAGAGTCACACATGACTGAAACAGCTGAACAACAAAAGTACTTAAATATAAATGTGGATTTAATGAAGATGAAAGAGCAAGCAGAAAAGAAGAGGAAGAAGGAAAGCAATAAGAAGAGAAGGAAGAAGAAGAGAAAGAAGAAGAAGGAGAAGAAGAAAAAGAAGTGCAAGAAGATGAAAAAGAAAGAGGAGAAGGAGGAGGAGAAGAAGAAGAAGAAGAGGAAGTAGAAAAAAGAAAAAGAAGAAGGAGGAGGAGAAGAAGAAGAAAAAGAAGAGGAAGTGGAAGAAGATGAAAAAGAAGAAGAAGAAAGACGAGGAGAAGGAAGAGAAGGAAAAAGAGAGCACAGGTAGTACTCTCATTTACTTAAGACTTCAGAGGCTGCGAAGTGCTTTACATAGACTATCTCCTCTGTGTACCAGGCAAGCAAAGTTTCTCTTTACCAGTCCTTTTATATCACCCTTAATTATCTCGAATTGCTATCTTATTCTTAACAAATAATATAGTTTCTTTATGTATCATAGCACTGAAACTATTCTGTGTTCACCAATGACCTTGGATCCCCTAATCTAATGGCTTCTTCTTTGTCTTTAACCACCTCTTTGACTTCCTGGTAAGATCTGAATCTCTGGATCACAGCTTCCAGGATGTTGTTTTGTCTTCTATGACACTCAATCCTCATGATGCTCTTCATGTATCTTTTCCTACCATTTGTCCATGTCTTTATCTTTCATGGATTTATTTTCTTGTTCCTTGACCCTTAGTATGAATATTTATTAAGGCTATGCTTTCCACCTTGGTCTCTCCTTTTTCCATACTTTTTCTTTATTAATTTTAACTGATTCCTTTGCTTCACTGAGGTATAGGAGAAAGAGTACTAAACACAGAATCATGGGACCTGAATTTTAATATTGGTTCTGCAACTAATGACCCATATGACCTTGGACATGTCACTTAATCTCCCTTGGCTTCATTTTCCTCACTGTTAAAATGAACTCTTTTGACTAGATGACTTCTAATTCACCGTTAAAGTATTTCCCAGCTCTAGACCTATGATCTCCACTCATTTGGTTTGCTAACCACATCTTATTTTCTAATCTCTCTTCTTAACTCAGTCTTTAACTTCCTGTGGACTCCTTGGATGTTAATGTGACTACTACAGAAATGGGACAGGTTGCAGGATCCCTAGATTCAATGAATAAATGCATGTAAGTCAGGCATGTCTTACACACACACACACACACACGCACGCGCACACACACACACAATAGAAGAATGTCTTACCTCTTTTTTTTAGCAATCAATAATTCTGTCACCCCTTTGTAAAGGAGAGATTTTTTTTATCTTTGGTCTATTTCTTTTACTTCCTCTAATTGAAGAATAATACCTGTTATTCTCCTATAAATCTGTAACACTTAAAATTGCATCTACTTTGTCGAATTAGCCATTTTATTTAACTAGCATATAATTATGCCACTTATTTGTAGTTTTCAGTCAAATGCTCTGATGTCCATTCTCCATGACAATCCTGATTTCTTTCTAAGTCTTGGTTCCCTAGCATCTCAATTGAATTCCCTCTTTTGTTTTCAGAGGAACTTAACCCATACTTCAATGATCCATTGTGCCATTTGTGTGAATCCACTTCCCACTGATAAGAACTCATAATCTCTCTTTCATTATGTTAGAGAAATAATTTATAAAGCACTTGCTAGGTGCCAAGCAATGTTCCAAGCACTTAATTTGTGAATACAAGGAAAAAGGTAGTTCCTAACCTCAAGGAATTTGCATTCTAATGAGGAGAGAAAATACACAAAAGAGAGTGGAAAAGGGAAGGGAACATCCAGAGTTAAGGCAGGATAAAAGTGACCATGGAGGGCCAGAACATTTCCTTAAATGGAAGTTTCAGGCATGAAGGAATGGGAAGCATGTCCAGTGTGAGAAGATTCAGGAGCAAAGTGAGTGTCCTCTCTGGCAGCTATAGCAAAAATTAAATAAGTAAGTATGTAAATAAATGAATAAATAGAATGACTCAAATAAATTAAATACAATCAACTTCATGTAGTCAACCTAGGGATGAACCTTTAATAAAATTCATCAGGATGGCCCCTACCCAGACATTAGGCACACGATTTATAGCCAAGTCCATACTTGAAATCTGTCTCTATAGCCTTTAATAAGGCATACCCCCTGAGAACCTAGGGTCACCTCCCTGCTATGATAAAACATCAAGGAAAGACATTTTCATAGTGAAAGAACTAGAATCTCTTTCTATAAGATCTTTTCCAGCCATCTGTCAAAATAATAGTTTGACTTAATCCTGTAGGAATCATGAATTCTTCTAACTCATTTTACAGTGGTCAAGGTGGTAAAGTGGGTGGAGGGTTAGGGTGAGAGAAGCATACTAGGGTAATAACTGATTCAAGTCCAAAGATCCCAAGTATAATAATACAGCTGGTGGCTTATGGGAAGCTGAGAGGACAGTGTACTCATTCCTTCCCCAATTCTTTGGCAATGAGGACACACTGGTCTGATGAAATGAAGAGTACCATGCATCAGAGGATAAAGACCTCTTGGAAAAGAATGATAATGAAAATTTATAGCTCCTTCTAAGAGACAAGGGGAAGTTATGCTCCTGAAAGAGGAAGGCTGACTACAGCATGCACTATAGTAATTTTCAGCTTTCAGGTTTCCTGATGGTCTTCCCACATCACTATTTCAGGAAAGCCCCAGTTTTCAATTCACTCACTCTTCTACTACCACCTCCTCCAAAAGCTGCTAACAAATCATACTGTCCATGCCTCTGCCTCTTCAGTTCTGGAATTATGAATGGATGAGGATCAGATCAACAATGCCACTGTTATAAGATAGTGTGCAAATTAGCTCCATTGTGGTTCACTTACCATCTGGAACCTATACCTTTCTGGAACAAGTGCCTCCTCCTGGCCACCATTCCCATATGTATGTTGTTCTTCTACATTTTAATATAAGTTCTTTGAGACCTGAAGGAACCTTTGCCTTTATATTTTTGTCCCCAATACTTCACATAGTATTTGGCATAGAGTAAGCTCTTAAAGCATTTTCATACATAAATTCTTTCATTCATTCATTCAAGAACAAGGGGGCTAATAAAAAAGTATTTCATTCTTCGTGGTAGTAAGATTTGGGTAGACACTTTTCAGGGTACAATAGAGGGATGGAACAGGGCAGAGCATAATGAGTTATTGCCAGTATTCATCCTGGAGAAGGAGCAGTTGGTGAATAATTATAAGCTTTATTTCAATTTTCAATCCAATCCAATTCAATTTGATAAGCATTTACTCAGCAGTGACTATGTGTCAGGTGTGATAGGCACTATGGATGCAAAGATAAAAAGGATAAAGGAAAGAAAATGATGCATGCCCTCAAGTAGCTTATATTCAAGTGAGAGCAGACCACATATAAACATTTAAGCAAACACAAAATATGTTAAAATAAAAACAAAATAATTCTATAGAGCAGGAGGATGTCATAACTGAAGGACTAATAACATTTTGATCCTTGGAGAAAGCTAGAGATTCCAAGAGACAGTGAGGAGGAAGGAGAATATGTCATGCCTGCACTGGCAGCCTTAGTCAGAATATATTATATATAAAGGAAAGTAATGTGAGAAATCAGTCTGGGAAAATAGTTTGGAGCTCAAATGTGACAGGTTTTAAGTAACAAACAGAAGAGTATGTAGTTTATCCTAGAAGGAATAGGAAGCCACTGAGGGTTTTGGAACAGAAGAACCAGGTCAGTCCTGTGCTTTAGGAATATCATTTTGACACTTGTGTGAAAGATGGATGAGTGAGAGGACTAACTCAAGACAGAGACCAATTAAGAGGTGATATCAATAGTCTATACGAGAGTTAATGAGTTCCTAACCTAGTGTGGTTGTGATATAATTAGAAATAAAGGAGTTGCATATGAAAGATGTCCTGAAAATAGCATTGATGGTATGGAATAATTGTTTAGATATGAGGAGTGAAAGAGAGGGAAAAGTTGAGGACTCAATATTGTGAACCTGAGTAACTAGAAAAATGATGGTGCCCTTGACAGAAACAGGGGAGGCAGGAAGAAGACTGAATATAAAGAAATGGGGGAAGATAGCAAATTCCAATTTGGTCATTTTGAGCTTGAAAAGTCCATTTCTATAATCTCAAAGCCCCCTTTCCCATTTAACTGCTTTATTGCAATTCAATTTGATAAGTATTTGAATTGATATTTGAATTGAATTTATATAAATTACAATTTCTTTTATTACTTCTTTATTTATTGATTTATCTATTCTTCCTGTCTGTCCTTTCTCTTTTCCTGTCCATTTAAGTTCAGAAATTTTTCCTTTCTTTTCCCCTTCTAGTTTATTCTAAATTCTATTAATTTATTGGCTATATGCCTTTTTACTTGTATCTCCTTTGTTCTTTGTACTTCATTACCTTAAAGGAGCTTCTGAAGTAAAAATTTGAGTTTTCTCCTTCTATCCAACTATAGCAAATTTGTAGATTTTTACCCCATTCTTTCTTTTTTAACTGCATTTCTCTCTTAGAAAATATCAATTCATGATGGAACTATGATGAATGGAAGTAGTGTCCTTTGGTTGAGGTCATTCTTTGTCCCAAGTACTATAATACAGTTATGCTCCCCTGATTTTACAATGATCACTCTCCATTCCTGTCTCTGGATATTCAACCTACCCCATGGGCACTGACTACAGACTGCATTTAGACTCATACATTGCCTCTCTTGGGATTTGAAACAATCCTAGAAATTACAATCCTTTTTTTTTCAGTGAAAGGTATCTTCTAATGTGCAAATTACTCCTCAGAGAATCCAATTATAGTGTCTCTGTTTCTTAACTGAAGCTTCCTTGAACTGGAGGGATGAGGTCCAACTAGGTTGATGCCTGAAGTAAATAGAGGAATGACAAGTAGAGGAGTGACCCACAATTAGACTTCAAGCTCTCCTTCCCTCAGTCTCAGAAATATGTAGGGACTTCCTCCAACTGACTGCAATTCTATTGTCCCCATACCCCTTTTAATATGTGCTTGCTTTTCTTCATGTGACTGAGCAGACTCAGTGTCTTTGCCTCTTTCAGAGGACTTAGGGCTTCAATCTGAATAATACCAATGAGGAGACTAAGCAAACATTCCTATACATGTACATTAAGGCATATGCTTATGATAGCTGTGTCCAATGCATGGTGTGGGCTATAGGCAGGGACATTGAGTGGAACATTAAGCATTTCATTTTTATATTTTATTTCTGTCTTCTGAAAGTTTTTTCATAGTATAACATTTTAGTCTTTTTTCTCTTGTGAATTTAGGGTTTTTTTGTTTGTTAGCTTGAATAGTATTTGGAAAAGAAATACCCTGTTATCTTACCATTTATGTGGTCTTCACTATTCTATTAGTTTTCAAGGTGATATTTAGATAGATTAAAGTAAACACCAGATTAGAAGAAAAGGACATATCCAAGTCTATGCTATAGCAGTTGAGAAGAAAGTACTAAATTTGATTCTAGGGGTTCTCCAATCTGTGTATAGAAATAAGGACAGTGACTCTCGCTGTCCCAAAGATTAAATAATATAAAATAGTTACCACAAAGAGGAGGTAGAAAGAGCCTTAGCCATCGAACAATTAATCTCTTTGCCAAGTAGAGAGACATCATAGTCAAGACCAACACTGGTTGAGAATATAAATTCATTTGTAAAATATAATGGAGGAAGAGGACAGAAGATGATGAGCAGTGATGCTTCAAGAAACTGAAAAGTTATTGAAGAGGACAAAAAGAACTGACTGAGAGCTTGGACTGAGATTAAGTTAAACCAGATTTTACTGAGACATTTGGAGATAAAATTGGAAGCAAGGCATCAAACACAACAAACTTGAAGGAATGTTCAGTAGTTCTATAATGAACTACAATCTGAAGGATATAGAGATTTGTTTTCAAGATATAAAAAGAGGAGAAGATTACAAAACAGGAAAGCACATAGGGGATATTTTTTGTCTTAACTTTGGGGAAATCATGTTTTTGGAAAAAGCATTGACAAATCAGTGTTAATCCAGAATAACACTACCAAGGAGGTAAGAGGATTTTGGACCATTCTATATAGGGATAAGATAAAGGAAATCAGGACATTTTTAACCCAAAGAAGAGAAGACTTGGAGGTGATAGATATATAGATAGATAGATAGATTGATAGAAACACTTATCATTTATTATTTGTCAAACACTGTGCTTAGTACTAGGACTAAATACAAAAGCACTTAACAGAGTCTGTGCTGTCAAGGTGCTTATATTCTAATGGGGAGAAAAACAATACATGAAAGGATTCTAGAAAGTGGTTGGATAGAGTACCTGTGTGAGGATATGGCAAGAAGATTGTAGGAAGTGTTTTGGTGGGCTGGTTCTTGACTATATAAATAAAAATTTCATCCATCAGAGTGAGAAGAATCTAAGAAAGGAATCATAATTTCTAGTAAGACAGTAAGAGATGGTTGGAGAATGAGGACAGGGTGAGACTTGCAGAAAGTGCTATAACAGCAAGACTGTTTGTGAGTAGTTAAAATATTGCCCTGTGGAAGGAGAGACTCAGTTTCTTTTGCTTGACTCCAGAGAGGAGTATTCGGAACAATGGATAGAAGTTGTGGAATGATAGATTTTGGCTAGCTATAAGGACAACTTTCCTAAAAATTAGGGTAAAGAAAGAATGGCATGTCATAGGAAGTAGTCAACCATTGGATGTGTTTAATCAGAAGTTGAATTGTCCCTTAAGGATGCTGTGGAGCATCAATGTCAAACTGTGACCTGAACTAGATTAAAATATAATTGGGAAGTATTTGACAAAATAAATTAAAATACAATGCAACATAGATAATATTAATTTGTGATTTTCTAAGTCAACACACAACTTCAAGAATCTGTTTCTTTTTTAGTTTGACACCACTAGAAAATGTTGCAGAAAGTTTTCTTGCTCTAGTATGAGTTGGACTGTGTGACCTCAGGTCTTTTTCAGTTCTTAGATTCCATAATTCTGTTGCCGAGAGTAGGGGAGGGGGTTAGAAAATACAAATCACTGCAAACCATATTTCTGATTTTTCATATCCATAAAATCTTTATGATTATGATCTATACAAGGGTTGCTTTGGTGAAAAGATGAGAAAGGAACATGTAGACTTTCATGTGCAATTCTACATAGCAGAAAACTTTTACCATCATATAATTAAGTTACAATGAGAATATAATGTCATTGTGTTTATCCATTATTTTTATAAAAGCATTTTGATTAGCAGTAACAACTGGACATTTGAAAGCTCTCCTCAGACAAGATGTGTCTCATGAGGTACTGTTGAACTTGGGTTCCTTCATGAGTTTGAATTCTGGCTCTACCAGTTAATATCTCTCTAGGTCTTGCTTTCCTCATCCGTACAATGTACAACTGTTTGGAATAGTTGACCTCAAATATCTCTGTTTCTAGAGCTATCATCCTACTGCAAAATTATAGAATTGTCTTGACAGACACCACTAAAGACATAACTTTCTTCCACTGAATCCTGACATTAAGGGATATGTAAAACTGAGAGGTATATATTTGTTGACGGTGTTTGCGAATTTCATGGAAAATGCCCTGGTTAAGGTCCACCTTCAAAAATAAAGATTAAGTATTGATGATGAGCTTCTTCAACTTTTCCCTTTCACAAATGAAATGTTACTTGCATTTATCTCAGAAAATGACATTAAAAAGTTTCCTCAGAAAAATTCCCCATATTGCCTTAGAATTTGATCTAACCATTCAGAAATATTCCCTAGATTATGACATGCCACTGGGCAGGCAGCCCAGATACAGCAAAAAACATCTTGGACAAATACCATATGTGAATATTAAGCTAGGACCAGAATTGAGTAGGAGGAGCAGATTATATTGAATTAAATTTGGGAAATTGATGTGCTTTTAATCAAGCAAAAACTAAAAAGAAAGATAGCTCTTACTTTCACAAAGCTTATAATCTAGTAAAGGAAAACAATATGCATAAGAAAACTGAAAGGCGTGGGAGAAGAGGAGCAGTGTATGGGCATGATTAAGAAGTCAAAGAAACCCAAAATGAGTATAGCTGAAGAATCAAAGAAGTCTAAAATATGTGCATCCAGGTGGGAAATGAAAGATTCCACATTCACCACCAGTCCTAATGCCTATCTTCGTAATACCAATATTCTGGTGATGTTATATGGCTATTAATCACAGAGCACTAATATTTCAGGAGAGTTAAAATTGTAAATAATTCAAAGGACAATAGAAAGAAACATAGAAGGCAAAATAAAAATTCAATGGCAAAGTACGAATGATAACTCTCACACAAAAAATGATAGAAAACAATTAATTAGTAAGGATATGTATGACCATAGTGAAAAAAAATTTATAGACTGGTTGGTACATTGATACTCTTAAAATATAAGAGAAAGAGACCTCAATAATTGGATAATTTCTTGGAATAATTTATTGGAAACTATGTCCAAGAATAACACAGAGTGATTCTATATGAAACTATAGATGGAAAATCCTAGAGCGAAAACCCACACTCCAATGGACTTATAAATCCATCAAAATATCAGGATAGGTAAAATCCTCTATGATAGTACCTGATATTTATAAGGCTCTTCAAATTTTGCAAAGCACTTGATATGTGTATGTACACATGTACAGGAATAAATTCATTTATATATGATATATAATAAATATTTAAATAATTTTATAGAAACATTTTATGAGTTACATATGAGTATATGGGCATGTGTCTATGTATACCTATACATATATATACATGTATACACACACACACACACATATATATATATATATATACTTAAATGCACATATATGTATATATATTCTTTTGAACCACAAAAAAACCTGTTAAGTTATAATTTTTAAATTACTTAATTGAACCTAAAAGTAGTTAAGTGATATATTACAGTTGCTTAGCTAATAACTCTCAGTGTTGGGATTTGAACTCACTTCTTTCTGACTCCACATTTAGCACCTATGCACTTTAAGTCAATGCCTCTGTTATTTTGTAAAGTTGACCAAGACAGTTTTAATTACTTTTCTCCCTTACTAGTTTTAAAGTTTATAGAGATTATATTATGAGCACTGGGAAGGACCTTGGCTTTCATCGATAACAATTCCCTTTTTTTATAAATTAGGAAATTGACTCCTAGGAAATGTAAGAAATTTACTCGCATTACCAGTTAATGGAACAGTGAGAACTAGGACAGAGTTCTAAAAAGAACTCTCTACTGAGCTACAATAACTGTCCTTATGGTATAGCACTACAATTATGCCTTCCATATTGTGGAGGTTAGAGGTGTGAAGACCCTGCAATCTGGAAAATCCACTTAAAATTTTTGGCCCTTCCTTTGCACCGGAGACGTCTGAATTATTATGGTATTAAAAGATAAAATATGTTGCCATTATCCAATGCTATACATGTATTTTATGCATTTCTTAGTTTCTAAATGTTTTCTGTGTTGTCTCCTGACCTTCATGTGTTATCTGCAGCTTTTGCAAAACTCCCATTTAATTTCTTATGCCAGCACTCAATATATCCAAACCATGATGGGGATAACTCCATTGTTTCTAGGTAACTTTCATTCTTTTCCCCTTCCATCTTGGTCCTATACATCCATTTCCATTCTCCAGACCTTAAAGCTTATGGAGCTGCCTTTGATATTCAAGGATATAGTCTGCACAATACCACTTCTAGGGCTGTATCACAAAGAGATTATAAAAATGAGAAAAGGACCCACATGTACAAAAATATTTGCCAAGAACTTGAAATTAAGCAGATGCCCATCAATTGGGGGATGGCTGAACAAGTTGTGGTATATGAATGTAATGGAATACTATTGTGCTATAAGAAATGATGAAAAGGCAGACCAGAAAAATCTGGAAAGACTTATATGAACTTATTCTGAGTGAACATAGCAGAACCAGGAGAACATTATGCATAGTAACAGCCACAGTGTGCGAGGTCTGATTCTGATAGACAACCCTTCTCATCAATGCAAGGACCTAAAGCATTTCCAAAGAACGCATTATGCAGAATGCCATCCACATCCAGAGAAAGAACTATGGAGCAGGAATGCAGAATTAGGCAGACTATTTTATCTTTTGTTATGTTTTGTTTTATTTTTCTCATGGTTTCTACCATTCATTAAAATTCTTCTATGCAACATGACTAATGTGGAAATGTGTTTAATAGGAATGTATGTATAGAGCCCATAAAAAAATCGCATGCCATCTTGGAGAGGGAGGGGGAGAAAATTTAAAATTTATGGAAGTAAATGTTGAAAACTGAAAATAAATTAATAAAAATTTTTGGGGAAAAGGATATAGATTGTACTAGGTGATTTCTCATGGCCCTTACCATTTCAAAATCCTATACTATGACCTCCGCCTCCTTTCCCCTATCATTCTTGAACAACATTTTGGCCCTTCTAGTCCAACAGTTCAATGGTCTGAGTTTTCTTAACATGTCTCATTATCTTCAAAGTCAGAGCAGTAATTTTGAGCCAAGATTTACACTTTTTTCCCCTTACTTCCCAAGTTCTTTCATCCTGGAACAATGAGAGCTTATAGTCAGCAAAGTGATGTTGCTGCAGTTGATGTTCACAGGAAATTCATGATCCTGTGATATCCAAATATATTATATTCATTGTTCTGAAGAACAAAAACGTGCACAGAAAAAAAAAGTTTACTGGTGGTGCTTTACTTTTCAATCACATGTGCACATGCACTATTGATAACAACATACTTGGAAAGTATCATCATCAAAGGTGAAGGTTTGGGATATTTTCAACAATTGAGTACCTACAATTTATTGGGTGCTAAGTTGGGAAGTGGACATAAAAAGTAGTGTAAAGTCTTGTCCAAGCCTTCAGTAGAATAATAACTGAATTGGAAAGAGAGGATATATTTCCAAGTTTCTTAAATTTCCAAATAGACTTTTCAGAAGATCTTTCTCTATTTAACTATTCTTCCCCGCCCCCACACCCCACTCCCCCAAAATATATGCTTCCTTTTCTGCTTCAGTTTTATTTATTTAAGTTGGATTTCTTTTATTTGATTGTGAAACCTTTACCCAGATAAACAAATACTTTACATGCTTGGTTTTAGAGTCTGTTGCCTCTATCCTTGATGAATTTAATTTGAAGACTTTTCTAGCTTTCTATCTTGTTATTTAAAAAAACCTGACAACTTTCATTTCTTCATGACCTCTTAAATTACAATAAAATATTGTGTCAGTGAGATTTGAGGGGGTAAATTCAAAATAATCTAGGTCACTTTTCATTTGACTCCTAGGCCATGGACATTGGGTTAGTTTTGAACTAGAATATTTAAAAAAACACCAACATATTGGGGAAAATCTAGGTATCTAGCTCAAAGCTCTTAGGGCTGAACTTGCTTTGAGCATAGAATTCATATAACATCATCCCAGCCCACTCCAACGTGCATTAGTGTGAGTCACTAAGAAAGACTTCCAAGACCCCAATCACTTATCACCCCAGTGAATGTGTTTTTTGAAATCCTTTTCATGTTCAGTGAAAATTAATGCTTCAGTAAACAGTTACATTACTAATTGCCAAATATGACAATATGAGATTATTTTTACTTCCTAGGGATGGGGGTAAGAGAAAAGGTTAATTACAATTATTTTTGTCTCTAACTAATAGAGAGAAGTGTTAGCATCTGTGCTTTTCTGACTGCTATAAGGTTAGCAATAATATCTACGTATTAACCATAATGGATTGACCCGCTGTTGTGGATGTCATTGCCTTTACCTGAATTTACCCAGCAGCTAACAAAATAGGTCTCTTTCACTAAAGACTAATTTTCACATTAAAAAAAAAATCTTTATTATGGGTCTAGTGCAGTTGAATTGCTTGACACAGTGGGGAATCTATACTTACACTGGTAACATTAAGCGCTGAGAAAATGCCTCAAGTGATGATCAAGCTGAGCGGTAATTCAGACTCCGGATACTTTGACTTCATCAAAAATCCACCAGGTGGCACAAAAATATCTTCTAGTGAAACTGAGCATGCTCTCCTTTTTGACTGCAATGAAGTGGGGGAAAAATAGAAATGAGAATTATCAATGTTGCCCGGAAGCTTTGTAACAAAAAATAAAATAATATTGGTATATTTTCACCTTGTTGTACCTCATCCTTTGAGTGAGTAGTCCTTTTAACACTAGTAGAAAGAGATAAGTGGAAATTGATTGGGTGTGGGAGTAGGGGAAGAAGATGGATAAACAAATGCCATATATGTTACTCTATAATTCATCTATATATCATCTTTAGAATTTTGAACCACTTAGGATGGTTTTTTCAAATAAATGTAAGATCTGATTTGACTTAAGCTTTTCTACACAAGCTCTATTTTGCTTATGATTTGTTGTACTTTAGAAATCAAGAGATTTATCAAGTTTAGAATTCATAAAAATGATAGAGATTCTAACAAAAGCCCAAATTTTTTGATGCCTAAGGACTACAATAAACATATGTCACAACCCTTTCTTGGTCACTTTATTTCCTGAAGCATAGCTAGTTCTGCTCCAGTACAAGGAATACAATCTAGATTGAGGAGGACCTGCATCTTGTTTGACTTTTGTATATCTCCAGGCCAAGGTCAGTCTGAAACTTACTAGGGAGAATGGTCTGATTCCAAGAACATTCAAGTTACCTGCGTGATAAGCATATTTTGGCCTTAGATGTCACCCCAAACCAGAACCAAACTCTAGGTTGTCCCCATTCTCCCTGGAACGCTTTGGAATTACGTTCTTTACTCAAGCCATAAAAATGAGAGGTAGTAGTCATATAAAACTCTAAGTATTTTTGATGGGTACTGGATTCATCTAAGAAAAGGAAAAATAGTGCATATCAGCTCGTAGAAAGCAGAATGTAAAAATGAAAGCAGCAATGCTTCTCAAATAGTGACATATCATATCATTGCAAAAAGGGTGAATCCTGCAAATCCATCTATTAAAATCTTGTTTGGTACCCAAGAACAATGTATCTGAAGATCCAGGGAGCCATATTCAACAAAGGTTTGTGGAAAGCCCACTATGTGTAATCTTAGGTTCAAGGCCTAATCTGAATGGGACTCTACTTATTGGTGGAGATTGGTTATTTATTAGTCAGTGCCTGTATGAGAACTGGATTTGGTAAGAGTTTAGGTGAAAGAAGATCCTTATCTTCTGGCTTTCAGATTTGAGAAAGAAGAAATGCAATTCCAGATTCTCTCCAGGTCTCTAAAGGGAGACAAAAGATTCCAGAAAGAGGCCAACACATAGAGGAGCTGGCACCTTGATTAATTCCCTAGTTCCAAATTGCTATATTAGAAAATTTGGATTTCCCATAGTTAAGATCTAGGAGTCTCCCTCTGCATCTACTCAAGATTTCACTGTCTCATTGGTGAACACCTATAGCCAAGTGTAACCTAGGAAGGCTCCTCTTGGCTTTCTTCTTCACTCTACCTCTCTGGAAAGGATGACTATGGCAATCCCTCTTATCCTGAGATTTGTCTAAATCTTCCAGTTAGCAAGTTGGGCAGGAGACTGAAGTACTTTGCACTTACTTAAATTTTTGATATCCATTGTAACTCTCCTTTCTTTCCCCTCACTGGACTTAGGGCTTCCATAATAGGTCTTTTACCACTCAATGGGGAAGTTGTTTACTAACCTCTCTAAATCCTATTAGAAAACCTTAACTGTCAGTCAAACTAGGTGCTAGACAGCAACATTTTTTTTCCAAATCTGTTTCCTTTAAAAATAACTTCAAAACTATCTTGAAACACAAATTATATATATATATATTTTTCCCCTCCCCAACATAGACTTTAACACATTTCCCCCCTCAGTTTGGGTTCCTATATTCAGATAAATGGGGTATAGTACTGGGAACTAGGGAGCAAGTGTTCAATTTCAGTTCAGTCACAGAGGCATGATGTAAATTTGAACAATTCCCTATACAAATCTTGGTGGTTAAAATAGGAACAATAACACTTGACATATCTCTAATGCATGAAAGTGTTATGGAAATTAATCTAAAAGTCTTCAAATTATTTAAATGCTTAAACACAAACATAAAACAAATATAACAAGCATATATTAAATAACTTCCTAAGGAGATACAAAGTTTAGAAAAGACATGATCTTTATCCAAAAAGAGGTTACTGTCTAGAGGGTTTTGTGTGTGTGTGTGTGTGTGTGTGTGTGTGTATGTGTGTAAAGGGACAGACACATACAGATACATTGATAAACAGTTAAAGAACCAGAAACAGATAGAAATTGATGTAAAGGTGAGTTAGACAGAGACACACAGTTAGAGAAAGACGGACAAATAACAGACACAAGAAGAAAGAGACAGAGAGATATAGGGAGGAGAGACTGACAGAGACAGATACAGAAAGATAGGGGACCTTGGACAAGTCATCAAATCACTTAACCTCTTACTGCTCCCAGGTAATGCTCTCAGACTCTGTGGGCAAGGTAGGTGTGATCTACCTTGATAGAGGAAGATATTCACTTGGTAGCCTCTACAAGGATACTTTCTCTATGGCTAGAAAAATTCCAATGCATTTGTACCATCCTTACTTTTTAAATAGGTAGGTTAGTAAGGACTTTATTTAGCAAAAACTTTATCAGAGTTGCTAAAGCGAAGCAAGTAACTTTAAGAATTATTTAATGAATTTGTATCCTACGAAACAGATAATCTAGAGAAGTGCTCCGAGGGGAATTCTATGTTTGACTTTGACTCTGTAGATGGCTATTGATGGCACTTAACTATGAGTTCAAAGATATTGTTTTATGAAAACCTTCTGACAGATTTTTTTTAAGGATACGATAACATGTGAAAACGTGTATCTAATTTCCTGTTATTGCAAATAGATTCCTCATAACTCTCTCTACTCCTGACCAATATCCATGCCAGTGTTTTATTCTTAACTTTTCAAGTCAACAGACATACCTTATTCCTGGAGCTCAGTAATGTACAGGAAGCCTAAATAATTCATAAACCATAGATGCCAAAAATAGACCATGTGACTATTTAAGAACTTAAATAATAATTCAAAGTCAAAATTAATTAGATGATTCATAAAGAGAAATACTACATATTTGAGGAAATCACGAATTGTTCACTTTGGCAAAGTGAGTAATGAATTCAGCCAAAGTAAGTGCCAGAGTTCCCTTTCCTTGTCTTCTTTTTCCTTGACTTTCTCTCCCCTTTTCCTCTCTCTTCTCTTTTCTTCTTTTGTTTCCCTTTTACTTTCCCTTCCCTTCCTTTCTTTCACTTTTCTCTTCCCTTTTCTTCACTTCCCTTCTTTTTCTTTTCTTTCCCTTCCCT
Source organism: Potorous gilbertii (assembly GCA_028658325.1). Classification (NCBI taxonomy): domain Eukaryota; kingdom Metazoa; phylum Chordata; class Mammalia; order Diprotodontia; family Potoroidae; genus Potorous; species Potorous gilbertii. Next base: position 81,747,858 of record CM053773.1, on the reverse strand, counting down.
TTTCTTCCTTTTCATCTTTTTTCTTCCTTCTTCCCTCTCTTTATTTGTTCCCTTACTTCAACAAATATTCCCTGATAACTATGTTAAGGACAAGTTACCATTCAGGTACTATGTAAAGATGAATATGATATAGATTCTCTCTTTAAGTAATTTACAACCTGGTTGAGGAGTTGCAAAGATGAGACATTTATACACAATTCTTGTTAATGTCATCCAGTGCAGCATCAAAAATTATAGGGACCTATAACAAAGAACTTAATATGCATATAATTTCTGATTTCTCTTCTCTTAGTTTTTCGTGAGTTAAACATATAGAGAATTGGACCATGCCACCACTGGAGGCTCAGTGCCTCAATTTACACATTCACATCTTCATCAAAAACCTAGATAAGTTTCTGGCCTTTCAGTCTTCAAGCCTATGCACTGGCAGGGGGGAAGGTGGTGGTGGTGGAGGGAAACAACATTTCTGATGCAGAGTTTGTAGTGAAGAATCTCACTCTGAACAAGCCTGTGTAGAATCTATGCAGATGGTGCTCCCAGTAGGATTACACATCCCAGGGAACTTGTGAACCATATGGAGGAGAAAGTTTCCCGGCCCAGAGTTACGCTCCATTATTTCCCATTGGAAGTAGTTCATTGTGATCAGGCTTGAATTATCAGATGTGAGGCAACGGGTATCAAAACGTTATCTTTGCCAGAGTTTGGAACCACTTATTTTCAGCCTAATGATTATAAAGAACATGTGGCTGTAGCATATTCTGAAGTCTTACCACCTAGGGATTATTTACAACATTTCCAAGGGCATGGCAATGTAGCTGTATAGTGAGAGCTCTCCTGCCATAAAGCAGTGTCTCTAGAATCAGGGGAGAATATCGTCCCACTACCACCCATGGACAACGTTTGGCTTCCTCTCTCTATTTCCTCTTGGATCTGACTTTGCAATGGAACATTAAACTTCAGGGATGGGGAACACAGTGTCCTTCCTCTGCCAAGAATGGGCTCTGACAGTACCTGCAATACTGGGAGTCCTCTAAAATCATCTGCATGGAGGCACTCTGTGTGCTTTTAAATGTCTTTATAAATCAAGAATGGTCATGACCAAAAATGAGAAAGAGAGAAAGAGAGAGATAGATAGAGAAAGAGTGATAGAGAGAGAGAGAGAGAGAGAGAGAGAGAGTGAGGGAGAGATCCAAGTTTCGTGCTGCACACCCTGGGGGGGGGGGCGTGCTAAGCCTAGGAAACTTTGGCAAACATTTCCCTAGCAGAAAAAGCACAGACCTATGGCCCAGCCTAGAGCCTTTTTTTTTTTTTAATTCTCTTCTATGCCCTCAAAGGGAAAACTGCTGGTCTATGAGAGGTTGCTTTCCTGGGGTAGATGCATTTTGTTTCTGTAAACACTTGAGCTGCAAAATCAAAAGGCGAAAAAGAAGGACAGAAGTAGCAGTGGTAGCAGCACACCAGCTGGCACTGCCTGAACAACAAACAAAAGCTGACAAACTTGTCTGCCATGTGCAGAAACGATTTCCAAAGCACACCATGGCTTGGAGAGGGATCGATGGCCACTGGAAAGCTGCCTGGTGTCTTTTGTTATTTGCAGCATCAGACCTTTCTGGAGATGCAGCTAAAGAGCAAAGGCCAAATGGGCTAGCACCCTGTAGCTACCACCCTAAATCTGCCCAGAGTTATTTTATGGAAATGGTCAGTTCTTTTCTGTCTTTCCTGAGATCAGTTGAGGAAACAGTGCTTTGGCTTTTGGAATCTCTGGGTATTTGGTGATACTGACATGAAGACTCACTCTTCTCCTTACTCCCTCATAAAACTATAGCTCCTTCCCCCATAAAGGGGAAAACCTTATGGTAGCCATTTCTAAGTACTATAGATGTTGAGTGGAGGGGCAAGACCAAGTAAACAAATGAAGAAGTCTCTTGGCAGATTGATTCCTTTCCAGAACTGTAGCTTTAAATACTAGTTACAAATATTCTTGCTGAGTCTAGATCAGACATAGATGATATATTCTTACCCAGTTATAAAGCAATTACCCCTAAGGCTTTGGGCCAAAAGATTGGAGATTTGAGACTCAGAAATGATCACCCTCTAAGTGATCATAATGTGGATAATTAAAGATAGATTATTCGATTAAGATTTGATATGCATTGAAAGAATTTTCATTTTCCTTCGAGTGTATTTTTCGTTTTGTTTTGTGTCAGTATTTCATTAGTCTTCTCTGTCTCTGTGTAATCATAACCAAATTTATCTTTAAATTGTATATTATAATTTTGCTGTCAACAGTGGTACTTTAATCTCAGATGTTTATTAAAAGAAAAAAAAAAACTTCTCCATGAGAATGTGCATTTTGATACCAAGAGAGACTGGAAACAATTGGCTGGCCTCTTCACCTGCTAAACACTAAGAATATGCCTGGACAAGATGTGGTAGTTTTTAAAAAATATTTTATTTTTTCCAATTACATGGAAAGACAATGTTTAACATTCATTTTAAAAGATCTTGAGTTCCAAATTTTTTTCCTTCCCTACTTCCCTTCCCCTTCCCCAAAAGTGGTAAGCAATTTGATATGTTGCATATATATGATCATGTAAAACATTTCCATATTAATCAGGTTGTGAAAGAAGAAACAGACCAAAAGGTAACACACACATACACACACACACACACACACACACACACACACACACACACACAAATAAAGTGAAAATAGTATCCTTCAGTCTACAGTCAGACTCCCTCAGTTCTTTCTCTTGATGTGGATAATTTTGTCCATCACGAGTCCTTTGGAATTGTCTTAACTTGTTGAGATTGTTTTAGTTCGCTAGATTAACTAAGAGGAGTTAAGTCATTCGTAGTCAATCATCTTTATAATATAGCTGTTCCTGTGTACAGTGTTCCCTGATTTTGCTCATTTCACTTTGCATCAATTCACAGAAGTCTTTCCAAGATTTTCTGAAATCTTCTGCTCATCATTTTGTATAGAACAATAACATTCCATTAGTCATATACCACAACTAGTTCAGCCATTCCCCAATTGATGGGCATCCCCTCAATTTATAATTCTTTGCTACCACAAAATGAGATGCTATAAATATTTTTGTACATGTAGGTCCTTTTCTATTTTTTATATCCTTTGGGATAAAGACCTAGTAGTGGTATAGCTGGATCAAAGGATATGCACTGTTTTGACCATCCTTTGGGTATAATCACCATGTGGTATTAAATATATTTAGTGACTAACATATTCCTTTATTGAGTTGCATCCTGTGCATTTCTTAAGTGTTAGAATTTAACAGTAAAGGAAGTTTGACATGAATAGCACTATCCAAGTAGGTAAATTGCCCTATATATCTTAATGGGAATGTTAGGTAGGATTGTTCATAGAATTTCTCTGTTTAATGAAGTTAGAAGCATAACTTCTTTTTGAACTTTTGATTTGTTTGCCTCTCCATGTAGAATGCTTTCCCCATGTCATCTTGCTAAGAAGACAAAAATTTTGATAAAAATAAAGTCCAATAAAGTAACAAATATTTCAAATAAATCTTTTGTTTCATGTATGAGTGGGTCTGGTATCCCATCCCTCAAATCCTAATTATACAGATTTAGTTAAAAGGAGAGATGAAATAACTTTCCTGGTCAAATTACCTCTTGTTTACACTTAGAAAAACTCAAGACTTGAATATATATTTGAGTTAGTATGCAGTGATAAGAATTCAAATACACAGCCCATCTGGGCACTTTGGCCGATGAGCTCCACTTTCTTTTTAGGAGTAAGGCCGTATTGTAAAAAATGCATTATACATTTCATTAGCTACTGTTTATTACTGCTACTCTTGTTGCCTTTATATGGTCACTCTCCTTTTCTCTTAGCCTGGTGAAGCCTAGTCTATAGAAGATAGCCTATTCTGCCAGGAGCACTAGACTGGGGCCAGGGGATTAGGATCGCAGTCCTGGTACTGTCACTAACCATGTGAGTTTAGGCAGCTTGATGAACCTCTTTGGAGTTGAATTTCCTAATCTAGAAACTGTGAGGATGGGACTAGGTGAGCTCTACTTGCCTTCCATTGTGACTCTATGACTCTATGAATAGGGTTTTCTGGCTTTCTTTCTGGCTTTCCAAAAATGCTTTCTATTTAATGGGACTCCTGTCCATTGTCTGTTCTCAATATTGAGTCAATGTTGACTGAGTACAAAATACTAAATATTTATTTAGTATACTAAAACTAGTAAGTTATATCTAAATGTCTATATTTTTTACACATACAATTTGAATTCAAAATCTGGATGATACTATGTTAGTGCTTCATTTTTAGGAACAAAGAATATGTCGGCAAGAACCTTTTCTTCAACTGTCTTCTTATGGCAGGATTGAGGTTTAATAGGGGAAATGAAAATACTTAAAGGAGGCCTGAGGCTGAGTATGAAAGGAGTGACCTGAGCAACCCTGGCGGCTGGCCTCAAATACACCTTTGCCTGCAGGTTCCTGCAGGTTCAATTCCACTCCCAGGGAAGCAGTATTCATTTGCATTGACTTCCAACAACCCCCTACAGGCAATCCCCTGGAGGCATTCACCTGAGCAGTCATCTGCCTGCAGGCATAGGTATGGTTTAGGGCAGCAACAGCCTCATCTTCCAGTAGTTCTTTTGTGCATCTAGATGCAAGGACAGAATAGAATCTGGCATTAAATTCAATCCCTACTTTGTGTAGCTAGAGGGATTTTGGAGGTTTCAACCAGAAATAGCAGTTGTAGGTACTGAAAGAAAAAAACAAAGTGTATTTTTATAAACATATATACAAATACATAAAATACATATATGTAAATACATTTCTGTGTATATATTTCCATTGTGTGTATGAAACTTCTATTGGTTGCTCCAAGTCTATATATGAAGAAAATAAAGAAAAAACCATCCTCATGTTCTCACAGTTTTTGACATTGGAAAATTTGATGACTGTATTATATATTCTTTATCTGAGTCATTGATAAAGATGTTGATTGTCCAGTAACAGAACAGATGCCTATAGCATGCTGCTAGAGATTTACTTCCTTGTTTACATGTATTAATTAATGATTAATTTGGGGGTGTTCCCATACAAGTAGCTATTATCATGTAATCTTCTACTCCACCTAATTGTATTGTCATCTACTTACAACTCTCCATTTTGTCCAGATAGATAGCATAGGAGATTTTGCCAGGGGTTTCACATATCTCTACATAAATGGTTTCTACAGAATTCTTGGCCATGATTTCCCAATTCATACATTCACATATGCATACATGTATATACATATACACACACCTATATGAATACACACATGTATATACACATACACATACATATACGTGTATATATCCATGCATATATTTGTGCACTGTGTATATGCATGACTGTACAACATGGGAGACACAGGCACAGGATCGCTCAGCGTGGCGTGCCCACATCAGAAAGGGTGCTGTGCTCTATGAGCAAAGGAGAATTGAGACAGCACAAAGTAAACGTAGGATGTCCAAATTTGGGATATCCACTCCAAATATTCACACAGACTATCTGTGCCCAACCTGTGATAGAGCATTCTGAGCTTACATTGGTCTGATTGGTTACAGTGAAACAAACTGAAACTTTGTTTTATCATGGTGATGTCATTTTGGTCCTCTTTGGAAATGAAGGACACCAACCAACCACCCAACCACACCATAGCTGAGGGGTTAAGTGGCTTGCCAGGGCCACGTAGCTAGGAAATGTCTGAGACCAAATTTGAACTCAGGTCTTTCTGACTACAGGCCCAGTACTCTACCCATTGTGCCACCTTACCGCCTTAATGTGAATTCTAGAATTTTGCCAGGAATAAAAATTAAGGTTTTGGCTCACAGACATAAATATCCTCCCCACTTTAAAAAATCTGGACAATATTTGCCTCTACCCACTTCTATAGATTCCACTTTTCCAATATCTTTTAAAAATCACTAACAGCTGAACAATAATTCTATCTACTATTTTTTTCCCTTGTAGCTTGGGTGATACTTTTCTGGGGCTGGTGACACACTCATCAAGGGCAAGTCACTCTTATTGTCTCATTTATCTTAGGTTTTAACTCCACAGTAAAGATTTTATTCCATTTTCCCTTTTATTTTTCTCAAAGATCATTCTTTTATCAGAGAAAACAGAAGAAAAATAAGTATTGACTAGTTCTGACTTCTTATCATCCATTAATATTATGACATCAAAATTAATGATATCATCATTCTTGGAACCTCCTTTTCCCCCAATCATAATCTAAAACTTCCTTTAAAATTTTTTTTTTGCATTCATCACAACACACTTTTGAGCTTTAATGCTCTTAATATCATTTTAAAAATAAATCTGGATTTAAAAAAAATTAACATCATTTATATTCCCCAATGTATCCTTCCCTTCTGTCCCTCAAGGAAAGTTATCTCATACTACAAAGGATATGAAAAAGGGGAGAAATTGAAAGTCAGCAAAACTTGCCAACAATCAAAAAGAGATAAGTCTGATATCACCTGTAGTGTTCCACACCTCACCAACATTTTCCCTCCTCTACAAAGACGTGAAGGAGCATCTTCTTATATGTCGTCTTTTTGGCTAAGCTTGAATAGTCTAATTTCATCACATTTAACTTCATCTTGTCACTGCTTCTCTCTGTATTGCAGCTTTTATACACACACACACACACACACACACACACACACACATATAGTTGTCCACTTTTGGCTTACTTCATTTTTGCATTAGTTCACATAATTCTTTCTATATTTCTTTATATTCATCATATTCATTACTTCTTACAGAACAGCATTCATGTGCCAGAATTTGTTTAGCCCTTCCCTAAGTGATGAGCATCTATTTCAACTCTAGTTTATTTTGCTTTGGGGATATGCTTAGAAGTTGACTCTTAAAGGTCAATGAGGATAATGCTTTTACTGCATTTACTTTCTTTTCACAATTCTAAATTTCCTTTACAAAATGGTTTGGAACAATTTATTTTTCCACCAAAAGTGACAAGATAGCAATCATTCCCAACCCCTCCAGCATCAACTATTCCCATCCTTTGTCATCTTTGCCAATTTATTAGGTGTGTAGTCAAATTTCAGTTATTTTGAGTTACATTTCTTGTATTGTTACTGATTTGCAGCATTCTTTAATGTAACCATATCACCATATCATTTGACCATAACAGCATTTATTATTATTCTGTTAACCACTTATAAATCTTGGATATTTGACCCTTATTAGCAACATTTGATACAAATTTGATACAAATATTCTTTTCCTCAACTGACCACTTTCCTTTTTATCTTATTAAAATCACTTTACATGTAAAAAAACATATTTCATGATCATAATTTTCTGTTTTATTTTATGTAATGTCTTCCACTCCTTGTTTGATTGGGAATGCATCCCTTTCACACACCTATGAAAAGTACTTGATCTGAGTTTTCTTCTAAGTTTTTAATTTCATTATAGCACACACCCATCTGTAGTTAATTGCAGTATATAGTATAACATGATCTAAACCTAAGTTCTCCAAAATACTTTCAAATTTCTTTTAGCAATTCTTATCAAACCAGCCATTCTTTTCTAGATAATTCATGTTTGGTAGTTTATAATTTACTGTTTGGTGGTTTGGTGAGTTCAATTATTTTTATTCTTTTTCTAGTATATTTCACTTATGTACTTTTCCATTTTTAAAACCTCAATCAAATAGATTCGATAATTACTACCCTCTAATATGTTTTTGATCGAGTAATCCTCCCAACCTATCATCTTGAAATTCTTCCATTATTTCCCTTGATATCATGTATTTTTTTCTTCCTACAAATAAATTTATTGTTATTTTTCTATCCCTGTAAACTATACCTTTGGTACTTTATTGGAATTGCACAGAAACTATAGATCAATTTTGATAATGTTGTCATTTTTATTATATAGGCATGGCCTAGACAAGAACACTGTTTTTGTGTTTTGTCTCATTCAATGAGATATTTGAGAAGAAACTATCTCACTTTTCCATTTTTATTCCCAGTGCTCAGCATGTAAAACTTAATAAGTGCATCTTTGTTCATTCTTCATTTAAGGAACATTTTCCAGTCTTATCTAAACAAGTATCCAAAGTGTATTGGTAGGGTGATGCCCAGACATTTCATGTATCTTGTGATAATTTTGAATGGGATTTCCTTTCTTTTTTTTCCTTCTGGATTTTGTTATTTCTTTACTGATCTGCTGATTTTTGAGTATTTATTCTTTATTTTGGTACTTTGAAAGTCATTTTCTTAACTGATTCTCTGTAATCTTCTAAGAAAACTATATCTTCTGATATTATTTTCATGTCCAAGGAAAAATGAAGATTCTGCTAGAAAGAAACAAGAAATAGCATTCTTGGATTTAACCTTGCCACTAAATCAGTTTCTTCATCTTAAAAGCAAAAGGGTATGATCACGAACCACAAGTAGTATCCTTCTATTCTGATGATGTTGCAATTAATTTACAAATAGGAAAATATGTCTGTATAATTAAAAGATGAGTAATTTTTTAACTTCTATAAACATCACAAAACAGAGAATTTTTGCTAAACTTTTTATACAGCCATTAGAAAAAATACATATATATGTATATAACTATATATGTTATGTATTGCATGTACACCAAAAAAATAATGAAAAAGACATAGACACTCATTGGATATAGAGCTAAGAAAGACCTAGGATCAAATTCCACCTCTAAAACTTAATACCTGTGTGACCTGGAGAAAGTCTCTTTCCTTCTCAGTGTCGCATGAAACTCTCCAAGAAAGGTTCTGGTATGCATTGGGAGTTCCTTTCTGGAGCTCTCTTTATCACTGAACTTACAAGAAGGGACCAGGGAAAAGATGTATGTGTATGTAAATAAACACTGTCACCCTTAAGCCATTCAGCAATGGAATGGCTAGGTAATAAACCAGATAAACTGAGGAGAATTGTACAGACAAATAAAAGCAATGTCGATAACACCATTCAATTAAAACCCCTAAGACACAGGCCAGAAAACCCTTTTGTAGGACAATGGGATCAACTCAAACTACTGTGAGATCTTTCATGCCCCTAAGTGCTTGGCTCTTTATTTTTATGCTTTATCCAAAAGACAGAGATTCTCTATGCCTGGTTATTGACTCTATATGATTAGAGTAAATCTCTAGTGACACTTCCAGCAGCACAGGAGAGGGTAGTTCTCAGAAATGACCAATAAGTGACCTGTCTTGACCCCCCTAAGCATGTGAGGTCTAACAGGCTTTAATGTCAAGTAGAGAATTATTTCCCAATAGATGCTTTGCATGTAATGTTGGAAAATGTACACATTACAGTCAAATATGAGAGGGCTTCCCTTTTTACCCCAGTGATAAATGAAATGGAGTTTTTTTAACAAGTTAATGGAAGCATTAGCTCTTCATTTATTTTTTTCCTAGAATTAATCATAAAATTAGAAGATTTAGTGAATAAAAAGAACCAGAGGGTCACTGAGACCATTTCCTAGAGTCTGTGAAGTAGTGTCCCCTGCACTGCATTTTCTAGGGCTTTGTTTAATCCAGTCAAATGCCAGTGGAACACTCCCTAGCTGTAACAAAGAAACATTTCTATACCCAAATTTAGAAAGTGCAGAATTATTTGTATTAATATACAACTCATGTAGTATGTACACTTAAAGGGACATTATCAGCCTCTGATAAGAAATCAGTTACTCATAATAAAGTATTTATACTGCAATTTAAAGTTTGCAAAGTGCTTTATAAATATCTCCTGTTTTCCTTAAAACAGCCCTGGGAAGTGAGTGCTATGTTATTCCTATTTTGCAGATAACTAAACTAAATCAAACAGAGGTTAAGCACATATAGTATGGTCACACAGTTAATAAGCATTTGTGACTATGTTTACACTCAGGTCCTCTTAACTCCTGTTCTAACTGTATTCATTAGACCTCTTAGCTCACTCTTTAAAAATAGTTTTCTTTCTTTATAAATAATGAGTTAATATTTTATATACATTTTAAATTCAAAGGTAAATAGTGATTTAAGAGTAAGTGTGGTCATTAGTATTTCTAATAATGGCTGCATTCACAGAGATGGAGAATTCTCAGCAAATAGTCATACATGGCCAAATCAAGAATTCCTTTGAAATCAGTGTTTTAGGCTCATAGGCAGCTGGAAACATACACAGATTAATATTAATTTTGGTTTATTTGGTTTTTGGAATATTTGAATTTGATTCGGTGACCTTCTGTAAGTCACTTAACCTGTCTCGGTCTCGGTTTCCTCATCTGTAAAATGAAGGAAAATTTGAATAGAAGGCCCCTAAGATCTATCGAGCTCAAAATGTACGTCCTTTGATCATCTTAGGTGAAGAGAGAATTTCTACCTGCCTATTCAAGCAAAGTGTACACCCCAGGTCTATTTCCCTTTCATTATGTCATTAGCTTCACTCTCAGATTATGTAAAGGTCATGAGGAAAATACAAATCTTGCTATCTTGGAGAAGTACTCTGTTATCTCACCTCCTTATTTTCACTCAATTGTGCTCAAGAAATAATTTAGCAATCCAAGCTGGGAAGGGTCTAACTTGCTTCATTTGAGAGCTGAGACTATAATCCTGTCAGAAAGCCAGTGAGAAAAGAAGAGGGCAAAAATTTACCTTGTTAATAGATTAAGATAATTGATGGCATTGTTAAATTCTAATTGGCAGAGGGCCACGAAAATCTGAACAGACTTGCAAGATAAAAGATGAGCTGCTTTTCTTGCTTTTTGCAATATGAAAGAACTCAGGAGAGCGTAGTCATTTATAGTTTATAAATTGTTTCACCCTTGCATTTTCTTGAGTTGCAGTTTTAACAAAAGCTGGTGTCAAGTCAGAGTTGGACCAGTAGCTCACATGTTAAGCTCACATATCCCTTGCAGACTCCTGTTTGTGGGAGACCAGGAGTTCCTAGTTTGAATCAGGCAAGGTTTCCTAGGATTTCACAGGACTCTCTGCCCTCTTCCTCCCCCCAACCCTTTCTTCGCCCCCTCCCCCCCAGAGCTAGTGGCCTCTGAACCATAGAAAGGTGCTCAAATCTTCAGAGCAGAATGCTGGTGTCACAAATCACTTTTTTAAAAATTTCCCCTCAAGCTCCCTCTCCTGGCTAAAAGCAAGAGTCAAGTGCCTGCAGGGTGAGGAAGGGGCTGGGGCGGAGGGATGTAGTGAGAAAGAGTTTGTTGTATTAGAGAGTATTTTGTATTAGAGAGACCCCTCAAGCCTTAGATTAGGAGATGGGTGTGGCAACGTAAACAGATGCAAATCTGAACTTTCTTGAGGTGAAAGTGATGATGCTCTCCAGGTACTACTTTGCTTCTGTTTTGCTGTTTCATTACTGTGCTGCTTTTCACATTCTGCTGATATATCTACAATATTCTTTAAATAGAATTCTGGAGGCGTTCAGAACTCAGAGAGAAATGTTGAAGGTATAGTGCTATTACACATCTATTTATGCATTGGGGATGCTAATATAACGAGCTATTTATAGCAAGCTAGTGGATTTTAGAACAAAGAAAGTTATAATTAAACCATCACTTTTGCCACACTGTAGTTGATGGTCAGTGGACAGACATTCCTATTTTTAATCACATCTCTATTTTTCCTGGGCAGCTTGTTGCTTTTATTTGCATTAAACTGAGACTAGAAACTCAATAGCCTGCGACTTAATAAAATAGGATCCGAAGCATGATTTAAATCCATTGGGTTTTTTCTCTTAAATTTCCAGGACATTCAGAAATGTTCTTATAAGAATGATCATTTGGCTTGGTATTTTGGTCTGTTCCAGCTAAAAAAGTGAATTAATCTTAATAATTGCAAAGAAATCATATATGGCGCTCTCCTCAGAAGGGTAATTACTCAAATACAGTAGTTTTCATTAAAAAGTTAACATTTATCTTATTATAATAATTACCTTATTGCAGTAAATTGTGATATTTTCCTATTCCTTCAATGAGATAGCATAGTAAGATAAGTTCACTGCAATAAAATGTGTTTGAGCTTATTAATGAAAACCACTGTAATTATCTTTTAAAAATTTGTGAAAAAAATAAAGCAATTTTATTTAACATATGGGAATCCATTAAATTAGACTGTTGTCAGCTATTATGAATCCTTTCTTCAAAACTCGGGTCCTTTCAGGGATCTGAAATCTCTCAGTTGTATATGGATGGTATTGATATCAAATGATTATAGCTGTTCGCTTGTTTTCTATTTATCCAATCCCTGTCTGAATAATGAAAGAAATAACTTGAATCGATAATTGCCGAAATGCTCCTTAGACTTATTTGGTGATCCCTTGAAATTTCACTCTGATCTTAAAGCCAAATATGTGTGCCTGTGTATTAGAAGGTGAGACTTCTGTGAGCAGTAATATTTATTACTCATGCGTCTGAATAAATCTACAAAGATCCTGGAACCTGTAGCCTTTTGTTACTCTAGCTACCTTGTCTACATAAGGCTTCTATTGTGTTTGGTTTCCACAGACTGCTTGACACCTATGCTTAGAAAAAATGACACACTTTCTCTCTATTTCTGCCACTACTGTTCCATAGGATCCCAGGGCTGTGGTAAATGACTTGAAGTTGGGTTTTAATGTGAGCTGTCGCCCATCCTTCACACATACGTTTGCAACAAGCTTCTGCCCTATGCTGGTGGTTTGGTGGAAGTCTAGGACTTCATTATTGGTGAGCCTGCCTTGCCATTTAATACTGAGTGTGACTCATAGGTGATGCTGATAAAGTAGTTCAAGAAGCCATCAATACATCACTGGAAGCTGTCACCAAATTCTGATACATGGACAACACAACAGCCATGGGTTGAAAAAATAGAAAGCCAATGAAGAAACCAGAATGTCGTTCAGAAAGACAGACGATGGTATCCATGTCACATTAAATTCCAAATCAGCCTAATGGTCTAGAGAACAGCTCTATGACAGAATATCACAACTAGATGGGACCTTAGAGATTGCCTAGTCCAAGCTACTCATTTTATACATGAGAAAACTGAGGATCTGAGTGGTTAGGTTTCTTATCTCAGGTTACACAGCTAGTAAGCATCTGAACTAGGATTCACACTTAAACTTTGTGACTCCTTACACCTTGGATGCTGCTCTGTGACTTCCATCTTGATGAAGTACCTTAACTAATTGAATTCCAGCATTACATCTTGAAGATTTCCTTCTTAGTTCCAAACCCTCTTCCCCCCATCCTCAGTTTTGTTCCTTTATTTTAATGTTTCTTTTTAAAGCAAGTTATTGTATGTAACCAATGCTTACTTCTCTTCGAGAAGTTTTTTTTTTTAATTTTAAAGGAATATTATACTTGGAATCTGTCCAAAGGTTTGTAAACATAGCAAAGTGTTTACATGTTTTCTTTCCTGGAGAACAACTGTGGCATACATATATAAACCTGTAGGCAATGGCTGAACATATGTCATACCAAGGTATTTGAGTTTAAAAAAAAGAACTCTCAATAAACCATGCAGATGTCTAGAAATATTCGGATTTGGGATATGTAACATTGCTACTCTGGGTGACAGGCTAAATCTGAATGAGGTTGTTGATAATGAACTAAAGAATGAATATGTCAAGCCTCATATTTTGAGAACTATGACTTCCTTGGAAGTCATTAAGATTGATTTGTATTCGTATTTTAATGAATCAACAAATGTCAACTTATTTGCTAGTTTCTGAAAAGCACAAGCATCAGTGAAGAAAGGAGAACTGATGTTTTCTAACCTTTCTTCTTACAAGACAGGCATAACCATCCAGGATTGGATCTTGCATACTTAGCACTGTTAGCCTGGCACTGATTCTCTCAAGTGAAAGACTGAATTAAGTCTAGCATCATGGTGTCCCTGAAGTAGGTTTGGACTTTAAAATTTACAGAGATGAGAAGATAGAGTTTAGAAGAAAGGTGTCAATTAGTATGTTCAGAAGTCAGCACGCATTTATTAAAGGCATACTATGGGCTAGGCACTGTGCTAAGAAAGACAAAAACAAGGGTCTCTGCCCATAAGGGGCAAACATTCTATTAGGAGAAATAACATGCAAACAAATATATGCATACAAGAAAATTACTGGGGGGAGAGAGAACCAGGGAAGGTCTCTTGCAAAAGATAGGATAGAAACTGAATCTTGAAGCTCTTAGATATTAGCTGTGACAGACTTTGATAGTTGGGAAGGACTGAAAAAGCCACCTATTCTGAATTAAACCTGATAAGAATCCTCTCTGCAATATACCCGAAGGGGTCTTTCAACCCTCTTTTAGAGACTTCGAGTGAGGGGGAAAACTCAATCACTTTCATAGCATTGTATTTAGCAAAGTTCAGCAAAACTGTAATAATTTGAAAGTTTTTCTTAACCTAAGGAAGTAACTTTGCCTCTGTCCAATTTAAAACCATCATTCTTACATCTGATCTTCTGGGCCAAACCAGGGAGTCTAATCCCTTTAGCAAATAGCAGCTCTTTACTTGAAAATGTTAACTCTTACTTCTCTCTCTTTCTCTTGAGCCTTCTCTCTCTCTCTCTCTCTCTCTCTCTCTCTCTCTCTCTCTCTCTCTTTCTGTCTGTCTCTGTCTCTCTCTCCCCACATAAATGCACATATGTATATATGTATGTATGAGTTCATTTATAATGTAATATACAGATATTTATTTGACATTGTTTCAGTCCTCTCACTGTCTTGGTCACACTTTTCTTTATGCACTTCATCTGGTCAATGTGCTTCCTAAAATGTGATATCCAGAACTGTGATCTAGATGTGTTCTAACCATGGCAGAGTAGGGAAAGGTATCTCCTCTCTTATTTTGGGCACAGTGCTTTTCCCTTATTCAACCCATGATATTGTTAATTTTTGTTGTTTATTGGTTGCTTTGTCTTTGTTTCTGCTGCCATTCCATTCTGTCAATGCACATTTTAATCTGTAGTCCACTAAAGTCCCAATGTCTTTTTCATCTATGTCAATTATCTATCTCAGTCACTGGAGAATCTTGTAGGCTGTGGGACGTGGTTCTTCCCCCAGATGACGGCAGGCAAACTTCTAACTCTCCTTTCCTTCATGCCTGTAACTTAGAAGTCCCATTTGTTAAGGCAAAAATCCTTTCTATCTGCTACCTCTTCCCCTATTTTCATCCCTATTCATCTCAGACTATAAATTCTTTTGAGTATAATGGGTTGGTTTCAAATATCATCTCTGGTGCCTCATATCTTAGGAATTACTTCCTGTATCTCTTCTAAACTCACCCAGTATATATACATTTTATATATATATATATATATATATATATATATATACACACACACATATATATATATATGTGTGTGTGTATATATATATATGTGTGTATATATATCTGTGTAAATTTTGAATCTACCCAATTAAATGCCAACTCCCTGTGCACTAGAACTGATGAGATTTTGTCCTTGTACCTCCATCACCTAGTAGGGGACCTTGCTTAGTATTTGTTATGTTTCACTGTATAGACATTTTGTATTTATGAAGTTTTTTTCCTTAAACCTTTCTAAGGCTTTACATTTATTTTTTCATCTTATTACATTTGTTCTACTCTGTTAAGAATTTTTTAACCTTTATTTTCACCTTATTTTTTATCTCTTAGAACCTGTAACGTATTCTAATTTTAATGGCATGCTCTCTATTTCATCAAAGTAAATGGAAAGTAATGTTGATCAGAACAGAACCAGACAGATCCTGGATCAATCTACTAGAAACCTCTCTTCAGGTTTGAAGTCCTCACATTAACCATTCCTCTTGTGTTCAGTTCTTATCTATATAACTGTCCTACAATCTATGCTATATCTTTCTATCTTGTGTAGAAGATATAATGTGAGACTTTGTTGGAATCTAGGTATATATAGCCTCTTATGCTGTTAGGTAGAAATTTTAAACTTAAATACAAAATGAGAAACATTGTCATGTACACAGCAGACCACAAGCACTAACAATTCTCTAAACATTGCACAACAAAATAGAACGAGATAGTCACTGGCTAGCATACTCAACAGCCTAAACTTGACAGACAGATAAGATATAAATATGGATAAATGATAGTAAAACATTTTACTATATTTACAAACCTTCGGACAGATTCCAAGTATAATATTCCTTTAAAATATCAATAAACATTTCAAGACAGAAAGAGAGGCAAGCTCTGTTTTCACACTAAAACTTGCTTTAATGAGAAACAGCATTAAAATAGAGGAGCAAAGCTAAGGGGAAGGAGAGAGTAGAGAGACAGTGTCTTACAAAATTCTACTTGATGTACAGCCAGAGCTCAATTAGTTAGGTGCTAATTATCAAAATTGTGGGTTACCCATACTTCTTAGTTACTATATATTCTTCTTCCCTTCTGTCTTTCAGTGTTCAGAAATTTCAGTACTCTTAGAATCTCCAGCAAGAGATATGAAGGAGAAAGGAAAGGAAGGGAGACTCAATTCCAGAACTGGTCCTATATGTAAGTTCTCTAAAGGAGGGAGGGGATTGTGGGATTGAGGACAGAAAACTGGATCTAGTAGCATACGACTAGTATTTGTATTTCATCTGTATGATGGGATCATTTCTTAAACTTAAAAATCACTGAGTCTCAGGGAAATGGGGATGGTAAAGAATGTCCTGCTTGTTTTATCTTATCGTGTCTTAGAAAACATATGTAAAATTTGTAAACAATAAATCACTACAAAAATGTTAGCCATTATTAGGAGACTATATGTACTCTGTTGGATCCTCCAAAACTATAATGGAGGCCAGAAGTCCTGTCCTTTGACCCTAAGAGGTAGGTAATTCAGAGATGGAGTTAGAGAGTGAGTGACAAGGGCAGGGAGGGGATACTCTGAGTTTCACTGAAAGGTACCTGAGAGAGGAGGGTGGAGAATGAGGGGTTGCAACTACTTAGTACATTTTACCTTTCGCTGGCCCTATTCAGTTCAGTTAATTTTGCTTTTCTGAGACATTCTGAGAAAAAAGTTGGCTGGAAGAGGTTGGAATTAATGCTGAAAACAAATAAGGATGCTTTGAGTTTTAGTTTAATTCAGTTCAGCAAACCTTTATTAAGGACATACTATGTTTCAGGCATGGCCCTAGGTCCTAGAATACAAAGTAGACAGAGAAAGAGAACTTGTCCTCTGATACTCTTAGAAGAAGGATGAAAAATGTGTACAAATAATTCTATTCTACTCTCAAAAATGATTAAGAGCATAGACGCCAAATGAAGTAGTATTTCATTTAATTATCCTCCTCCTGTCCTTCACTCTTGGTACTGTCCTTTGTAACAAGGGACAATTGAGTTGGCTTACTGACAATGTCCTCCTAAGCTCCAGGTAATTTATACTTATACATCTCTTGAGTCTATGATATGTTGCTATGTTAGAAGAGGTAAAAATGTGTCTGGCTGGCAGTGGTGTTTCACTATGAATAATTTACTGGTATACATAGGTGAGAAACATATCTATGGACACAATTATAGTACAATAATATATTCCAGACATGCATATTGACATAGGCTTGCAGAATGAGAGTCTCATACAATGAGGTCTGTTTAAGAGAAGTGAGACTAGTAGGATCATGGTTCTAATATTTCTAAATAAAACCAATAGTCCTGATGTTAATTGCCATCAGATACTGCATGTCTTGCCTCTGCTAAGTGTGGTGGAAATTTTCCAGGCTGGTAGAAATTTTTAAGCTGATCTGCGAGGTTGATGTATTACTCTCCAACTTGCATTCTTTTTCAAACAAGAAGAGAACTATTTTTAAAATACCAGCTGACCTGGAATCTGTTTCTATTAAATGCCAATGTTTCCATATTACCTCTTAGATCTTAATAGACATGATAGGGCATTACATCTTGTCACACAGGCTACTAAAAACTGTTTTTCTTCTCTCTTTTTGTGTCAGGAGAGAAGTATTTCTATAGAAAAGAAGTGTTCTTCTTACAACATCCATTACATACACTCTCTCAGAACTGCAGTTGCAGAATCTCTCCATCGCTTTCATTTTTTTAAACACTTTGTTTTTTTTTTATTCTGATATAATCTATTTGGCTCTAGACATTTAAGTTTACAATAAAAAATAAATCATCACAGGGTCTGGGAAACAGAATTGACTGCTCTCCCCCTTGAATATTCTCTTTCCTTCTCCCCATCTCCAGAAGTCTTAGTTATTTTGCCCTCTATTTCTTTTTTCCTCAAGTCCTAAATGTGCATTCTTTTGTCAATCTCACTTCAATGAGGTTGCATTGAATTTCCTTTTGTTTGGATTCCATTGCACAGATGCTTCCTGAAGTGCCAGGACCATGTTGTGGTTATCTTTGCATCTTCTCCAACACCTAGTATGACGTATTACACAGAGCCGGCATCTATTTAAACTAGATAGTCTATTCAAAGCACTTGAAAAACCTTAAAACACTGTATCGGTGTTAACAATTACTGTTTTTGTTGCTATCATTTTTATTTGATAACGTTGCTTGAAAGAATGGCTATCAGAGAGAATCACAGAATGTTGGAGCTGAAAAGGATCTTAGAGATGATCTAATCCAACCCACTCATTTTACACAGGAGGAAACGAAGATGCAGAGAGTTGAAGTGATTTGTCCAGGATCATGCAGTGAGTAAATGACAGGGCCAGGAATAGAACTCCAATTTCTCATCATAGTATCCTCTGCTTCATCCTTTATCCTACTGGTGTCAAATAGAAACAGAGCCATGAAACCATACATAAATATCCCCGTGGGTCGCATATTAACTCAGAAAACCACATATGTTTGAATATTTCTTCTTTTATTAATACTTCAATGCATTAAAATCAGATAGGAACTAGATTTTAATCTGATTTGAGGTGTACTGGGGAATGTTGTAGACCATGTATCTGACACTTCTGTTTTACGGTATTACTCCTGCATCCCTTCCTCCACTCGTGTTTAAAGTCCAATAGCAGGTTGCAGTTGTATCAGGAATAACTACCCAGTTTTGCTAGCAGAGATGTACTGGTAAATGTACAGCAATGTATATAATGGGACAGAGGGGTTGGATGTAAGTAGATCATACATTTCAGTTTAATCTGTATTATTAACATTCTCTCCATCATTTTCTTAGGTCTAGACAATGAACAAAACAATAAATCAATGCCTCTTTTGTCGTGAGATACAAATGCTCACCCTTGAAATCTAACAATTGACTCTAACAAGACAATTTGAGCAGGCTTTAAGAACACCCCTGGACTGCAGCCACCACATATGTCAGGAGAAAAGGAGCGGCCAGCAAGAATCCAAACCACTTTTCAGAAACTCAGGAAATTGTTTGGAATGATTTGTCCATTTCTTATCTATTTCTGAGAAATACAGATATTTTCTTGAAAACAAACAAAAAAAGTTTAAGTATAAGTTTATTCCCATTCTATGAATTTCTTCCACAGCTAAGAACATCATTCACAAATTTGTAATATTGGAAAATATTTGAAATAGTTACCTATGTTGGCCCTAGGCAAAATTTATAATATTGAGAAATAATCAATGCTGATAGAGGGAAATGTGAAATACAGGCAATGTTTGACTTAGATGCTCTTCTCCCTTTTCATGTAGCGCCTTTCATTGTCTTCTCTCTACCTTCTGCTTCCTTAGGCAGCTAGGTGGCATAGTGTATAGAGTGCTAGGCTTGGAATCAGGGAGACCTTATATCAAATCTGAACTCATGCACTTACTAGCTGTGTGACCCTGATCATGTCACTTAACTTCTGTCTGCCTCAGTTTCCTAAACTTTATAATGGGGATGATGATAACTTAAAGTGCTTAGCATAGTACATGGTTGGTTGTTTCCCTTTGTTCTTGAAGAGGACCAAAATCACATCACCGTGATAAAGTGAAGTTTCAATGTGTCTGACTGTGGCTGATCAGACCAATATGAGCTCAGAATGCTCTACCACAGGTTTGGCACAGATAGTCTGTGTGAATACTTGAGGTAGATACTCTAAATTTGTGCATCCTGTGTTTACTTTGTGCTGCCTCAATTCTGCTTTGCTCATAGAGCACAGCACCCTTTCTTATGTGAGCACACCATGCTGAGTGGTCCTGTGCCAGTGTCTCCCATGTTACACAGTCAAATCCAAAGTTCTTGAGAGAGACCTTGAGAGTGTCCTTGCATCACTTCTTCTGACCACCATGGAATCGCCTGCCCCATGTGAGTTCCCCATAAAAGTCTTTTAGGCCACTATGTATTTTACAATCGAACAAAGTGACCAGCCCATCGAAGTTGCACTCTCTGAAGCATAGTTCGAATGCTTGGCAGTTTAGTTCAAGCAAGGATTTCAGTGTCTGGTACCTTATCCTGCCAGGTGATCCTCAGAATCTTCCTAAGACAGTTCAAATGGAGGTGATCCAGTTTCCTGACATGGCTCTGATATATTGTCCATGTCTCATAAGTGTATAACAATGAGATTAGCACCATGGTTCTGTAGACCTTCAGTTTGGTAGTCAGTCTAATACCTCTTCTTTTCCCAAACACTGAGCTAGCTCTAGCAATACGTGCATCAACCTCATTGTCAATGTGTACATCCCTGGAAAGTATACTACCAAGGTAAGTGAACAGCATTCAAAACTTCTCCATTTGTTGTAACTGATGGTTCCATGTATGGATGTTGTGGTGGTGACTGATGGAGCACCTTGTTTTCTTGGAGTTAATTATTAGGCCAAAATTAGCACAGGCAGCAGAGAATTGATCTGTATTTTGTTGCATCTCAGCTTCAGAGGTTGAATTGAGTGCTCAATCGTCTGCAAAGAGAAAACTGTGCACCAACACTCCCTCCACTTAGGTCTTGGCTTATAACCTTTTCAAATTGAAGAACTTACCATCAGTACGGTAGTTGATCTTGATGCCAAGTTCATCCTCTTTGAAAGCGTAGTAGGCATGTTATAAATATGTTCTTCCTTCCTTTCTTCTTTCCTTTCTCCTTTCCTTCCCTCCCTTTCTTCCATCCCTCCCATCTTTCCCTCCCTTCCTTCCCTTTCTTGCTTCCCTTCCTCCTTTCTTTCTCTTTCTCCCTCCTTTCTCTTCCTTTCTTCCCTTCCTCTCTCCCTTCTTTCCTTCCCTCCCTCCCTTCTCTTTTTCTTTCCTTCCTTCTTTTATTCCTTCTGCCCCTCATTCATTTGTTCATTCCTTCCTTCCTTTCTTTTCTTGACATTACACCTCAGAAGATCAAGAGTCTGTAACTAAAAGGGACCACATAGATCTTCATGCCCAATACTCTACCCTCTGCCATTTTACAGATAAAGAAATTGAGTGTCTGTAAAGTTAAATGACATTCCCAAGCTCATAGGTTGTAATTGACAGAATGAGAAATTGAATACAGATCTCCTGACTCTGGATCCAGCATTCTTTCCAACTCAACAACTTGCTTCTTGTTAATCAGATCTTCCACCCACCCTGTGCACACCTTCAATCAATTATCATACCAATAAGTAAGTGCCTTAACTAAAACTCCCCATTCCTCAGAATGGGGCCTTCTCTCAGCTAGCTGTCTGAGGGGAAAATAAGTTACAAATTACATGTTAATAAAAATTCATTAAAATGCCTGCAGCAAGACATGTAATACTCGGAGGTCACTTTTTAGAACAGTTTCTGAAAAAGCTTTTCTCAAAGATATTGTGGATCACTAACTCATTGATCCTGTTTCTTTGTTGGTACCTATTGTCAGCTAAATCTCTGCTTTCCAGAATAATGAATAACCAGAGAGTGGTCAATTTTGGAGGGAAAATCCCTTATCCCACCACTGGAATGCAAAAATAAAAATATCATAGATGTGTTTTCACCTAAGGGCTTCTTCTCTGTACCTTCCCTCCTAGATCCTCATAGGGAAAGAGAGACTGAAATGACCCCCAATACAGCTATCTCCTTAGTTCTTTATATATTCTGTACTTCCTAGGCTACTCTATTAAAGTTCCTTGCATGTGTTCAGCTGTTTACTGAGTATACCTGAGGAGGGTGGAATTATCACCTTATCTTCCCCCAATCCCTCAAGAACAAAATATATTTAATGACCACTATGTGAAAATCACTGAGATAAGTGCTGGAGGAACAAACATTTTAAAAAATACATATAAATATCCCTGCTCTGAGGCACATATGTTCTACAACAGAGGGAGAAGAGAAGATAAAATGTATGTAGATATATCTAGTATAGGTTAGAGATCCAGACAAAGTGCACCAGGAAAATTTAATTAGAAAGAGAGAACCTTGAGCTGGAGGGATAAGAGAAGGCTTCATTCACCTGATTCTTGAGGGAAGTGATAGATTGGCATAAACGTAACGACTTAGGTTATAGAATGTTGAGTTTTAATAAAAGTAGATAGTTCAGTTTGATTAGAACACAGACTATTTGAAGGTAAATAAGTTAAAAATGTATATTGATGGTATATTATGGAATGCCATTTTGGCCAGGCTAAAGAGTTGTTATTTTATCCTATAGGTACTGCAAGAGTTTTGAGGTTTTAACATGGTTCAACTTGACTTTCAAGAAGATTATTTTGGTAGTACTGTGGAAGGATTAGGCAAAGGGAGATTGTAGAAGCAGGGAGCCCTATTAGCAGGCTATTGAATTATCCCCAGCATGTAGTGATGAAGGACACTGAATAAGGTTATGGGCAGTATGGGAGGAGGGAAGAGAACAGATGTGAGAGATGTTATAGCAGAATTACAAGACATGGTAACTGAGTATAGGGAATGAGACAGAACAAAGAGTTAAAGGTGAGTAAATGAATGAATGAAAAAGCATGTGTTTACAATATGACAAGCATAGTGCTAGGGATACAAACAGACAAAAATAAAGACAGCTTCTTCCTTTTATATTCTTTATATTCTAAAGGTGAAGACAATACACAAAAGGAAATGTTGGCCAGTGAGAGCGATTTTGTTGTGAAAAGATACAAAGATTGAGAGTAGGGTCACAGAGAAGTAGATTGACTTGCCTCATTCAGGAACAGTAGCAGGACTGATTTTAAAGTGGTTTATAATTTTAACAAGAAGAGGAGGTAAGAGGGAGGAAAGGATTCAGATTAGGGATAAAATTGCTCTCCAGGTTATGAAAGATGACTAGAGACTTGAGAGTGAAGAAATGAAGAAAAGTATATCTAGGATTTTTTTTAAATGGTGGTAGGGGAGAATATCTCTAATCAAGATTGGAGGGTATATATATATCTTTTTTCCAGGTCAATAAGGCAATTGATAAGACTATGGAAAAGATGGTCAGAGAGGTGTTATTAAAGTATGAATAAGACAAAAGTCTTAAATCTAGGTGGATTGGAGGATATTAGTGATTCCAACAGAAATTTGTTCTTCAGCCATTCAGTTGTGTCCAACTCTTTGTCACTCCATAGACCACAGCAGGCCAATGCCATTCATGGGGTTTTCTTTTCTTTCCTTTTTTGATTTCATTTATTTATTTTTAGTTTTCAATATTCATTTCCACAAGATTTTGAGTTCCAAATTTTCTCACCATCTCTCCCCTTCCTCCTCCTCAAGACACCACCTATTCTGATTACCTCTTCCCTCAACCTGCCTTCCCTTCTATTACACCCCTCTATTCCCTTATCCCTGTCTCCTCCATTTTCTTGTAGGGTAAGATAGATTTCTATACCCCATTTTTGTATTTCTTATTTCTCAGTTGCACATAAAAACAATTTTTAGCATTCATTTTTAAAAATTTGAGTTCCTACTTCTCTCCCTTCCTCCTTGCCCCCATCCCCATTGAGAAGGCAAGCAATTCAAATATAGGTTATACATGTGTAGTTGCACAAAAGACTTCCATAAAAGTCATGTGAAAGACTAACTGTATTTCCCTCCATCCTATCCTGCCTCTTCTTTATTTTATTCTCTCTTTTGACCTTGTCCCAATGTGTTTACTTCTAATTGTCCTCCTCCTATTTGCTCTCCCTTTTATCATCCACCTCCACAGTCCACTTCTCCCCTTCTCCCCTACTTTTCTGTAGTATAAGATAGATTTTCATATCAAATTGAGTGTACATGTTATTCCCTCCTTAAGCCAAATGTGATGAGAGTAAGTTTCACTTTTTCCCCTCTCACCTCCCCCTTTTTCCCTCCATTCAAAAGGCTTTTTCTTGCCTCTTTTATGAGAGATAATTTGCCCCATTCCATTTCTCCCTTTCTCCTCTCAATATATTCCTCTCTTACCCCTTAATTTTATTTTTTAGACATCATCCCTTCTTATTCAACTCACCCTGTGCCCTCTGATATGTATATCATCCCTCCAACTACCCAAATTCTTGAGAAAAGTCTCGAGTTACAAATATATCTTTCCATGTAAGAATATAAAGAGTTCAACTTTAGTAAATCTCTTCTGATTTCTCTTTCCTGTTTACCTTTTCATGCTTTTCTTGATTCTTGTGTTTGAAAGTCAAATTTTCTATTCAGCTTTGGTCTTTTCATCAAGAATGCTTGAAAGTCCTCTATTTAATTGAATGACCATTTTTTCCCCCTGAAGTATTATACTCAGCTTTGTTGGGCAGGTGATTCTTAGTTTTAATCCTAGCTCCTTTGACTTCTGGAATATCATACTCCAAGTTCTTTGATCCCTTAATGTAGAAGTTGCTAGATCTTGTGTTATCCTGATTGTATTTCCACAATAGTAGAATTGTTTCTTTCTGGATGCCTTCAATATTTTTCCCTTGACCTGGGAACTTTGGAATTTGGCTACAATATTCCTAGGAGTTTTCCCTTTGGAATCTCTTTCAGGAGGTGATAGGTGGATTCTTTCAATATTTATTTTGCCCTCTGGTTCTAGAATAACAGGGCATGTTTTCTTGATAATTTAATGAAAGATATGTCTAGGCCCCTTGATCCCCCTACAATCTGTGGGCTTTGAGCTCCAGAAACAGTGGGTACTGCTGCCCCTGCTGCTGCTGTGGCTGCAGTGGGTTCCTCTTACCCCTCCCCCCTCTATAGCCCTGGAGCAGGGGCTGGACCACTCCACTCTCCTGTACTGGTCTCACAGATTTTTGCACTGACCTTCCAATTTATCCTGTGTTTTGGGATCATAAAGTCTGGAAACCACCACAGATGTGAGAGATTCAGCCTCCCCAAAGCCTGCTCAGGTTCCCTCTGTGCACTTGTGGCTCATACTGGACTGTGCTTTGTTCCCAGAGTGGCATGATAGACGCTTCCAAGTGACCTTCCAGGCTGTCTCGGGCTGGGGATTTGCTTCTCTCTGTCATTCTGTGGGTTTTGCAGCTCCAGAATTTGTTTAAAGATATTTGGCTGGGCTTGGTGGGAGTATTCTAGGAAGTCCATACTGTTGCTCTGCCATCTTGCTTCCACCCCATGGGATTTTTTTTTTTGACGAAGATACTGGAATAGTTTGTCATTTCCTTCTCTGGCTAGAATTAACTACTATCTGCAAATTAGATGGTATTCTGTAATCTAAAGTGCCTAATTCATGTTTTATTTGAGGAATAGTGTTATTTTGATATTGAAACTCACTTTTGAAAATGTCCTAATTTTTAGCAATAAGTGTTGACTTGTTTCTGCACTTATATACCAATTTTAATTACAACAAAGAAAATTTCAAAATTCTTAAGTTATATTTTGTTCAACATAAGTAAGAAATCTAAAAAGTGTTTCCAATTTAAATAGAAAAGTGAAGAGTTCAATTTTGGATATTCTGACATGGAGCTCTTAATGTCACTATACTGGGGGAAATGTCCAGCATGTTATTGGAAATGAAGAAGTAGAGGACAGAGAAGAGATTGAGCTGAATATTGACATTTTAGAGCCTGCTGCATAGACCTAATAATAGAATCCACTGAAATGGTTCAAATCGTTAAAGCATGTGTGTATATAATTATATGTGTGTGTGTGTGTGTGTGTGTGTGTGTGTGTGTATGTGTGTATGTAATCAGCTATGTGGCAGAGTGGATAAAGTGTTGAACCTGAAGTCAGGAAGACTCATCTTTCAGAGTGCAAACCTGGCCTCATACACTTATTAACTGTGTGACCCTGGTCAAATCACTTAACTTTTCCTGTATTCCTCATAAATAAAAATGAACTGGAGAAGGAAATGTCAAACACTCCAGTATCTTTGACAAGAAAACCCCAAATGAGGTCATGAAGAGGTAAACATGATTAAAATGACTAAACAACAATAACAACAACTCACGTATGAGTGTATGTATGTATGTATGTATGAAGGAGAAAATACATGTAAAGGGTAAGGGTCAGAGCAGAGCTTTTTAACAGCTCAGGATAGGAGGACAAAGAATAATTGATTAAAATTGAGAACTGATCCAATAATTAGAAGTTCTAGAATAGAATAGTGGAAGAAAAGGTGCAATGGGACCTATCTATCATGGAGAGCAATCAACACTGTCAAATGCCACAGAAAAAAGGGAAACTGTGAAATTCTCTTCAGTTTAGCAAATAGTTGGCCATTGGTGATGTTTGAAAAAATAGTTCCAGTCCAGAGGCTGGTTGTGTTAGCCAAATTTCTTGGGGTTGAGGAATGAATGGGAGACAAGAAAGAAGAGGCATTTATTCCACACAATTTAGTATTTTCTCCTATCATCATTCAGCAGATCTGGAAAATAAAAAGAGAAGGTAGAAGGTGGGAATGATTGAAGGCTAAGGATTATTAGACTGTGAATGAGGGGAAAAGACAAGAGGAATAGAAATTAAAGAAGGGAACACAGTGCCTTCTTGTGCTGGTTAACTGGAGTCTCCAAACTGTAATATGAGATAACGAGACCAGAGCAGAGGCACTTGACTGACAGAATGACAATAGATGGGAGGATTAGCCATTATGGTGAAGATGAAGAATGGGGGGAAAAAGAGAGATAGAAGGACATTCATTCCATTCAACAAACAATTATTAAGCATTTTCTGTGAAAGAAGAGGAAAATGAGTCTTGAAAGTTGAAGAGATTTGCTGGGGGTGGTATATGGGGCTAACAAATAGCAGAACTAGTGCTAAAACCCAGCTCTCCTGTCACAGAGGCAAGGTTCTTTACCTCATAATTACGTAAGAGTAATAAAACTGTATTTCTTTTCAAATATTCCATAGCTCTTACAGTTTCTCCTTCTCCCCAAATCATTTCGATTTTGGACACTGTAGTCTATCAAGAATTTTTTTTTATTGGTCTAAAAGTCCAAGGTAGTTTTCACATCTTTGTGACCTTAAAATCAGTTTAGGAAATGATTCTTCACCTATCTTAGGATCATGGACAGAACTGGAAGATTTAGAGGAAATTAGCTAGTGGTGGATAAAACACGGTACTTGGAGTCAGGAAGACCTGAACTCAAATTCTTCCTTGGACATTTACAGCTGTGTAACCCTAAGCGAGTCATTTAAACTCTCTGAGTCTCAGTTTTTCTAGGAATATAATGGTAGCATATACCTCACAGGGTTCTTCTGAGGATCAAATGTGATAATCCATGTAATCCTTAAAGCACCATGTAAATTGCAGCTAGTATCACTATTATTTTTACAGATGAGGAAGCATTAATTTATTGTTTGTCAAGAGATGATATTTCACTCTTTCATGGGAACTTGTGCTTCTGAAATGTCGATGTATTATGGAAAATGCAGTAACCTTACTGTTTGTCATGGCTTTGGGAAAGGGAAGTTTCAGAGTATAGTAGGAGCTGGGCATTGTGCTAGGTACTAGAATACACATTGTAAAAAAATAAAACAATTACTATTATCAGGGAGAGGACTTTTAAATATGTTCAAGTATATGTATGTAGATATGTAGACATGTAGATACATACATTTATATGTATATAGATATATTTATACACAGATATGTAAGTGTAAATCTTGTCCCAAAGCCCATTTGTATGAAACTCTCTCCTTACTGGTGGAGATGAAAGCTCTGCCCTCTGTGAGAGCTTGGGTGGAGCTAGGAAGAAACACGAGCTTCCATTCTCAGCCAATTCTTCTCTTTCCCAAGGTACAGTCTTTTTTGAGCATAGTATGTCCAGTCAATTTCCAGCTTTGAGAGAAGATGGAAGAGGCCAACCACACTTCAGATTGCTGATGAAACGGTCTCTGGGAAGACATTAGAAAAACAGGCAAGCCATCATGTTTCTATTCCCAGTATGCTGCTCTAGAGATTTGGGGAAGTTTTCCCTTAGGTAAAATTAAGGATGTTCCCTAATTTGAGTTAAGTTGTCTTGATCTCAATGAGAATGTTCCTCCATTGAGTATTGTTTGATGTATGTTCTGTTAAATCTACTTTCTGTGATTTCTGTTTTGTTTTGATTTGGACAACTGTGCTTTTTTACTATGTGCAATGTTTGTTCATTGTAGAAATCATATTAAGTGAGAAAAGGGACAATCTTGAATATAGGGCTTGGAGTATCACCCCCCCCCTCCTCAAACAACCAAAAGTTAGATGGAACCTGATCATATCTCCTAGATTAATGAAGTAGAAAGATATATTTCTAACCTGGTACCTCACCCTCTCTCTGAGGAGAGCAGAATGGTGACCTCTATTCCCAACATCCTGCTTCCACTTTTGGCTAGAATTAGGTACCTTGGAGAAGGATGGTGGAGGAGGAAGAGACTAGGGATGTCTATTCTTCTTCCTTTCAAGTCACAAAAGCACAAGTCTTACCACCCTATATGGGCTTCTCTCTCCTCATGGGGCTCCATTCTTCTCCATTTATATCCCTTCATAATGCATATTGCCTCTTTAAGGTGAATAGCTTAGCCATAAAAGGGACAAAAAAGTTTTTTTGTGTGTAAGGGAAAAGATTTCTATTAATAGTCAAATGATACAAGGTATTGCTGTTAGGAATCTTTTGTTAAATTATAGGGGTAAGTAAAGAAATTTGTTTTAATGTACATTGCTAATAAATATGTATAAAGAAACTACTTTCAGATGAGGTTGGATAGTTTTAGAGAGAAAAATTATTTGTGAAATAAATGTGAGGAACGGGATCTCTGTCAGCAATGTGGATTGATGTGTTTGTATCAGAATAAGTTTAATGACATAAAGAGACAAAGAAAGATCTTTCATTTATTTAAAACTATAGAAATGTGACTACAAGGAAACATGGTTTCAACCACACTAAGGAAATGAAGAAATAGGGTTGACCTATTCAGAGCTGCGATGCATTATGGTGTATCAGTTAATTTGCCTAGGAATGATTTATTTCTAATGTAGATAAAACAAAATAAAATGAGAAATCATAAAATTTTGAAAACTGAAGTGGGATTTTAAAAAGCCTAGGAGTTGATAAGGGGAATTTGGGGGATTTTTATTTTTAAACTAACAAGTGAGTCAGTGATGGTTAGAAGCCTCTCATTTAAGCCATTGAAGACACAACAGAGGAGGAAAAAAGTAGTATAAAGAAGGAAGCAGAAACAGAATCAAAGAGACTAGGGTGTGGGAGAGAGAGAAGGGGTAAGCATCCCTGAAAACTACTTTGTCAGAGCTGTGGTACTTAGAAGCAGGATGATAAAAGAGAAATGATAGGAAGAAATTACTTCATTGGTCAAAAGTTCCAATGACAGATACTGCACTTCAGCTCCATCTAGAACTGGAGAAAATTTTCCTGGTTTAACTTAATGTCTTCTGCTACCACATCTAACCTTAGAGGAAAAAAAAAAAGCAGAGGACCCTTGGGCTGCTTTGGTATGGAGAAAAGTCAGCATAAAGAGTAAACCAGAACTGTGTTGCATAAACTCTATTTTGATTGGACAATGGAGGATCTGGTTAAGTGAGCTGAGCAGCTAGTTTGGTGAGCTTTGCCTTTTTTCTAGATTAAGAGAACTGATAGTCACATTAAGAGCTAACACTTTCTGAATGCCCTTTCAAGGGTGATGGCTAATTGAAAGAACTTATAAAGGTTATATTTGATTATGGAGAAGAGAATTGCCTGGACTGAAGAGCAGTGAGGATCAGCATTCAAAGAGTGAGCCTAGAGGCAGTTTCTAGGATTCATTTGTTCCTGAATGCACCAATAACATTGAAGCATTCTGTCCAGAGTTGAGATATACCCTAAGCACATGGGATTCCCTTTATATGCTTCCATGCCAGGTTCCTATAAATGGGTCATTTTTCAACATAACTATCAGGTGCATTGATAGGAGATTATGATTTGTGTTTATATGTAAATTGTGCTACATTTTACTATTTATGAATTTACTGTAATATGTCAAATATATATATTATTATTTATTTTGCCTTATTGTTAAGCAAATAATTATGTTACAATTTAAAAGATAAATTATCATGAGTAGGTTGATTATATAAATATTGTATACATTGAATAACTTATAAGTGGCATTATGGAAATGCTTGTTTTATTCCATAAATTTAAAATAAATTTAAAATTTTGAAAAATAAACCTTATACAATTGCTTATAGAACAGATAGAAAATACAATGGATGGGAACTTAAGAACTCGAGTTGTGAGTAGGGGAAGTATATTTCCATTCAACAGGGTCATTCTTAAGATCATGAAAGATTTTAAGTGTAAATATGGAGTTATTGGTCTGTCTCTTGGAACTTAAATTTGAAAGCACTTAAGCAGATTGGAGTGAGCAGGCTAAACCTACGGAAAATTGAATTATTATCTGATAGTCCTATACATCCTTTGAGAAAAGACTACATGTGCTTGTGTATATTTATATTTACACATTTCTATATAAACATACACGTGTGTGTATATAAGAACATGTGTATAAGAACACATATATATGAATATACACGTCTATATACACACATATGCATGCCTATAGATCCACATTCATAAACCTTTATATTCTTTGACACTGGGGTGTGTATAGCCTATTTTGTTTCTACAACCACTCAATAATGAACTCTTTCTTTTTATGCACAGGTATACATATGTATATATAATCAGTAAGATACATATAGAATCATGCAACTTCACAATCAATAGAAATGTTTGAGATCTTCTATTCCAGCTCCTTCCTGAATACATGAATACTCTACAAAACCAACATTAAATAGTTATTCAGCTTTTGCATAAGGGCAAAGAATTGTTGCAAAAGGGAGCACGGGGGGAGAAGCCAAGATGACAGAGTAGAAAGATTCACATATGCTAGCTTTGAACCCACAACCCATAAATTATCTGTTAAAAGGAACTCCCAACAAATTCTGTAGCAGTGGAAGCTGCACAACAATGGAGTGGAGGAGATTTCTGTTCCAGAGAGCCCTGAAAATCCAACACCAAAGGTCCTTCGCACACTGCACCTGGAGCAGAGCCTGCCTTGGCCACGCTGCCCCAAGAGGAGCAGATCTGAGCAGGCTTCAGGGATGGAATCTCCAGTGGCCACGAAGGTCCCTCCACCCACAGGCACTGCAGGTCAGTGAGAGAGCCTTCTGGACTAGCTGAGAGGGGAACGAGGTGTCTCCATAACTCAGTCCCCCTCAGGAAGCAGCTGCAGAGGCAGCAGGCGACCAGAGGCTCCCAGAGCAGGCAGGAGCTAGGGTTCATTACTGAAGGTCTCCACATAAATCCCTTGAGGACGCCGAGCCTGGGAGACATCCTTGCCCCCACCTGAGTAACTTAACTTAAATTCACATTGAATAGCAGCCAGGCCCACCGCTGAAAGCCCTGAGACTGGAGAGCAGCATTTGAATCTCAGACCCCAAGCACTAGCTGGGCTGACCTAGGCGGGGGTGGAGAGGAATCTCAGAAGTCAAGTAACTGGCTGGGAAAATGCCCAGAAAAGGGAAAAAAATAAGACCATAGAAGGTTACTTTCTTGGAAGAGCTCAAAAAGGATTTTGAAAATCAAGTTAAACAGGTGGAGGAAAAACTGGGAAGAAAAATGAGAGAGATGCAAGAAAAGCATGAAAAACAGGTCAATACCTTGATAAAGGAGACCCAAAAAAATGCTGAAGAAAATAACACCTTGAAAAATAGGCTAACTCAATTGGCAAAAGAGGTTCAAAAAGCCAATGAGGAGAAGAATGCTTTCAAAAGCAGAATTAGCCAAGTGGAAAAAGAGGTGCAAAAGTTCACTG
>CM053773.1:81671585-81715282 GCA_028658325.1 Potorous gilbertii | reverse complement strand
TGCTGGGTGTATTGGGGTGGGGGGAGGGGACAAATGGGGAGAAAATTTGGAACCCAAAATTTTGTGAAAATGAAGTAAAAAGTTAAATAAATAAATTTATATTAAAAATATAATAAAAAAAGAAAAAGGGAGCATATTACATTTTGAACAGAACCATTTTTTTTGAGAATATTGCTTCTCAAATTATACAGAATAAATTTTATCTTTCTTTAAAGGCAATAATAGTAGTAATAATAGTTATATTAAAAATAAAGGCTCATACTCATATAGTATTTTTTAATTTACCAAATATTTTCCTTGAAATGATTCTGTTTTGGTGTGTTTGTGCGTGGGTGTGGATGTGAGTGTATTATGTGTGATTCAGAAAGTACATTGGGATACTGTTGCACCTCCGATCATCATTCTGAACATAGACATGTTACAATCACAAACATTCATCGCATACTTACTGTGTGGAGAGCATTGCGCTATGAGAATTGTAAATATACTGTGCAAAAATCTTAATTAAGCATAAGTTCTTGTTAACAGAATGATCTATTACTGAGACATCATTATATATTTTATATAATTATATTTTTGTTACTGAAAGGCAAAATGATTTTTCTAAGGTTAAGCAACTTATCAAGATGATAGAAAAAAGTAAAATCCATTCCATTAATTACTATATATTTTGTTAGCTAAGTTTTTAAAGTATGAAGATTCTGTAATTCATATGACTGTCAAAGAGAATTACATTCGTATTTCTACTTTCTGAAATGCTTTTACTCAACTTCTTTCTTAATTTGTAACAACTTCTTTTCACCCATCTTTATAAAAGACAGCACATTATAATAGAGCGATGCCTGGATTTAGAGTAAAAAATACTTGAATTCATCTCTATCAAGAACTTGCTAGGTGTGTCCCATAGCAGGATGTTTAACCTGCTTTAGTATTCCCAAGTGTAAAATGGTGGTGATGATAAGAACATGTAATTCACAGGGTCTTTATGAGACTCAAATGGGGTCATACATGTGAAATGTTTTGCAGACAATAACGTGTAAATATAAATAATTATTATTAAAGTATAAAATAAATTAACTTCTCTGTGGAAATAGAATAAGTTTGTCTAAATGAATAAAATCCTACACATTTAAAAAAAGCATTTTTAGGGTTCAGTGGTACTTGCTTGGTAAAAATAAGTGAATGTCATTTTAAATAAACATGTATTTATTAAAGGATTCCTATGAGCATCATACAATAAGATGCATTGTAAGTAATACAAAAGAAATGTGAGATGGTTGCTCCGTCCAGGAAGCTTTGAGTATAGTTCAGTAGGTCATTTGACAAAAACAAAATGGCAATTCTAGTATTCTATTATTGAACATGCTCAAAGACAACTTTCAAAAGTTGACTAATAATTGCCTAGATTAGTCCATTTTTGTTTTAGTTCTTTACTTTTCAGTATCTTGAACGTTCATTTTGCCAAGTATGTATTTTCAAATGGTGGTGGTGATGATGATATGGTTTAAATTGTGTTCATATGAAATTGTGCATTTTGTTAAGTTTTAAAAGTATCAATAAAAGTGTGTGTGTGTGTGTGTGTGTGTGTGTGTGTGTGTGTGTGTGGTGAAACTTCTTTGTCAGAAAGTCCAAAGAGTCAACATTGTACCTTACTCAGACAAATATTTGACCTGATTGGAAATGAATTTCAATCGTAGACTTTTCTCTGGAATTTTGGCTGTGGTTTCATCTTTCCTTTCAAGCTTGATTTCTTCCTAGCCAGCCTCATTTCCTATTCCCCTGTCAACAAGACTTAGGTGCATCCTGCCCTATGGTGACATCAGGCCAGTATTCCTGCAAAGTCACAGTATCATGCGGAACATGCATGAAAAAATGCTACAGTTTCCTCTGAATTCTCCTGTGTTAGATGATCTCTCTGGCAAGGACACTGATTGGCTGACAACAATAATGTTACCTAATTTAATATTTTTTTCAAGAAGAAAATCATTATTGGATCCAATAAAGTGTACCTTCTAGATCTTAAAGAACTTCTAGGAACATTACAGGCTTTAATATTGATCTATTCCAATACATTTTCTATTTTTGAGCAGTTTTTCTACTGAGAACATATGCTCAAATTATGAGTCATATTACGCTGTTTTTTTTTAAAGAAGCAAAGGTTTTGGCAATAAGGATTTTATAATGAAAAGGAATATGTTAGCTTTTAAATTTACCATGAAATATTTCTTTTTTCTGGGAAGGTCATTATCCAAATGAGCAGGGCAGATAAGGTTTCTTCCCCCTCTGAATTGTTAGACATCAACTATTGCAATGATGAGCCAATGTTATAATTTCGTTTGTGGCAACTTCTGAATTCTTCTTTCTCCTTTATTTATGCATCATTCTTCAAGAATGATGGTCAGAGAATCACAAGGCTTGTAAAGACCTTGGAAATAATCTAACAGACTTCTCCCTTTACAGATAAGAAAGATGAGGCCCAGAGAAGGGAAACAAATTATTTGTGGTCTCACTTTGAGTTAGTGGCAGATTCAGATGAGAAATCAGGGCTCTAGAGTGAGTCATTGCCTCTTTCCACCGCACCTACTGCCTCCCCCATTCTCCCACAGACCGGGTACACAGAGATGATAGTTGTGCCTATGTAAATAAATTGAATTGGAGAATTTAGGTGATTGTTTAGAAAACTGAAAGAAAAACAGTACATTCCTTTATATTGTAGAGATGATAATTCAGGTGAAAATGTCACTTCACTCTGAATTATTCCCCATTTCATCTTACATTTGTAAATAAAGCTATAGCTTCCCTAGGGAAGCATAAAGGAATTCTTCATCTCCATTGAGATCCAGTTAAACCATTTTTGATTTTGCATCATGATGTCCTAGTATTTTGGATAATTTGTTTCTCCACAAGATAACCCATAATCATTTCTCACCTGAAAGAATCTCCCAAGTAATTTTTCTAAAAAATCATAATTTTTAATTCACTATCCTAAATGCCTCAGAAGAGAATATTATACCCATCTTTTAAGACTCCCAAAATGCCTTCTTGATGTTTTAAGGAAAGAGGTTTTGAGGATGGCCACATTATTTCAATTTTGGAAAGTATCTAATAAGCATGGACTGAATATGTTTTTCATAATATTTTTATCTTCATCTTGAATGACAGTGATAGCATGTCCAAAGAAACAAGGGAACCGACAGGATGTCAGGGGGAAGTCTTTTTTTTGTCAGTGGAAGTGTCTCATCTGATTGCATTAGAACTGTTATGATGTCAATGCAAATGCAAGTGCCATTACAATGTCAATGGGAGATTTCTCCCCTTGCTTTTGTCAGTTTCAATTAGATGCCTGATGTTACTATAATGCAGTTTCTTCCCCTCCCCCCACATTTAATGTACTTAAATTCTGAAAGTTACCACTTTTAAGCACCATGCTCTATTTCCTAATGGCACTCTACAATGAACTCATATTAAAAAGTAATACATTTTCCATATAGAGAGGAATATAAAGTAAGTTTCATAAAAGTACAGCACACTTACATTTTTAAAGCATATAACATTAAATATATTAAAAGCACATTGTGTCATACCATATATATTAAATAGCATGAAAATAGCCGGCTTTGCAATTTATTTTAAGTACATGAGAATTACATTTAATAAAATGTTTAAAATATAATTTATTACTATAACAATTTCTAATAATAATAACTAAATGTTCTTGAAGAGGTTATTCTGGAAAGAATAGTTTTTCAAAGGAAAAGGGTCTTTATAAAGATAAAGAAGAGAGTAGTATATAAGGCATAAATGTTATCCTTCATGTTAACACCACAAATCTGAAGGAATCAAACCCAGGAAATGCCTTTTTCATCATTAACACCCTTTAAAACACTTGCCCTTATGGGATCATTTAAGTAACTAGTGCCACATTTGGTTCCCTTTGTCCACCATACAAATGGCACAAAAAGAAATTGCTTTATTCTCATTCTGAAAAGTATCCCTTGCTGAGAATGATAGTCACTGTGTGTTGTACTTAGAGGATTTTATATGTTGCATAGCTTAAACTTCATTATGTTTCTTTGCTCTGGAAGACATGGGAGGGGTGGAATTCTTGTCAGCTCTTGAAGCCTGAAGCTGTAGTAAGTGTGTCAGATCTGGGATATGTTACTTCCCACACCATACCAGTGTATTCATTTCAGTAAGGCTGTTCTATATAAAGTGCTATAAATGTACACAGCAATGCCCCAAAGATGATCTGTACCAGACAAACAACAGATCCTTGTTACCAAGTGCTGACAATTAAAAGGCAGGAGAAGGTATCTTGCTTTGAGGAGAAAGAAAAAAAAAGGACTACTCAATGCTTAATATACCTAGACTGTTGCATAGAACTGATGAGTTTGGGGGTTGTTTAAAAGGTGCAAGAAAATTCTTAGTGAGCTTTCCTTCATTTGATGTTACTGAGCCTGCCAGGACATTCTAGAAGAAACAAAGGTTTATTATCTCCATCTTTGCTGGAATTCCTCTCAGCTCATTGCCCTTGTCTGTGCAACCTAGTTCTTTGTGGTTGTATGACTATTCTTTCCCTAGAAGTGTTAGTTAACAAGATTCAGCGGTCAAGTCCGAATGTCAGTTTTGTCCCAAGTCTATTCACCTGACTATATGAATGCAACAAAAATCAGAACTCTATGCTATGATATTCAGCACGATACTCCTGTTTCCTTTGTATTTTCCCAAGCTCTCTTGGAATACTTGCATTTTAGGGTTTGGGTAAGAAGGGACAGGAAATTCCTCCCTCTCCCAAATACCAAGGCTTTTGTGGACTCCTATATATAAGTTTGAGTTTGAAAATGTTCTACTTACCTTCCTCCTTCCCCCACTTTGCAAATTGAGATGGGAGATGACTGTGATATGTTGTATATAATGTCAGGGTTTTTTGATGTATTGATTGCAGGTTTTTTCCTGTTCTTGTTCTTTTTTCTTGTTTTCTCTTTTGAATAATTTTTATTGCTGTTAAAAGGATTGGCTCTCTGACTAGAGGAGAGGAAAGGATACAGAGAGAAATCTAGCAAATATGGAAACAAGCAATATCAATATGAATCTAGGAGAAAAAACACGAATGCTGTCTCCACCAGATGGATGCACACACACACATACATGCTCATGCACACATACGTGCACACACATACTACTATAGAACCAGGAAGGGATGATTTCCTTGACAAGTCAGGCAAGTACATAGGCATAACTTGGCAGTTGCCATTCTAGAAGCCTAACTCAGCCTTGTTTCTGAAATATTAAGAGGTAAACGAGATCTTTTCTCATACTCCCTCAATTATCTCCATAGGAGCTATAATGATGTTTCATTCAAAAATCTCTTCTGATTCATTGAATTCAAATGATCAAACATTATTGTTTTGATAACTTTTGCCATAATATTCTATCTGTACTCTAAGCCTCAACCTTCAACTCAAAACTAAAATATACCCCTTTGTGACCCTGGGCTCTGATTGGTTGAGCATTCACCTCATCTTCTGATCTTTCAGCCTGGACACCACTTCCCAGATAGCTCCATTTTATGTCACGCATACCAACTCTTTCTCTCCCATTACCAATTCCAGTTCTAAGAATTGTATTCAAGTTAGCATTGCCATTTCTGGAAAGGATGTGCCAATCATTCTTTCCTCTGACTTCATTTTCTACTCTCTATGACTTCCATGTATAAAACATTCCTTGTTGGTCACTACTCATGTATATAGGTTGTGTTGCCCTATTAAAATGGGCAGCTAGGTGGTACAGTGGATAGACTACTGGGCCTGAAGTCAGGAAGATGAGTCATTCCTGAATTCAATCTGGCTTCAGACTTTTATTAGCTGTGTGACCCTGGCAAAGTCACTTAACCTTGTTTGCCTTAGTTTTGGCATCTCTAAAATGAATTGAAAAAGGAAATGGCAAACCACTCCAGTACCTTTGCCAAGAAAATCCCAAATGGGGTCACTAAAAGTCAGACATAACTGAAAATGACTGAACAATAAGAAAACTGTAATAGAAGTTCCTTGAGAGTAGGGTCTTTTT
The DNA here is from genome assembly GCA_028658325.1 of Potorous gilbertii. Classification (NCBI taxonomy): domain Eukaryota; kingdom Metazoa; phylum Chordata; class Mammalia; order Diprotodontia; family Potoroidae; genus Potorous; species Potorous gilbertii. The sequence goes on along the minus strand of CM053773.1, from coordinate 81,709,216 downwards.
TATTTGTTTATATTTTTATTGTTTGCATTCAGTACATCTAATACATACTGCTTAATTAATGCTTTATTATTTTTGTTATAGTTCTTTTTAGCTAGCATTTATACAGTGCTTTAATGTTTACAAAATCTCCTACAAATGTCATCTCCTTCAATCCTACCAACAACCCTGTCAGGTAGGTGCTATTACTATGCACATTTTACAGATAAGGAAACAAAGACTGAGTTAAGGTAAAAGACTTTTCTAGGATCACAAACTTGGTCAGCTTCTGAGGCTGGGTTTGGACTCAGGTCTTCCTGACTCCAAGGCCAGGCCATCACCCACTGTTTCACTAGTAATGAATATGTCTGAAGAATATATTTGTCTAAGGGAATTGGTATAAAATTAAAAATGGAATAGAATCACGTTTTACATTTTAATTTCTTTCATAAAACTCTTCAGCTCTGGTATTTATTAGGTATGTGACTCTGAATAAATCATTTAACCTTTTTGGGCCACAGATTCCTGATCCATAAAATGGGGATTATACCCTCTTTAGGATTCATCTCACTAGATTATTGTGAGAATCATAGCAAATAATGACGGGAAAGAAATTTTTAAATCTTAAAATGTTATTGTCCTCGTGAATAGATGAGGAAACTGAAGTTCAGAAAGGGTAAGCAACTTGCCCATGATTAAAGGCAGTTTTAAACTTGGCTCTGAATTTAATACTTTATCCAACACTTTACCTCTTATAACAATGACAACTGTATTAATGATAATAAGAAGTGATCATTTATATAGAAGAGAAATTATAAGTATGAAGCACTTTCCTAGAGATTATATCATTTGCTCCCCTAGACAGTACTACTTAACAGATAAGCACCTCCAGGAAAGTTCTACTCTAATCTCTTATTATATAGTGCAGAGGAGACCATACACCTTTAAAAACCAAAACCAAACCAAAGCAAAAAAACAGAAACAAGCAAAAAACCCCAAAATACTTCCTAAAATTATTGTGAACCTAATAAGGTAACATAGTTTTCATAAACAAAAGAACATATATGAAACCATGGATCTCTACTATGAATGCTGTATTTTAAAATTATATTAAATTTAACCTGATGGTACCAACACTGACCTACTTGTCTATGACCCTTAATGAACTTCCATCTGCTTTCTTTTTGTAAATGTTGGATTGATTTTTTCTTTTTTTTTTTAATATCACTATCATTATACTCTGTAAGATGAAAGTACTTTTCTTTAACAAATAGATTTAGTCAACAAAACAAATTCACCCATTGGTCATGTCTACCCTCTTTTGTACCTTTAGTTGGCTATACCTCTGTTGAGAGTAGGGAAGCATACTTTATCATCAGTGCTCTGACATCTCCAAGGTGATTGCTGGGATCAGATCTCTTTAAACTTCAAAGTTATTTCATTTTGCAGGACTTGTTTTACTCTCTTCATGTTGTATCAGTTTACAATTCTCTCAGCATTCTCCCAACCCATCCCTTTGAACATATTTTAGAGAAAAACACGATTCCATTATATTAATTTCATAGCACAGTAGCTAAAGTGCTAGGCGCTTAAAGTCAGAAGGAACTAATTTGGAATCATGCTTTGAGTACATCCTGTGGGACCCTAGTCATTACTTAACCTATCTCAACTTCAGTTTCCCTATCAGTAAAATGTGGATAAAATAATGGCACCCATCTTATAGGATTGCTGTGAGAATCAAATAATATAACATATGCAAGGTACTTTGCAACCCTTAAAGCACTACTTCATTGTTATATCATCTTATATGAAAGGCTGCTGTGGTGTAGTAAATAAAGATTTGGCCTCCGAATTAGGAATTGGGTTGAAATTCCATCTCACGACACTTATTGTCTGAGAGTACTCAAAATTAAAGTACTTAATCTCTCAGTGTTCTGAGACTGATAGGGGTTCAGAAGGTACCAACTTTCATTAACAGAAGGAATCCTGTAGTTGCCTAACGCAATGGAACCATGAATCCATTAACCATCCTTATCCCTACATTCAGATACAGTGCTTTGGTTAGCTAGCCTTTAGTTGAAAGGCACTCACTTTTTTTCAGTAATTTGATGTAACAAAAAGTTGCTACTATGAATATTTTTGTGCATATGTCTTTTTCCTCTATGAAAGAGTGAAGTAGTGATATCACCAAGTCAAATACACAATATTTAGAACAAATCCTAGAAACATTTAAAAAGTATTTGAAAGAAAATGATAATGAGACAATATAAAAAAATTCTAAGATGAAAGTAAAATAGTCTTTAGAGAAGCAAAATTCTGAATATGTGCATTTAAAATAGAAAAGGAAGATTAATCAACTGAGAATACAATCTAAAAACAGAAAAAATTCAATATATAAAGAAATATTTAGTCACTTGAAGAAATAGATGAAATCATCGTAATTGTATAGCATAGCCATTGTCATATTCATCATCATCATCAAATACTAGCAAACATTTATATAGTACTTGAAGATTTGCAAAGCATTTTACATACACTTTTTTAAATGATTCTCACAGCAATCCAGGGAAATATCAGCCTTTTTACTAAGACTCAGAGAGGCTAAATGACTTGTGAGAACTGTAGAATATGAGGCAGCTTTATACTCATGGCTTCAAGTCCACTGATTCATCCAAAATACCACATGGCTGTCAAATAAATAAAGCTATTTTATAAAAGTTTAACAAAATTGTTAAACTATTTGCAACCTGATAAAAAAGCGGGAAGAAAATAGAATTTCCAAAGCAAAAGAGAAATTGACCAAGTTAAATCAGAATTCATAATTAAAAAAAATCATAATCCACTGTAGGCAACAATATTTTAGTAAAATCAATATGTTTTAAGAATAGTTTAATACTACACACACACACACACACACACACACACACACACACACACACACACACACTCAAACTAACAGAACAAGAAATAGTGATCTTAAACATCCCCATCACAGAAAATGAAATTGAATAATACATGGAGGAATCACAAAATAAAATAATAAAAGTTGGTCTAGGTGAATTTATAAACAAATGTTAGAAAATGTTTAGTGCCAATAATATCTATACTACACAATTTATTCTAAAAATTTGAGAATGAATATACGCTAATAAGTTCTTTTAATAACATAAATATAGCCCTAATAGGTGTACGTTCATCCTTTGTTGCCAAAGAAGACCACACCATCAGAGAAATGATGATATGACTTGCACTTGACTTTGTTTTGAGTGAGGGAGGGCTGTGCATGTCACCAGCCTCAATTCTCCTCTTGAGCCATCTGAATACAGTGACCAAATATTCATCAGAATGACTGGAGATGATCCGGGATGAGGTAATAAGGGTTAAATGACTTGCCTAAGGTCACATGGCTAGTGAGTGTCAAGTGTCTGAGGTAAGATTTGAACTCAGGTCCTCATGACTCCTGCACTGGTGCTCTATCCACTATACCATCTAGCTGCCCATAGTCCAAATACTTAAGCCAGCAAAATAACAACAACAACAACAAAAGAAATCAAATTACAGAGCGTTATCACTAAGCAAAATTTTAAAATAGAATTTAGCAAAGAAACTATATAAATTAATTTATTTATAAATGCACCCACTCATATGTATGTGTATGTATGCATATGCATATGTGTAATATACCTACATGATATATACACACACTAATCTACACAACATACATAAGTAATTTCTACATATATGTATCCGTGTACATATGTATCTCCATGATCCAGCTGAATCTATATATGGGATAAAAGTATGGCCCAACATTGTGAAAACAATTAACACACTGATATGTATAAAAGGTACTCCAAATTATGTGATTATATCAAAATTCATATGAGATGAAAAGTTTTGGTAAGAGAAGACTTTTGATAAAATTTGACACATTTGTGCTCATGATTGGACCTTGACAATATGAAAAAATGATGATACTACCTAAGTAAATTTATAGACTTAGGGCTATAATAAATATTAAGAAGCTTATTTGATAGATCTATATAAACCAGCATAATTCATTTGGCGTAAACAGAATGGAATATTACTGTGGAATAAGAAACCTTACGTCTGACAAATTCAGAGAACCAATGGAAGACTTAGATGAACTAATGCCTAATGTTGGCAAAAGGAGGAAAACAATGTGAAAATGACTGCATCAATATAATTTTTAAAAAGTGAAGTTTAAGTGTTGAAAAATTATAATGTCCATACTTGTTCAATGAAAGGAGGTGAAAAAGAAATACATTTTTCTCATTTTATTGCAGAAGGGACTGTGGGAATGGAGTATTGCATCTTAGGTTGTCTGTATGTTGCTTGATTTTGTTTAATGCCTTCTCTCTTTTTTTCCTATAAAATCTTTATTGTATGGGGTAGTTTTCTGTTTGAAGAAGAGATATTTAAAAATGGATGGTATAAAAATAAAGATTATCAATAAATACTAAGACAAAACTTAAATAAGAACAATAATTAAAAAAGCAATTGATTTACAAATTCAATTAAATCTGTCCAAGTTCACACATATATTTGTTTTCATAGTTTCCTACTTTTTCATGTGATAATATGGATTAGTTACGCCATATGCCAAGTTTTCCCTCTCCCCTGCTTTTCACATTTTTTGTGAAATGAAAATTATGATCATTCATCTTTAGTGCTAATGTTTTGAAGTGAGTTCACGTTAAAAACAGATTTTGGTTTTGAGTCCCATTTCTGTAGGCTTGTCAAGGAAATTGTGGTGGAGGACTTGCATCTCCACGTAGCTTGGTGATATGATGAAGAAGAAAGACACAGGCAGGCTAGGGAAGATAGGGCAACTCAATTTGTTGATCCCAGGATCAGGGTATTCATAGGCAGAAACTGCAAGTCTACATGACATTTCTGCTGGTCTCCTGTCCTAGTGATTTGACCAGTCTTATTGTCTTAAAGATTGTTAGCCTGGAGGGCATCTATTTTACATATCCCTTGTTTTCTGTAGTTTTCTTGTTTGTCTCACAGAGACAGCAACATCTGGGGCCAAGGAGAGCCATTCCAGATGATCATGAGCATGGTCTCAAAGAACAGTTCCCTGAAGGTCTATCCTGAACTTGTCAACCGCACTCCATCCTGGCCCTCAACAGGAAATAGTCTCTTATTTTGTTTGACTTCATTGTGTTGTTAGTTTTATGTGAATTAAGTTTCCATAACAAATGATGATAATGAAGTATGTCTTATTTACTCCCTATTTCTCAGTTACTTCCTTAAATAGGTGGGACTGATTTTGCTTTTCACTTCATAGTTATGGGTTTTTTCCTAAAATATGTACTAATTTTGACATTCTCTCTAACATTTCCACTAACTAGGTGATCTAAACTACATATAAATAGCTGATTCCACTATTCTATTATTTAATTATTCCATTACTCTCTCTCTGGTAATATTATTTCCATTTTGGGAGCTAGACATTTCCTATTAATTAAGATATAGTCAATTTTATTTTCATGATGCATTAATTATTTATTTATTATGGTATTTATTATAACTAGCAAATTCCTTCTCTCTTCTTGCACAAAGTCTTCATGATATTCAGGTGTGGGGCTTCTTATTAATCTATGACTCTTTGATTTCTTTTCTAACTATAGGGAAAAAAACCTAACAATTTGAGCTACCCTCAAAATGGCAGCTTTGTTGTGTAATAGGTATGTAGAGATATGTAGGCTGGATTACCACTTTTTAGGGAGTATGGAGAAGGGATTCTCAATCAAGTATAAGTTAGCTTAGATAGCACACATCATCCTTTTAGTCTTAAATTCTATGGAATACACTAATTGCTTAATCCCAAATCATATGCCAACAAATTTTACTTTCCAATCCTGAGCCCATCTATGCATTCAAGTCACTTAATATGAAGATAAATTTTCACTTTGAGATAGAGTTAGACAGACAGACAGATAGATAGATAGATAGATAGATAGATAGATAGATAGATAGGGTGTGTGTTCATCCTTTGTTGCCAAAGAAGACCATGCCATCAGAGAAATGATGACATGACATGTGCTCTATCCTCTGCACCACCTAGCTGCCTAGATAGATAGATAGATAGATGGATAGATAGATGGATAAATAGATGGATGGATGGATAGATAGGTAGATGGATAGACAGGTAGGTAAAAAGGTAGATAATCATATAGGTAACTAAAGATTTGTTAAAGCAGCTGTTATGATTCAAGAATGGCAGAAAGTTCTGGGAATAAAAATAGAAGTGAAAGGAAAAGCAGTTCCTGTTCTCAAGGAACTTACTTTCTAACTGGGGAACCCAGCACTTAAAGAGAACTGACAAGAGGAAAGCAGGGTGGAGGAAGAGGAAGGTGGTCATGGGAAAGCAAGGTATAAAAGTACTAAAAGTCACAAGTGAAGCTGGGGGAGAAGTGAGCATAGCTGGTCTGGGCACTTCCTCAAATGGAGGTTCTGGATAAGAACTCAATAATCAGAGAATGGGGCAACAGGGACAAAGGTTTAAAGTACTGATAGTTGAGTCAACTTCTTCATAGAAATTTCCTTTCTTTATTCTCTATAACAGGTGTTGCATAAATGCTAATTATTTTGTAGTGATTCCAATGCCTACTCATCAGGAGCACTGCAAAGTGAGATGAGCGAAAGTCCTTAGAAATAGTATTTCTTGTTGTCCTTGGATACCTAGTGAAATCAGTTCTGCCAATTCCTGTGTATTTCTGAGGACAGAGAGCATGGGAATTATCCTTCTATTTAACTACAAGTTCTTTGTGTCTTTTGATTCCATTTTTTGCTGGATCACTTTTCAGTTCCTCCAACAGTTTATCAATTTGTTGGTAATTGGCAAAAGTTTCACATTTATGATTGTAACAGTTAAATTTATGTTTGTAAACATTAAAAAAATGTGATACTAAGTACCCTCTGTTCTCTTTGCTCCAGCTCTACTGTGGTTACTGTGGGAACAAGAGGTGGTTAGATAAGACTCATAAATATATATTTTTAAAAATTCTGTATGTATTTCATGGAACCATCCAGTTAGTGGGTGGACAACTTGCTGGTGATGAGCACATCCATATTTAGCTAGACAGGTTCTCAGAGAGCAGACACAGTCTGTCTTAAGAACCATAATCCAAACTGTTCAAGCTTTGTAGAACCTTCTAGAAGTTGTGCTCCATGCTCTGAGAGCAATATGCTATTTTCATGCCATAGTGAGGCATATATTGATCAGGAGTATTTTTTTTAAGAATTGGGTCTCTCCATTGAGGAATTATATTTAAGATCTTCATCACAGAATGGAGAAATGTATGATTTAATCAGCATCAGCATAATATATTTTGCAGGCATAATGTTCTTTGCAATTATTGACTGCTTTCATTCATTTAATCTCATTTGAGCATCAGAATGATGGTTCTGCTAGTGGAAACTAGAGGGGTAAGTCAAACAGATACCAATATTGTAGGCAAAGGAAATATAGATCACAGAAACTAAGGGACTCACCTAATATCACACAAATAGAAAGTAGCAAAATCAAGATTAAAATCAAAAGTCCCTAATTACTAGTCCAACATTTGTTCTACCAAATTTTTGCTACTTGAAAAATAAAAACCCTATGACATATGATAAAAACATTTCTATCTGGAGATTTTAAAAAAGTGATCTGGATATAGGCAGTGAACTTGTGATTCTATGCCCAAAGTTACAAAAATAATAACTTGAATTAAGAGAGTGAATAAAATATTTTTGTTGTCATATTTCAAAGAGAAGGATAAACAGAAGAAAATAGTATGAAGGGAAATACACAGTAATTATTAATGTGAATGTGAATTGAGATCAACTATCACATTTAAGCAGATAACAGAATAAAAAAATAGAAAAATATGTTGCTTATGAGAAACACACTTGAAATGGACAGATACATACACAGAGTTGAAAGAAGGGTCTGGAACAGAATCTATTACACTTAAACTGAAGTTAAAAAAAAGAGGGGTAACAATCATGATCTCAGAAAAAGCAAAAGCAGAAATAGTGAAAGGGGTAAGCAGGGAAGCAGCGTCTCATAAAAGGCACCACAGACAATTAAGCAGTACCAATTCTTAACATGCATGTACCAAATGGCACAGCAACCAGCTTCTGAAAGAATTAAAATGAATTACAGGAGGAAATAGACAGTAAAAGTATTATAGTGGGGCACTTCAACCTTTACCTCTCAGAGGTAGATAAATCTAACCCCAAAATAAATAAGACAAGGTAAAGAGATGAATAACTTTTCTTAGAAAAGTTAGATATGATAGCCCTCTGGAGAAAACTGAATGGAAATAAAAAGGAGTATACCTTTTCTCAGCTGTATATGGCACATTTAGAAAAATTGATCATGTATTAAGGCATAAAAACCTCATCACCAAATGCAGAAAAAACAGAAATATTAAATGAACTTCTTTCAGACCATAATGAATTAAAAATTATTCGGTAAAGGACTATGGAAGAATAAATTAAAAATTAATTGGGAGCGAAATATTCCTAAAGAAAAATCAAACAACAAATCACAGAAATAATAAATGACATCACTAAAGAGAATGACCACATTTCAAAATGCGAAACATTCCAACATTTGTGAGACAATATTCCAATATTTGTGAGAAGCAGCTAAAGCAACATTTAAAGGAAATTTAATATCTCTAAATGTGTATGTCAATAAAAGAGACAATAAATCAATGAATTAGACATAAAAGTAAAAAAAAAAAACTAGAAAAAATTTAAAACTCCAAATTAAACACCAAACTAGAAATCCTGAAAATCAGAGGAGAGAGTAATAAAATTAAAAGAAAAAACATTGAACTAATAAAACTAGGATCAAGTTTTGTGAAAAAAAAACCCACAATAAAATAAACAATTTGTTAATTTAATTTTAATAAGAAAGAAGAAAACCAAATTGCTAGTATGAATCATGAAAAAAAGTGAATGTACCATTAATAGAGATTAAATTAAAACATCTATTAAGGGTTACTTTGCCAAATTATATGGCAATAAAACTGACAACTTAAGTGAAATGAATAACTTTTTATAAAAATGTAAAAACTTCCCAGATTAACAGAAGAGGAGAGAGAACACCTAAATAACTCTATCTTAGAAAATGAGATGAAACAAGTCATCAGTGAACTCCCTAAAAAAAAAAATCCTCAGGACAAGATGGATTTACAAGTGAATTCTAAGAAACATGTACAAATTAATCCCAATACTATATAAACTATTTGAAGCACAAGGCAAAGATATCCTATCAAATTGCATTTATGACACAGTTATAGTTTTGATATCTAAACCAGGGAGATCAAAAACTGAGAGAAAACTATAGATTAATTCCCTTCTACGCAAAAATTTTAAATAAAATACTAGCAAGGAGATTACAGCAGTATACCAAAAGATATCATACACTAGCACCAGGTGAGGTTTATACCATAACTTAAATATTAGGAAAACTAACAGTATAATTGGCTATATCAATAACAAAATCAACAAAAATTATGATTTTATTGACAGATAAAGAAAAAGTATTTGAAAAATAAAATACCACTTCTGATTAAAAGCACTAGAAAGCATAGGAATCAACAGTCTTTCTTAAAATGATAAATAGTATCCACCTAAAAAGAAAAGTAAGCATTATCCATATCTGGGACGAAGCCTTCCCAACAAGATTAGGAGTGAAATAGGAATGTATGTCATTACTACCCTTATTCAATATTGTACTAGAAATACTAGTTACAGCAATAAGACAAGAAAAAACATATGGAAAGAATTAGAATAGGCACTGAGGAAACTGAAATATGATATTTTTGCATATTATATGATTATATACTTAGAGAACCTTAGAAAATTAGCAAAAGAGCTAGTTAAAACAATTAGCAATTTTGGTAAAGTTGAAGGATATAAAATAAACTCATACAGATCATTTTGTACTTCTATATAGCATCAACAAAACCCAGTAGAGACAGAGAGACAATGTCCCTTTAAAATAACTGTGTACAATCTAAAGTTCTTGGGAGTTTATTTACTAAGACAAACACAGGACTAATATGAACATAATTATAAAACACTTTTTACACAATAAAGACAGATGCAAACAATTGGAGAAATAATATTTGCTCATGAGTAGGTAGAGACCATATAGTAAAAATGACAATTCTACCTAAGTTGACCTACTTATTCAGTGCCATAACAAAAAAAATTATTTTATAGAATTAGAAAAAAATAAGAAGAAAATTAATTAGGAACAACAAAATGTTAAGAATGCCAAAAGAAATAGCAGAAGAAATGTGAAAGAAGGTGGCCTAGCATTTTCAGATTTCAAATTTTGTTACAAAATGGTATTCATTGGAACAATCTGGTATGGTTTAAGAAATAGAAGGTTGGAATAATGGAATAGATTAGCTACACTAGACATAAAGGGGATATCATAAGCAAGTTAGGGAAGTAAAAAAAAATGTGTCTGTCAGATCTATTGATAACAGAAGGGTTTATGATCAACTAAGAGGTTGAGGATCATGAAAGAAAAAGTTTTGATTACATGAAATTAAAAGCTTTTGCACAAACAAAAGCAGTGTAGACAAAATTATAAGGAAAACAGGAAACTAGGAAAAGATTTTGCATTAAGTTTCTCATATAAAGGTCTAATTTCTCAAATACAAAGGAAATTGATCAAAATTTATAAATGTAAGTGTCATTCCCTTAGTGAGGAAGGGCCAATGGATATGAATAGACAGTTTTCAGAAGAAGAAATCAAAGTTTTTAATTGTCACATGAAAAAATGCTCTAAATCACTACTGATTAAACAAATTCAAATTGAATCAACTCTAACATACCACCTCGCAGCTATCTGATTGGTTGACATGACAGAAGAGCAAAATGACAAATGCTGGAGGGAATGTGGAACAATTGGAACACTAATGCATTATTGGCAGAATTGCAAACTTATCCAACCATTATGGAAGGAAATTTGGAACTATGTTCAAAGGATTTATAAAACTGTGACTCAGGAATGCCACTACTAGGTCTTTTCATCTCAAACAGATAAAAGGAAAAAGAAAAAGAAAACTTTTTTAAAAGAAAATATTTATAGCCACTCTTTTTGTGGTGGCAAAGATTTGAAAATTAAGGGAATGTTCATCAATTGGGGAATGGCTTAATAAATTGTGGTATTTGATTGTGTTGCAATACTATATGGTATAAGAAATGATGAATAGAAAGGTTTCAGAAAAACCTGGGAAGACTTACATGAACTGATGCAAAGTGAAGTGAGTAGAATCAGAAAAACATTGTACATAGCAATATTGCAAATTTTCAAAGATGACCAACATTGCAAAGATGATCAATTGTGGAAAAAGTCAGCTACATTGATCAAGGCAATGACCTAAGACACTTCTAAAGGACCCATGATAAAAAAATGCTATCCATCTCCAGAAGGAGAAATGCTGAACTCTGAAGGCAAATCAGAGTATACTTTAAAATTAAAAAAAAAAACTTTCTTCATTTTTCTTCTTTTATCATTTGTCCATGTTTTATTTTTTTGCAATATGACTAGTTAGGAAACATATTTTGCATTATTATATGTATGTGACATAAAATTGCTTGCCTTCTCAAGGAAGAGGGATGGGTGGGAAAGAAAAATATTAAAACTCAAAATTTAAATATGACTATTCAAATTTTACATGTAATTTGGAAATATATAATGAAGCAAATAGAATTTTTTCAAAAAGAAAGTCTATTTTCCAGGTCACATCTGTGTTATGTAAATACATACATACATACATATATACATATACATATGTTATTTGTCTATATTGTAAATTTGAATCTTCCAATGTTAGTCTTGCTAGAAATTATCTAGACCAACTCTACAAAGTATTAATTTAAAGGTGAATATTCAAAGTTCAAACAATTTTCCCAACAATAATTGTTGTTATTTAAAACATCAAATATCTATTACCTTAAGCTTGCAAAAATGGAAACAGTTAATTATTGGGATACAACTCCTTAGTGTAGTCCTGTTGATGACTCTCACATATATGCCAACATTATACAAGCTTCCTTAAAAAAATAACAATGGAAATAATCTTATTCAATGACTCCTCAAGAATAACATTAAGCAAATTTTGAAAGATAGATGTATTCTTTCCAAAAGTGTCCACCATTGTTCTGAGGCAGATACAATGGAGAGTTACAGTAAAAGAGAGATTCCTTAAGAGTGGTAAGGTCCTCTAGAAGCTCCTGTTTGTGGATAATATTGTGATGTTTGCATTATGCTCTGGAATATTACAGTGTCTCTTTGAAGTGAGATCCATGATTAAACTAAAGATATTTACATAACAATATACAAAAGAGAAAAAAAAAGTAGAAGAAGCATGGCTAATTTCAGGCTAATGTCATCTGCAGTTGAATTGACAAACCATAGAGTTCATTCACCAGTGTACATACATTTGCATCGGAGAATTTATTTGAGTACATTTGAAATAAAGAGAACTTGTTAAGTGAAGCCACAAAGATTGGTTCTAAAGATGGCAGTAAAGATCAAAGAATATTTTAACTCTAGATAGATACATAGAGGCAGAAAGATAAAGAGACAGGCAGAGATTTAAGTAAAGATATAAATGTAGACTCAGATTGAGCTGAGATATAAATATAGATATACATGGAGGTGTAAATGTAGATCTAGATATCTTCCTTAGTTTCAGATAGGCCCTCAATCTACTACATGTCAATGCTAATAATATGTATGTTTAGGTAGCCTGACATATTCAAGAAGGCATACCTCTGACATACATTGGCTTAGTTACATATTCTTATTTGTTCATGTTTAGTTTGGGATAACTTAGGATATTTTGTTTGAAATATTCACTAGCTAGTTGATGATATGAAACTAGAGCTGAGAATACAGACTTGGTCCAGCTATATAGTCATTTGCATTGACATACTAATTAAACTCATTGGAGATGAGGAAGTCATTAAGAAAGAAATGAGGGCAACATAAGAGAAGAAGACCCATGAAAGAAGCTAATGGTAGATCCACAGTTAATGATGATGATGACACGAATAATGAGCCGGCAGAGGTGCCCAAGATGGAAGTCAAAGGAGTTGGAGAATAACTCACAGAGACTGCTTGAATGAAAACCCATTGAAAAGAGATTATCCAGGAGGAGAGTGTAGTTGACAATGTCAAATGTAATGAAGAAGTGAAAAAAGATGAGGACTGAGAAAAATTATGCAACTGATATTACTGATAACTTTGGAGACAGTGATTTGAGTGATGTGCTTAAAGCAAAGATTACACAGATTTGAGAATGAATGAGAGGAAAGAAGACATATAAGCAAGTATAGGTAGATTTTTCTAGAAAGAGAGGAAACGTAGTATAATAGCTTGAGGGGTTGTAGAAGGTATCTTTGTGATATATCTCAATAAAACTCTATAGATCCCTGTATCTGTCTACAAGCTTTTATTAAATGTTTACTATGGGACAGGTATTAGACTAGGTGACCTACTGAAGGTTTTTTAAGGACCAGGAAGACTTGGATATATTTGAAGACACTGGAGGATTAATCAATAGATAGGAAAATCTTGAAGATTAGAGAGAAAGAGATAATGATTGAGGGGGCAAGAAGGAAGAAAAATAGAAAGGCACTTGTGGAGGGATTGGCGTTGGCAGGAGAAAAGCTACTTCCTTGTCAGAGTCTGGAAAGGAGAGTGGGAGAGATGATGTTGGGGGGTTTGAGATGAAAAGAAGAAGAGCTCATGGCCAATGGTCTTGGTTTTCTCAGTAAAGTCAAAGGCAAAGCCTGCAACTGAGAGGATGAGGTTAGGGGAAGCGGTGAGAGAGAGGAAGAAAAGAGAAAGTTTGGAATCATTTTTGTGGGGAACGGAAAAGGGAAGGAATTGGGGCAAAGTGAAAGGATTTCCTTGCTTCACTGAGGCTACTTGAGTTTACACAGCAGAAACTTGCAGTGGATCCAGAGAATTTTGTTTTGTGACGTCCTCTAACTGCTTTTTCAGCAGCATTGGAGCTAGGAACAGTAGAGGTGGATGGTGGGAGTAGTTCAGTTTTGGAAATTGGCAGTGGATGAAGGAAAATTAAACAAGGGGTTAAAGATCATCACCCAAGACTTTGTGGAGATGAACTGCTTACATGTAGAACTGAGATTAGGAAAGGAGGAAAATTAAATGAGAAAAGATGAATGTATTGAGAGGAAGAGGGGTTGGCTATCATAAACGGAGTGAAGATTTAGCTTAGGAGGGCAGAAATGAAATAATAGAACATATTGCCAGAGTAATTTTTGTGATACAAGTGTACTTATGGGTAATGATGGAATCTAGTGTGTGATTATTATTTGTAGCATGTTGTTGTTGGAACAGAAGAATAAGTTGTGAGATCTGAGTAAGCCACAAAACTGAGAGGTGGTAGTATTTGAGGAAGCCCTAGAGAGAATTGCTGTTTTAAAAATGATTGGATATGGTTTACCTGACCTCTTTTTCCCTTGAGATCATCTTCTGACTTCTGATTCCTCACAGTGGCTACTCAATTCAGTGCCATAGTGGTACTGAATTTACATGAGAAAGGAGAGAGAATAACCTGGAACCAGATAATAGTCACCCTGACTTGTATTGGGTAAAAACTTCTAATTGAGTGAATTTCAAAAAAATAAAAGTTGCTGAATGATGGTGACAAAGGGAAAAGGAAAGTGAAGAGCAGAGAATTTTCTGACTTCTCTTTCAAGACCAGGGAGATGTATGTATGAAAGAAAGTACAGAAAGCAAGTGCAGGAAAGGCTGGCCAGGGATAGATACAGTGTCATCTGGAGGAAGCTGGTCTCTGTAAATAGAAGTGCTGTTGTTTGTCCTTTGTTCTTGAAGAGGACCTGGAGGGATGGCCTAGGATGCCATCTCTTTAAGTGAGGAAAAGCCTATTCAATGAATAGGCCTCTTTAACAAGTGAGTCAAAGGATGGCCCCTTTAATAAAAAAAAAGTCAAACTGGGAGGAGAAGACCCTCAGGGTAGCCAAAAGAGAAACTGTTAAGATTTACTATTTACTATTTACATTCACTCTGTGCTAGATGGGCAGGGACCTATTTGCACTCCTGAGTGAATTACATTTAAGCCTTGCTCTTTGGAAGAAATCTAGCCAGCAAGCTCACAAAGTCAAAGAGGCAGCTTTCAGCCATGGAAATGTGCCTTCTTTTCTCCTTTGTCTTGATGAATATCTGGCCACGGGACCCAGAGGGCTCTGGTGTCCTTGTACAGCCATCTATCACTCAAATCCAAGTCAACTACAAGTTAAGTCATCATTTCCCTTATGTCATGGTCGTCTTCTAGAACAAGGGACAAAGAGTGAGTAGTTTCTCTTCTCCTCTCCTCTCCTCCTCTCCCCTCCCCTCTCCTTCCCTCCCCCTTCTCTCCTTTTTGTTTTTCCACTTCCCTGGGGAAGTACAAATGTATACAGCAAGTATAAGAATCAGTGGGCCAGAATGAAGGGAACTTTGTTCATTATGGAATGATAACTCAAGAGGTCACAGTGGAAGTGGGGGAGGCAGAGGAAGGTGAGACTGCTAGCTTCTTGAGGGCAGAGATTGTTTTGCATTTTTTGCCTTCAGATTCCTAAGACCAAGCACAATGCCTTACATATAATAGGCATAAATGTTTGTTCAACTGAATGTCACTAATGCTTATCACTGGGCATAGATGGGAAAAGTTAATGAGGTCATGTATGTGAGAGCTAGGGCTTGGGAAGGACCATTGGCTACTAAGCAGCTAACAAATAATACAAAGACAAGGAGAGTAAGAGGTGGTGATAATTTACTAGCCATAGGGATAACAGAGGGTGACGGGTTAATAAAAACTTACAGTTTCATCAGTTTTTAGGAAGGAGAAGAGGGGGAAAAAAGGGAGGAGAAGAAAAGAAAGAAGGAAGGGAGGGGAAGGGTGAGGAGTCAGTATAATAATCTTGTTGGAATTAAAATGTCAAACAAAGTTTGTTGAATTGCTTGCAAATAAAACCCACTAAGCTACATAGAGAGGCAAATATATCCTACTCACCTAGAACAGCTATATAGTACTGCTTAGAGAAAAGAAGAGATTATTAATAATTTTGTAAAATCTTACCACTCAAATATTGAGAGATTTCCTCTAAAATTTTATTCCGATGTGTACATGTACATTCACACCTGGTTTGAAATTTACTTGCCACATTTTAGCTTACAGCAAGTTTATAGCTCTGATATAAACCCATGAAATAGAGTTATAATGCAAATTCCAGAAGACTATTAAGTATATAGTAAGTATTATTATGACATATGTTGTTGCTGTAAGAATAGATCTTTCCTTTCAATAGTATAGATTTTAATGTTACATTTATTTGCATTAAAATTTCCTGTATTCTATTACAGCCATGCTTCCTCCTCCCTCCCCAGGAATGTGGATAGGGGTACTCTCTTTTGATAAAAATGGTCTCTGATTTTCAGGATTCTACATCTTGGGAAATGATTTGGAAGTTATACTTCTAAAAAGTTGTACTACGTGAAAATGGATTGGGTTTCTTGAAGAGCTGGTGAGTTTGATGATCACTGGAGATGTTCAAATGAGGACTAGATGACCTCTTGCTGAAAAGTCATAGAGGTGGTTTTATCTTTCAGCTGGAAGTTTAGACCTTGAAGCTGGTGGTTCTCTTCCAACAATAGTGTTCTGTGATAACTTGAGTTCCTTCATATAGCCTCATTAATTTGTCGGCTAGAGTGCTCTATCTAGCCCCAATCTTCCTTCACATTACATTAACTTTGAATCCTCTTCCTTTCCATGTGCCCTAGAGAGAACTGCTGCTTAAAAAAATGATTGTGTATGGTTTACTTCTTTCTCCCTTGAGATTGTCTTCTGGCTTCTGATTCCTTAGAGTGACCGCTCAATAAAACTGCTGTCAAGTTGCTAGATTCATCCACTTAGTCAGGGTCTCTCCATTATGAAATTAAAGTGTTCAGAAACTTTTGATCACATTAATTTAAGAATCAGTTCAACAAACATTATTGCCTAGTATGTGTAAGATAATATCGAGGCATTAAAGACACAAAAGCAAAAAAGGAAAACAGTCTCTCCTCTCAAGGAGATTTTAAACATACCTGTCTCTAAGATGGTTAAGGTACACAGCTGATTAGATTGTTTTCTCTGAGTAATTGGATCAGGGATTTTTTTCCTTTTATCTGACCACCATTTTTCTTGATTTTTCCATAGGATTCACAATCTATCAATACACACACACATGCAACATGTACTATGCTTGTGTGTGCGTGTGTGTATATACGTATATAGTGATATATATTTATACACATATATAACATGTGTGTATATAGACATATCTTGTGACAAATTTGGTAGTATATTTTCTTAATTTTTTCTTTCTTTCTGAGATAAAACAAGTTGATGAATTAATAGTAATAATTGATAACAAATTAATACATTATTTAACAATATAGGATGAAGTACATGCATGATGGGTGATAGGGCACTATAGCCAATCAGAATTTTTATTTAGAGGAATTAACCTTTGTTTCATCTATACTTTTTTTTAAGTTCCTTTTATTAGCAATAACCAATTAATTACCAGATCAGCTACATCTGTTTCACCTTGTCTCCTTCTTTACCTGTACAGGCACAGCTCTAGCTTGGGCTCTGATCATGCTTTACCTAGATAACTTTATTTCCAATTGGTCTAATTCCTTCCTCCATTTTCCCTTCCATCTCCATTGAATCATCCTCCATACAGTTGGCAAAATAATCTAAGATACAGATCATGTCAGTTCCCTATTCAAATCCATCCTGTGGTTCCCTACTCATGTAAGAATACACATTTCTCAATCTTGCATGCCAAACTATCTTTCCAGTCTTGTTTTTTATTATTTTTTCTTCTCCATTTCAGTCAAATTGGCCTACTAGTTGTTTCCTCCTCTTGCAAATCCATCCTCTCACTTAATGAACTGACACAAGAGATGTACCTCAACTCCACAGTGCCATTATCCATGCTAGGAATGTATTCCCTCTTCATTTCTGCTTTTTAGAATTCTTATCATTCTTTGCAGCTCAGCTCATGTACCCCCTTCTAATTGACATCTTCTATGATGCTGTGAGGTATTAAGTCTCCTTCCCTCCTCTAATAATTTTGCCATATACTTATTTGCATCAGCTTCAACCCTTCTTCTTAGTCAACAAAATGTAAGCTCCTTAAGGGCAGATACTATTTGGGTTTTTGTATTTTAAGGGCCAGTTATAGTGTCAATGGACTCTTATTACTTAATAAATATCTGATGACTTGAAATTCAATTTGTGTACATCTTTTTTTTTGTACATTGAGACTTAGCCTTTCAATTAATAATATGCCTAAGACATGTTAATTCTCAACTTTTCAATACTCAGCGGTAAAGGCAATCTTCAAACACTATAATGCAATAATTCCCTTGGAATGTTGAGTTCTTGAGATAACTTTCTTATCATTATAATACCAATGGGAAACCAGACTCACCATTTTCCATAGAGAGGAAAACTAAGAAGACTACCCTATTATGCATAGTAGTAGTACAAATGAACAGCTGGAACAATCATCAAAAACTCTGGTCTCTGGCAGCCAATCTGAAAGGGCCAGTTATGAATTTCCTGGGTAACTTGCCAGTTGAATAGCAATAGGACACAAAAAACAGCTGGAATGATCATCAAAAAGCTTAATTCCTGGCAATAAAATGTAGATGTCCAGCCATGCCTGCCTCAGGCAATTGCCAGCTGAGTGGCAACACTTAAAGAAACAACAGAAAAAAAAAATCAGAAGAACTTGTAACAAACTCAACAGGGGAAGCCATAACGATGTTGGAGAGGTCGTGTGCTAAGTGTTAAGTAAACCACAGAGCATTGGCTCTACTATCTCTACTATCAGGATAAATCTGTATGCACCATTCCCTTGACTGATCCATATTATTCCTATTTAAAGTAAAGAAGGAAAAGCATTGAAGAAGAAATGGCTCTGAATGTAAACTATTAGAAAAAAATAATTTGTGGAATCAAAGAGCTAAAAGCAATGAAAGCTCAACTAATCCTTTCCCTGCAAAGAGCAAGTTTATACCAAGAAAATGCAACTTTTGCGTATTCCTGATTGACTGATTCTCACTTTTCAAAGAAGATATTCTACCTTTTTAGTAACTTGGACCAGTATTTAAGAGTTTTTACTGTTCTCAAGTCCTTCCTTTTGTGTCACCTGACAACCCTCTTATAAAAAACATTTTCTATCAATATATCACTGGAAATATATATGAGCAGTTTAACCTTTGCACAGTAATCACATTTATTTAAACATTTTCTCATTTTCTGAGACTTGGATTACTTATACTTTCTCTCTCCTTTCCACTTTTTTTCTCCTTATATTTCCTCTCTCTCCTACTTCCCATCCCACTGAATAATAATAAGGAAAAATCCTTCCAACAAATACACTGTCAAGTAAAACAAAGCCCCCTCTCTTCTCTTTCATATGCTGTCTTTACTGATAAGAATATAAGTTCCTTAGGTCGGGGGTAACCATCTTTTTGCTTATATATGAATTTCCAGACTTACAATAGTGTCTAGCACTCTATCAGTCTATCCATCCATCCATCTATCTATCTATCAGGTTTCTCTCAAACCATCGCTTTCATTATTTTTAACAACACAATATTATTTCATCATATTACTATACCATAATTTGTTCAACTATGACCTGATTATGTACCTATTTATCTTCCAGTTCTTTGTTATGACAAAAAAGAAAATGTTTTAATTTATATATGCACATGTATGTATAGATACATATGTGGATATATATATACACATATATATACCTACATATGTGCATGTGTATATCTATACATATATCATTTTCCTTTTATATATTTATATGTGTGTATGTATGTGTGTATATATATATATGTATATATACATATATATATATATATATGCATATTTTACCCTTTTCCTTTTTATTTGCTCTTTGGGTTGCAAGTCTAGTATTGATATTGTTAGATCAAAAAGTATGCAAAGCTTAGTTATCTGGGGGAAGAGTTCCAAATTATATTCCAGAATATTCCAGACCAATTCACAGTTCCATATTGCATTAACACACCTGTTTTCCCACAAGCCCTCCAGCATTTGTCTGTTTATGTTTTTGCAATGTTTTCAAACTTATGGGTGTGAAAGGAAACCTCAGAGCTATTTATTTTACAGTTCTTTAATTACTAGTCATTTGAGGCATTTTATGGCTATAGATAGCTTAGATTTCTTCCCTAGAAAACTACTTATTCATATTCATTGATAGCTTATCATTTGAGGAATGACAAATGTCTTTACAAATTTTAATCATATCAAAGAAACTTGTAAATTCTTTCCTCACTTAACTGTTTATTTTGGCTGGATTGGATTTTTTGTGCAAAAATTTTTAAGTTTAATGTAATAAATATTGCCCATCTTATTTTTTTAGATCTTTATCCCTTGTCTGGTCATGAATTCTTCCTATATTCATAGACGCAAAAGGCAATTCCTTCTTTCTAACTTGTTTTATGATGTGACCTTTTAAATCTACGTCATGTATTCATTTTGAGCTTATCCTGGTATGTGGGTGTGAAGCGCTGGACTGCACTTAGTTTCTGCTGGGCTACTATCCATTTTTCTTTGTAGTTGTTATGTAGTTGTTATATAGTTGAGTATAGTGACTGCTTTCCACAATAGTCATGGTTTAGGGATTTGCCAAACACCAGGCTATCAAATCCATTTGTTTCTTTGTGCTATATATCAGTTCTGTTCCACTAATCATCCTTTCTATTTTGTTTAACAAGTGCTGATATGGTACTTGTATATGTGTGTGTATGAGTGTGTCTGTGCATGTGTTGTATTGTTGTAATTGTTGTATTGTTGTAATATAGTTGGAGATCAGATATTGCTAGGTCTCCTTCCCCCTCTTTTCTTTTCATTATTTCCTTCAAGCTTCTTGACCTTTTGTTCCTTTACAAGAATTTCATTGTTATTTTTATTAGTTTTATAAAGCAATCAAACCTTTGGTAGATTGATTGGAATAGCACTGAATAAGTAAATTGATTTAGCTAAAATTGTCATCTTTATTATATTGATTTGGCCAATGCAAGAAAAAAGAAAATTTCTGTAATTATTTAGGACTGTCTTTATTTCTGTAAAGATCATTTAATGGTGTATTTATATAGTTCTTTTATGGCTCTTGACAAGTAGAATCTCAAATATTTTATTCATTCTATATTTATTTTAAATAAATTACTGTATCTTTTTCTTTCTCCTGGGTTTTATTGGTAACATAGAGATTAAGAAGATTTATTTTGTACTCTGAACTTTGTTGATATTATGTACAATGATAACAATAACCATACCTTGGATTTATATAGGTTTTGTTACTTGAAGCCCATTTTAAATATTTTATCCTCACAGTAGCCTTCGCGTGTAGCTGTTATTTTTGTCCCTATTTTATAGATGATGAAACTAAACTAGACAAAGATTAAGTCACTTTCCCAGGGTCACATGGGTAGTGAAGTAAGTATCTGAGTCCAGATTTCAATTTAGGTCTTCCTAACTCCAGGTCTAAGCCCATATGCTTCTAGTCTTAATGCCTAATATTACTTATTACAACGCATTCTTGCTCCATCTCTAGGATTCTCATCATATCATCTGCAAAAAAGTGATACTTTTATTGTTTTCTTTGCCTGTGATTATCATCTAAGTTTATTTTTACTCTCTTGTCACCATAGCTAATATTTCTTGCACTACATCAAATAGTGGAGACAATGGATAGCCTCACTTTACCCTTGAATTAAATGGTAAGACTTCTACTTGATTGCTATTATACATAATGCTAACTCATAGTTTTATACAAAAACATATGTGTATATGTATATACATATACATATATATGTTAAAATGTTGAGACAATCTATTCCTTTATGTCCAAGGCTTTTTTTTTTTTTTTTGAGAAATTCATTTTGTCAAAAGCTTTTTTGGTATATACTGATAAATCACATTATTTCCATTGTTCTTGTTATTAACATGGTGTATCATGTTTATAATTTTCATAATCTTGAAGCAACAAATTCCCAGTATAAAGCTAGCTTGGTCAAAGTTGATAGAATTTAAATGTAAATTATTCCCTATTCTTTTCTAGGCTACACTCGTAATATTTTCTTTACAACGCTATCTGTCAAGCTGATCTCAGACCCAGAATTTATGCATTGTAAATATAGGTATTTTCTCTTCTAATTGTGTATCTTCTCCAAGAACCTAAGGATCTAAGGACAACATCTAGCCTGCTATATTTAATTCCTCTTTAGGTTGCACTATAGATTTTCTCTATCACGTTGCAGAAAGCTCTTCATTCTGGAAACTCACTCCAGCTCTGGAATTAACATATTGGAAGTACTGTCTTCCTTTGTGGCCTCTCTGTTTGATTGATTGGATGACTTCTCTTAAAATCTCCATTTAAAGAGGCAGGCCTCATTCCTCTTCAGATTGTAATCCAGAATTTTCTACCTTTTCCCTTCACTTTTTCAGCTCCTTTTTATGTATAATCTTCACTACTAGAATGTAAACTTCTTGATGACAGAGACTATCTTTTTGCTTAATTATATTCCCAATGTTTACCACAATGCCTTGCACAAAGTAAGCACTTAAAAAATGTTTATTGATTCACTAACTGAATCCATCTAATCATGTTATGTGTTTCTTTAGGAGTTCATTCATGACTGGTTCAATTTCTTTTCCTGGGACTGGATTGTTTAAATTACCTACTTTTTATTTTGTTAATTTGAGCATTTTAAATTTTCAGAAATATTCACAAATTTTTTTAAAGGTATTGTTTCAATGACATAGAGTTAGGTCAAATAATTTCTAATAATATTCTTCACTTTGTTTTCATCTGCTGTGAACTCTTTTATTTGTTATATTGGTAATTTGATTTTTTTTCTTTTAAAAACTTTTTAGCTAATGTTTTAAATACTTTACTTTTTTAAAAACAGTTTCAATAAAGAGAAATTTAACGATCATTTTAAAATTTCAATTGTCTGTTGCTTCTTTGTTTTTTCTGAATTTGCATGTCATTGTTGAACTGGATTTTTTTATTTGTTGGTTTTCTAGGTTTGCTTTTTAGTTTTATGTTTAATTCTTTGACATATACTTTCTTTTGTTGATGAAATTATTTGGAGTTACAAATTTTTGCTAAGGGATTGCTCTGGGTGTATCTCACAAATATTGGTATAATTCACAAATATTGGTATATTTCACAAATATTGGCCTTTTGGACATTATTTTTAGTCAATTTATCTATCCTATGATTTCTCTTTAACTACCAGCTTTTTAGGAATAAATTATTTCAATTCCAGTTAATTATAATTCTTTTCAAAAGCATTTTACTGAGTACTTTTTATTGTATTGTGTTCAAGTATGGTATTAATATTATTGCTTTAATGTGTGGTTTTAAGATTATCATCATTGGCATGATTGAGTTTTGCAAACTTATCATACACAACTGAGCAACATCAGTCTATTCCCATTCAATGATTCTTAGATACATATCACATTTATCTTTTCTAAAATTCTATTTAGGTTCTTAATTTCTTTCATCTTTATTTTTAGTTAGATTTGTTTAGCCCTGAAAGGATACATTGAGGCTCCCCACTATCAAAGTTTTGATGTCTATTTTCTCCAATAGTAGTTTAACTTTTGTTTTAAGTATTTAGATTGTATTCTATCCAATGCATATAAAAACAATCAAATTAGTTCATTATTTATAGTATAGAATAAGTGAGATCAATCTTCTGTATGAAAGGAAATTAGTAAAGTACTTTGCTAGTAATTCATTTGCCAATAAGAAGCATCTGAGCCAATAATTATGGATCTTCTCTGACCCAATCATTTTGCAGTTTTATAGAGAAACTACAGTTTCAGTCATTTATCTTATTGTCATTGTTTAATCATTCATTATATTAATAGTATGCCAATATTTCCCATTTCAGTTTTTAAGATTTAATTTGCATTATTTTTGTGTTAGTTTTCTTGTAATGACCAGAAACTTTCCATGTATTTATTCTTTAGAATTTCTTTCTCTCCTCTGATTTTTCTTTTTGCAATCTTGATTGCAAAGTTTTAGACTTCTATTGAAATATTTATTTTGTTCCCTTAAAACTGCTTTGAATATCTACATCTTTTTATGTTTACTTCCAGAGCTTATTAATGGAATCTAGAATTTGTACTTTTTGTTTATAGATACCATTCCACACATGGTTTTTTTTTTGTTGACTTCAAGATGAAAATCATTTTCTATCACTTGTGTCACATAGATATTGATGCAATATTCCAATAACTTTAAATTGCATTTTCCAATGCATTAGAATGCATGTTCTTTGTAAGTATGGATTTTTTCATTATTGGGATTTATATTATCAGCACCTACCACAGTACCTGGCACCAAGTAGGTATTTAACAAATACTTATTGGTAGATTGATATTATTGTTGATGAATAGTTTTAATATTTGTATTATCTGAGCTTTATTTCTCCCTAGAAGCAGGTGGTGAGCTGTCATTTCTTTCCACCTACCTATCCCCATATCTAAATGGGACTATCAGAAGTCCCTTCTCACTTCTGAAAAGTTTATCCTGACTTTCTTGTCTCTGCTATAAGTTAGTACCATTTTATATGGTCTAATTTTCTATTGTGAGAAACTTAGTTTTATTATTATATTTATAAGGTGTCACTCTAAAGTAATAATATTTTTAAAAATAGAATTTATAGATGTAGATATATAATATCATGTACGTATGTCATATACATACATGTGTGTATATACATGTATATATGTATGCATATACACATGTGTATCCCCCATCAGGCTAGTCACCTAAGGGAACTGTGCAGTTTTTTCAGTCATTCTATCATTGAGTGAAATGTCTTTGGTTAAAACACACTTTTTAAAATATACTTGATGATGGTAATTTACTGTTTTCTGAGCATAGATTATATTTGTGGGAAAGTCCCTTGGATTATTTGGAATTGTCACATAAGAGGATTCAGTGATGAATTTCCACATTTCTTTTCTGTCATCCCTCATCCTCCCCACCTCAGAGAAAGGGTGGCTAAGGTAAAGGAACAAATATTTTAATGGAACCCATAAACTAGGGTAGGTTTTCAGGCAATATCAATTTGAATGGATGGTTACTTGGTTAGAGTTATTGTAGCAACTCCCCAGGTGCCTACTTTCAAATGTATACAACACAATTATAAACGCTCAAGTATGTCTTTTAAACATCGTTTCATAATACAATATGCTATTTTATATCTAGTGATACATTATATATCTAAGAAAAGTCACATATTATTTCACATGTGGACAAGGTAACACAGTATAGACAGAGAGGCATGTGTTGTAAGTTGCATCACTAAAGGGAATAGCCACATTAATGATATCATAGACTTGTTGGAGTACCAAGATGTCTTCTTAGTGACTTGTTTAACTCTTTGTATGTACAGAACATGTCTTACACATTTCCCATAGCACTTCTCATTTTGATAGGTATATAGATGTTTACTTTCTGACTGCTTAATACCTTTGTTGTTTGCTTAATGGATTGGCATGTATTAGAATACTCAATAGCTCTTTTTTTTTAACATTAATATGCATTATCTCTCATAGCCTCTATAAACTATATCTTTCAAGTATTGTAACAAGAGCTAGGTCCCTATACTTATGCATCCTAGAAAAGGGTGTCAATTGCACTTTGTCTCACCCTTTCCCATTTGAAATTTATGACCAAAGAGAGTTGATGTTCACTAAATTCTTTAGTTCACAGAATTATTTATGACAAAATACCTACATATCATGGGAAGAGAATTTTCTGGCATTTAGTAATGTTACATTATTAAAAAACTAATATTAAATGTTTTCTGTGAACCACATAGTATGTTTCTTATGTTACTTACATCTGGTTTCATTATTGAAGATGATTTCCTGACCATTTTCTAATTCATCTCTATCTATTTTAGCCATCTACTAATACTGAACCACAAATTTAAGTGGCCGAAAAATCATCTAATACCTGAGTTGAAGGGGATCTCAGGGATCTTCTAATCCAATTCAGACCTCAGCAGGAATAGGCTGGGTAAGAATTCCTTAGCCTGTGCTTGAAGACCCTCTAATGTGGAGGAACAGGCTTTTTCCATACTCTTGGGAGTAAAAGACTTCAATAGCCAGGGTTATCTGGAGCTTAACAGCAATATGAACTATCACTGTTAGAAGTACTCACTAGCTTAGTGGAAAAGTTCATTGTATCATTTGCTACAATTCACTGTTGGTCAGATATATTTAGGGGACAACTAACATAAAATCAGCATGAAGACTTTTACTAGAAATAATCATGAGATTATAGATTTAAATTTTAAAGGGACCTTAGAGGTCATTGAGTTCAACCAGTCCCCTCATTTTTCAAATGAAGAAACTGAGGCCAAGGGAGGTTAAATGACTTACCAGGATCACACAGCTATTGTGTCTGTACAGAGATTTAAACTCAGGTTGTTACAACTCTAAGTCCAGCGGTCTGATGGTTAGAATAGCAGACTTGGGGAGAAAAAGGACTAAATTTGAATCTTGCTTCAGATTCTTATTAGTTATATGACTTTGGGCAAGTCATATAAGCTCTCAGCCTCAGTTTCCTTTTCTGTATAAAAGGTAGGATAATAGTACCTACCTCCCAAAGCTGTTATGAGAATTAAATGAATAACAAATATAAAACATTCCACAAACCTAAAGCATTCCACAAATTCCACAAACCTCAAGGTGCCATATTGTTACTATACATTATTGAAATGTAATACCTCAGTATTATGGGAGATTGAGTACTGTATTTATATAGCCACCTTCTGTTTCTACTTCGCATGTTTCAAAGGGAGAAATGTTTTCAAGTTCCCAAAGCTGTACAAGCCATTAGTAATACCCATTAATCAATTTATAACTTCTTTTTAAAAATAAATATTTTTTCCAATTACTAAGCACTTACTTTTTTTTTCACTTTTACTTTCCCCACCACTGGAAAAGAAAGAAATGAAATACAGGAACTTTGTATTAAAAAAGCATAATCAAGCAAAACAAATTCCCATATTAACCACATTAAAAAAATTTCTCATTCTGTGTATTACTGGTCCATCATCTTTCTCTCCCATGGTGAGCAGCATTCTTCATCACTGGTCCTTTGGAATCATGGTTGATAATCATGTTTTTAATTTTTTTTCTGAATTGGTTAAAGAGTATGAACAGGCAATTCGAAAAAAAATGCTCCAAATGACAAATGATTAGAGAAATTCGAATCAAAATAATATTGAGGTCCTACTTCCCACTCTTATGATTGGCACAGCTGGCCAAAAAATAAAATGAAAAGCTTTGGAGAGGCACATTGGTACACACTAGAAATTCTTCAAAAGCAATTTGGAATTATGTCTCAAAAGTTACTAAGTTATGTATGCTCTTTGGCCCCAACATTAATAAATTATAATAGAAATAATTTTGCATTGGTTGAACAATTTGTCATTAAGTCATTCATAACTGAGAAAAATAATATTTTACTAGCATATTTAATTTAATTAAAATTAAAGCTAAGTTCCTTGAGGGAAAAAATTTTATTTTAACCTTTGCTTTTTTATCCCCAGCAACCAAAGTAGCTCCTGGATCATAGTGAGTGTTTAATAAATTCTTGTTGATTGCTTAATATATAAAGAACCTACCTACTAGAGAGACGGAGATAGATAGACAGACAGATAGATAGATAAATAGATAGATGATAGATCAATAGATAGATAAATAGATAGATGATAGATAGATGATAGATGATAGATAGATAGATAGATAGATAGATAGATAGATAGATCCATAGAAAATTTATTAAATACCAGGAAAATACTAAGCTCTGGTGATACAATTAGAGGCAAGCAAGGAGCTTACATTCTCATGAGGAAAGGCAATGTATACATAAAACAGACCTGGAAAATGAAGCAGCCTAGACAGGTTACACGAGGACAATTATGCTGGTTAGGAGAAAAAAAAGAGGCAGCACAGGGGGTCAGGAATGAGAGAAATGAACTGTAGTTGAGGTCCTAAAATGGTCTGGGGAAAGGAAATGGCCAATCAGGGGAAGTGGGCTTCTCTGTTTTGTGCAAGGTACTGTGTTCAAATCTTTAGGAAGCAAATCTTTACCAAAAATTGCTTGGATTTCTACTCTATTTAAAATTAAATACAGAGCTATGCTTTTGTTTAGGGCACATGTTGCATTTACATAGCCATGGGCCATATTTTATATAGGTATAGCATGCTTGGACTGATCTCCCCCTTTTTCATGTAAGGGCAGATATGGGAGTTTTTGTTTATGTTTGTATTTGCAAGGAGTAGGAGCAGAGGTGAGTCCTATCTTCAATGGAGATCCTTCCTTTTCGATTGTCAAAGAGGGGAAGGGCTTTTGTATGGGGTCCAGAGCTTTCATTTGGCTAATATTTCAACCATTTCCTTAACTATATTGAATTGACTTTTATTTCTTTCTCTCAGCAACAATGATGCATTTTCTAGTTGGTCTTGATGTAATGTCCAATGATGGAAGTCAAAAAAATAAAAATAAACTCAATCTTTGAAGGACCGTTATTTGAAAATCCATCTAGTGGGGTGAGAGTGTAAGACAACTTATTTGGCCATTTATAATTAAAGAATGTTTTCCTGGTACCACTTGTGCCTTTTAAAAGTTGCATTTTCCTTTTTGTTTGCTTTCACTTTTGTTTTTTCCAGCCTTCCAAACTCATCCTATTTTTCTAGCCTATTTCTTAATGACCTGGGCTGATTTCTCCTTATCTTGGCACTCTAATTTGCATTTCAGATCTCTAGATAGTTCTTATCTAATTAAGTATCATCTAATAGAGCTATGCTACTTCTCCTCTAAAATGTTCCGAGGGTGAACCCAGGTCACAGATGTGATCCTATGCAATGTCAATTACCATATGAAAAAGAAGCATTATTAGGCCTTGAAAGTCACATTTGAGAAATAGCAAAAACTTAAGTTCATCTAGTTAACTAGGCTGTAAAGAAGACAATAAAGGTGTTAGATCATCTTGGATGTTTTAGGGCCTATGTCAATTAATCTTTTGGTCAGGATGGGGAACTCCTCATACATGAAAATAAGGGGAAGACAATAGCAAGGGTGGGTGTAACCACTTGTTGTCACAGGCTCATAATAACACATGGCTAGTTCATGGCAAGTTATTATGTCACAAATAATGAGTCCCTTGGTGCCCAAGAACAAAGTGACAGTAGCTAATGAGGCAGAACAGTGTATGTTATGAAGCAATGACATTTTTTTGAAGTCAGCAATCTGAGGTAGAGATCAATAAGTGTTTTTCAGGGCTAATTCACTGGTCATCATTACTGACAAGCTATTAGGGTTAGAGATGAGTTCAGGGGGTTCAGAAGTGAGGCTTAATCTAGATAAGTATTAGAGACTTCAGATGTTTATTTTAATCATCCAGAACAGTAACGTATTAATTCTAAACATTTTTTTCCTAATTACATCCCTCCCCTTCCAATAAATTAACATGGTCCTTAACCACTGGAAATTGAATTCCTCTTTATTCCCAGAACCAAGGTAACCTTTGCCACATCTGTTTTCTCATGTATTCTAATCTTTTTTCCCAACTTAATTATGTATTCTGATCAGACACTTTGTATGCCCACATCCATATGTTTCACAGTATCCAGTTATTTCTATTTAATATGAGGGGATGATGACCTTAAACTTTCCTTCCTATTGGTCAGAAGTACTATATTATAATAAAGGATGACCTGTGGGTAAATCAGCAAAAAATTGAGTATTTGATTTCTTATCTTGACCCTGCTATTGACATACAATGTGACATGGAAAAAGTCTTTTTACTTCTGTGCACCTTAGTTTATCCATCTATAATAATAATATACTATTATTTATCATTAGTTGATACAGATATCATGAGGACTCATGAGACAATGTGTTTGCTTTCAAATGTAAGCCTGAGATCCCTTAGAAACTGACCACTTGATTCTGTACCCAGTTTTAAGATATCTGTTAGACCTTCCCCTCTATGAAGACTGATATGTGACTCCATGAAATGGACTTTGGTCTTTGGCCTCTATGTTGATTTCCTTTTCTGGCCAATCAACTTCTAGACACATTATTATTTCAGCCTTTTGTTTTAAAATTTGACATCAATCTAAGAAAAAGTCTCTGCTGGATAAATATCATTATGTTGTGGAACCACAAAAAGCATTGGCGGGAATAAGGGGACCAGTCAGTCAGTCAACAAGCATTGAAAAAATGCCTACTATGTGCCAGGCACTCTTCTAGGCAATGTAGAAAAGCAATTCTTCTCAACTGATCAGAGTTCTTCCTTGGCTCTCAAACATTGTGGAAACATGACAATCTTATGAAAAGACCCCTTTCACTAATTAGTCAATCAGTCCATCAACAAACACTGAATAAGTGCTTACTGTGTATCAGGTACTGTTATAGACAATGTAGTGCAAAGGTTTTTCCCTGGTGAGTTTTCCCTGAGTTTTTCCTCAGTCCCCAAACATTGTGGGAACATGTCATCTCAATGGAAAGTCTCCAGTCCTTACACTGTTTATTTATAATCACAATATTTGAGAAGCTCGTTTATTTTTGACTGAAATGTGGTCAAGAATGCAAATGGTGAATGTATAAATCCATAATTAAAGTATATACGTGTATGAAAATGAACCTGAATTGAGGGCTACAATGGACAATAATCAAGAAGATGTACATAATATTTGTCATTCTTGGGGTTGTTTTAAATAATCACTTTTCACAATCCAGGTGAGTGAAGTCAACACATTTGTATTTTATTGCCACCATCCTTGTTGGTTTTGAAGAAGGATGAGAAATAATATTGAAGGAAACAAAGACTGGGAAAAAATAGAGTACGTAAGTAGAAACAGAAAAGGTCTAGACTGGAAGTGAAACAATTCTGGGAGATTAATCGGTTGATTTCAAGGATTATCTTTAGGAAGAGATAGCAATGTGTAGGAAAAACTTGGATTCTATGCTTCTTAGAAATGAGGAAATGACTACTGACCCACAAATCTACTTTCTTATTTATGTAAAATTGTTTATAAAAGTAATCTACATGTACATTAAAGATATTCTTGATGAAAATATTAACATGGGAACAGGCAGACTTTTGTGAGTAATTTCTACAGTAGGTCATGCCTTTACCATTATAAAATGAACTAGAATACGAAGAAAAAAAAACCTTAATCCTATTGTGCTTCTCTGTTTTGACTATTAAAAAAAACTTCTTGATTTTATAGAGAAAGTATTTCCTTAAAGGCTTTTCTTCAACAAGGTGTCTGCTGAGAGCATGTAGTAATTATACAAGATTCCTTGAGAGATATAAAAGATGCTATTTTACTCAATGACTCTAAACATTCATATCAAGTTGGGCATAAAACTTGAAGATATGTATTCACCAGCATTGTAATGAAATCCAAATCAAGGAGAGGTTCCTAATGACTGATGAGTTCACCCCCACTGGTCCTGTTTGTGGGTGACATTTTAGTGTGTGCACCAAGTCCTTGAATGTTACATAATAAATTATATCTATAATCATTTCAAACAGTTTGTCCTAATTATGCCTAACAAAAAATGATTGTGTAAAGAATCGAAGAATTTCTCTTGGTCGTTTTACCATATGCATTTGAATGAAAAACCAATAGAGGTTATTCATCAGCATTTTTTTTTAATAGACACTCTAGACAGACAATGAATTAGCCCTAGAATTGAACCAGAGGAGAGGAGCAGACTGGGTTGCCCTTAAGAAGTTGGAAAGCTCTTTTAATGACTTCAAAGTTCTCACTGAAACAAAGACCCATTTTTCAAACACTGGTATTCTTTTTTTTTAAGTTATATGCTTGCAAATCATTGAATACAATAGTCTTGAGGATTACAAAAAGACAAGAAAGGCCTATTGGGGAGAGGAGATATGTATAAACTGAAATATATTAAAAAAGTAAGGAATTAAAAAGGAGAAATGCTGTTAAAAATGGCATAAAAAAATCTGTGAGCAAAGGAGGAAAAGATTGACTGGCCACAAGGAGAGAAAATGATAAACATTGGAAGGCTTTCATGTTCCATTGGTATCCTTCAAATATCATAGGGATATTTGAAGAAGGCTTCCAACCTGTTGAATGTGCTGAATTTACAGACACAGAAAGATTCACAAAGAAGGGGAGATATGGAGAGGATAAGATCTGTGTTTGGAAGGGAATATCCAAGGTGGTCAATCAATGAATTAATATTTATAAATAAAATAGCCACTTAAAGGATTACTGTTCTTAGAGTATTTGAATTTTGAATAGGTGATTACCGATAAGCTACTTCTCTTAAATTTAAGACATCAAGTCTCAAGTAAAGTTCTGTTGTTATGCTTATGTCTCTCTTTAACTCTTAAGAGTAAAACACAATAGTGTTTACTAGATGAAGACACAGACCACCTCCTCATCTAAAAGATAGAGAAAGTAATCCAAAGCATGAATCACTATTTGGAAACTCTTACCGAGTTATACAGGGGAAAAGTCTATGGAAAGGATTAAAAATTGTTCAGCTTTGTACATTTTTCTTGGGTCTGTTATTATAAATTGAAACAACCAGAGAGTGTTTGTTTGGTTCTGGTTAGAAGTAAGGTAGAGGAAGGGAAAGACAGTGGTTAAGATCTCAATCATAAAACAGAAAAACCAGAGAGTGCAAGAATGGATAGTTTTCTACGATTTTTATTTAAATCAACAAAAACACTATTTTAAATTACTAATTTAGTCTAAAAATGGTGGGAAATTTTTGAGGAGAGATTTCCTTCTAGTTTCTTGAACCGTAAAATGAGGGTTTTAATGTGCTCAGGCATGATGAGGTGCTGTAAGGATTAACTATTAATGTTAGCAAGGCACTTTAAAGATGAAAAGGGCTCAGTATCAGAATTATTGATTTGCTGACTCTCTGGCATTGTTCCTGAAAGTATATCCTTAAGGCAATTCTTCTGGGAGTGATGACTCCATTGGTTCTGATCTAGGATGTTTCTCACTCAGAAGCTCTTTCCCAAAAGTCAACAGTTCAATAGTTTCCATCTTATTAGAACTGGTATTCATTAGAGGGATCCTAAGGCCTCCAAGTTATAATGGGAGACATTTGAGGAGACATAACGATTTAAAGATAAAATAAGGTTCAGAGGAAAATCTGGGAAGAGAAGCCAGATAGATATTGTTGATAAGAAAAGGTGATTGAATGCAATCCACTGTGGAAGTTTCTTTTGTAATAATACTAATAAAACATTGACTTTTAAGAAATGAATGGAAAGGAGAATATTCTCTCTTAAGAAATCTGATAAAACAATTTTTCTTTCATTTTCTGTAACATTCAGAGATGTTTAGAAAATAGAAAAAATATCATACTCCAGGAATGGTAGACATTTTTGAATACATGATTTCAATAAAATTTGGACATTCATTTAGAAGAGAAAAATAAAATGTATTCAACTTTTGGCTACATGAGGGGCATGGGGAAGTATTAAGATGATGATTTGGCCTTTCCTGGGTATAAAAGGGCAGGACATGATAGACCATATGGTCTTCTCCTGACCTTTAATGTTTCTATGTAATGCTGTATTAACAAGGAAACAGACAGACTAAGGAGATAATGCCATCTGGTGCCACAGAGATATGAAGCAGGATAATCTATTAGATTGATAATAAATGAAAGGCTGTTGAAATTATCCTCGACTTCCTACAAACTATAAAAAACGGTGTGCGGGATCTTGGTTTTGGCACTGAACTAATTGTGACTAGAAAAAAATGCATTGATGAAATTCACTAAAACTTCTGTTATAAAAATAAATGATCAAAACTTCTAGTTGGATCCTTATTTATGGCAGCGAAAGATAAAAGTGAATTACCTATAACCTGCCATGTGACAGACTATGAGATTAGAGAAGGGGGGAAGAGGGTAATGATTCATCCATGTCCCATGTTCATTATTTTATTGACTACATATTGAAATATGTTAAGCAATCCAGATATAATTAAAGAAAACACTTACTTTTCATGGAATTATATCATTACCCTTGATTATAGATTTTCCCCAAGCAGAAAGCAAAAGCTCAGTGAGGTTTTTCACCTTCAGCCTAAGACATGACATCACTACTGGGAGTGTTTAAAGTTGTTTCACAACATATATGTGAGAAAAGGGAAGGTAACTGGGTTAGTAAGGACATTCCATTGTTTCAGTTATTTACAATCAGCATTTCTTTTCTTATAATGTTCCACAAACAAGAATGAAAAATTAAGGAAAAGAAAAACTTCTTTGGAAGTCCCTGGAGTATTTACTTTATTATCTAAGCTTAATTAGTGTACCAAAGGCTCAAGGTAGCAATGATGCTAGCACGTGATGACTCATGCTTAGCATTCTTGCATACATGCAGATGTGCATGTGGACATACAGATACAAAGACAACACACACACACACACACACACACACACACATATGTCCCTTGTTCCCTTGTTGCCTCTGAATGAACTTCTTGGACAAATTTTCCAGATTCCTATGAACATTCCTAAACTACTATATTCACCCAATTACAGTTCTTAGGAATCACATTTCATTTTCTGAAAACTGGTAATAGGCCATCACAATTGATGAAATGATATGAGTTTCTAGGCAACTATTGTGCTCTTTGATTAATATAGAAAACACTTGTATAGTATGATCTCACTGGCTCCCAAATGTTCTAAATGATATACTTCAAACCATAGGCCATAAAAGTTTTGCCTCAGAGTTAGTGACTTTCCCAATCTTTATTAACTGGTTCTTTCCAAATGAAAGGGTTTTTTTCAAATCTGTTACTACCACTAGGAGTTTTGGTTTTAGATGAATGCAAAATGAAAAGAATCCCGAATTAGAGATCAAGAGACCTGGATCCTACTTCAGTTATACACTAGTCATACATTCATAGGCCAAATAATATTGAATTGGTCATTAAAAATCCAAATGAGCTTCAGTTTTCTCACTTATAAAATGAGCTAGTTGAGCTTTATGAACTCTAATGTACATTCTAAAATGATCATAGCAATAAAGTATCAAAAAGACAGCCCTCTATCTATGAGGAATTGGGGGTGGGAAATATCATTAACATTGGTCTTATACAATGATATTTTCCAAATATAAACTCACTGAGTTTTTGGACCCTGGCAGCATGTCTAGCTAATAGATATAAACTGAAAGGATTTATTAGCCAATTTATCAACAACCATAAGGAAAAATATTTGAAATCAGTAATAATTAGATAAATATAAATTAAAGCAACTCTAAGCTTTCATCTCACACTACTCAGATTAGTAAAAAAGAAAGTGAAAAACGCTAGAGGAATGCCAGAAAACAAACATATTAATGTACTGTTGGTGGTACTGTAAATTGATACAATCACTCTGGAGAGCAATTTAGAACTATGCCTCTAAATTTACTAAACTAAGCTAAACCCTTTGACCCAGTTACACCACTACTAAGACTATACTCCTTAAACACACGAAATAAAGAGGAAAAAGACCCACAAAAAATATTTATAGCAACTCTTTTCATTGTGACCAAGAACTAGATAGTAAAGGAATACTCACTAATGTGGGAATGGATAAACAAACTATAACAATATATAATATATAATAAGCAAATTATGACAAATGAACACAATATAATACTATTGTGCCATAAGATGACAAGATAGGCAGTTTCAGAGGAAACTGGTGAAGAAACTCTATGACTTTATGCAGCATGAAGTGAGCAAAGCTAAGAGAACAATGTATATGATGACAACATTATAAGCAAAAACAACTTAAGACCTCTAGTCAATGCAATGGTAAACCTTGAGTCGAGAGGGTGGAAAAGGAAATACACCATCCACTTCTTGCCAGAGAGTAAAATCAACAAGTAATTATTAATCACTACCATGTGCCAAGAACTGTATTAAGCACTGGAGATACAAAGAAACAAGAACAATAAATCCCTTCCCTCAAGGAGCTCACAATTAAAAGGGAGATAATATTCAGACAACTAAATAGAAACAAAATATATACAGGACAAATTGGAGATGATTCCAGAATGAAGACACTATGAAAGAGGTGATGAACTTAAAAAATGTAGAATGACAACATTTTTAGACAGGCATAATTTGTAAATTTATTTTGTTCCATATTTCTTATAAAATTTTTCTTTTTCTTTCTCTTTTAATTATTCGTAGAGTGGAGGTGATCCAGTAGGAGGGAAAGATAACATGTACTTATAAAAACTTCAAAAACAAAAAAAGAGAAACTTAATATAAACTTTTTTAAGATTTAAATTTATTTATTTATTTTTAGTTTTCAAAATTCATTTGCACAAGATCTTGAGTTCTAAATTGTCTCCCCATCTTTCCCTTCCCTCTCATCCTGAGATTGCATATATTCTGATTACTCCTTCCCCCAGTCTGCCCTCCCTTTTACCATCCCCACTTCTGATTCCTTTCCCCTTTACTTTCTTAAAGGGCAAGATAGGTTTCTATACCCCATTGTGTATTTATCATATTTCCAAATAACATATAAAAGCAATTTTTTAACATTTGTTTTTAAAACTTTGAGTTCCTTCTTCCCTCCCTACCCATCAATACAGGTTATACATGTGTAGTTATGCAAAACACCTTTAATAGTCATGGTGTGGAAGACTAACTATATTTCCTCCATCCTATCCCACCCCCCAATTATTCTTTTTTCTCCTTTGACCCTGTCCCTATTCTAAAGTGTTTTCTTCTGACTACCCCCTCACCGATCTACTCTCCCTTCTATGATCCACCTCCCTTTTATCCCTTTTGCTTTGCTTTCCTGTAGATAAGATACCCAAGTGAAGGTGTATGTTATTACTTCTTTAAGTCAAATCCAATGAGAATAAGGTTTACTCATTCCTTTTCACCTCCCTCCCTTCTCCTCCCTTGTGAAACCTTTTTCTTGCCGCTTTTATGTGAGATAATTTACCCCATTCTATCTCCTCCCAATATATTTCTCTCAAATCCCTTAATTTTATTTTTTAAGTTGTTATCCCATCATATTCAACTCACTCTGTGCTATCTATCTATCTATCTTATCCAACTGCACTAATACTATAAAAGGTCTCATGAGTTACAAATAACATTTTTCCATGTAGGAATGTAAACAGTTCAACTTTAAAAAGTCTCCTATGATTTCTCTTTCCTGTTTACCTTTCCATGCTTCTCTTGATTGTTGTATCTTAAAGTCAAAATTTCTATTCAGTTTGGGCTTTTCATCAAGAATGCTTGAAAGCACAATAAAAGCAATAAAATGCACACTCATTTTGGTATGAAAACCTATCTTACAATACAGGAAAGTGGGGGAGAAGGAGATAGGCAGGGTGAGGGGGATGATGGAAGGGAGGGCAATGGGAGGAGGGAGCAATTTGAAGTCAACACTCAGGGAGG
>CM053773.1:81609471-81671085 GCA_028658325.1 Potorous gilbertii | reverse complement strand
AGGGAATGGGTGGGGAGGTAGGGATGGGGAGAAGTTGGAACTCAAAGTTTTAGGAACAACTGTTGAGTGTTGTTCTTGCTACTAGGAAATAAGAAATACAGGTAA
The DNA here is from genome assembly GCA_028658325.1 of Potorous gilbertii. NCBI lineage: Eukaryota > Metazoa > Chordata > Mammalia > Diprotodontia > Potoroidae > Potorous > Potorous gilbertii. The sequence continues at coordinate 81,670,980 of CM053773.1, read as the reverse complement.
TGGGGAATAGAAAGTTATCTGGCCCTACAGGACAAAAGAGAAGATGGAGACAAGGGAAGGGAGAGAGGGTAGATTGGTGATATGGGTAATTAGAATGCTCAGTGTATTGGGGAGGAGGGAGGGGACAAATGGGGAGAAAATTTTGGAACCCAAAATCTTGTGAAAATGAATGTAAAAAGTTAAATAATAATAAAAAAAATAAATAAATAAAAATAATAAAAAAGAATGCTTGAAAGCTCTCTATTTCATTGAATATCCATTTTTTTCTGCAAAGGATTATACTCAGTTTTGCTGGGTAGGTGATTCTTGGTTTTAATCCTAACTCCTCTGACCTCCAGAATATCATATTCCAAAACCTTCAATCCCTTAAGTAAGAAAATTCTAGATCTTGTGTTATCCTGATTGTATTTCCACAATATTCAAATTATTTCTTTCTGGTTGCTTGTAATATTTTCACCTTGACTGGGAACTCTGGAAATTGGCTACAATATTCATAGGAGGTTTTATTTTAGTATCTTTTTCCAGAGATGATCAGTGGACTTTCAATTTCTATTTTATGCTCTGGTTCTAGAATATCAGGTTTTCCTTAATAATTTCTTGAAAGATGATGCCTAGGCTCTTTTTTTTAAAATCATGGCTTTCAGGTAGACTAACAATTTTTAAATTATGTCTCCTGGATGTATTTTCCAGGTCAGTGGTTTTCCCAATGAGATGTTTCACATTGTCTTCTACTTTTTCATTATTTTAGTTCTGTTTTATAATTTGTTTATTTCTCATAAAATCATTACCTTCCATTTGCTCCATTTTAATTTTGAAGGAATTATTTTCTACAGTGAGCTTTTGGACCTCCTTTTCCATTTGACCAATTCTGCTTTTTAAGGCATTCTTCACTTCATTGGCTTTTTGGACTTCTTGTACCATTACCCTATTTCTTAAGGTGTTATTTTCTTCAGCATTTTTTGGGTCTCCTTTAGCAAGCTATTGGCTTGATTTTCATGATTTTCTTACATCACTCATTTCTCTTACTCATTTTTCTTCTAATTTGCTTACTTTATTTTCAAAGTCCTTTTTGAGCTCCTCCATGGCCTATGACCAATTCATATTCCTCTTGGAGACTTTTGATGTAGGATCTTTGACTCTGCTGTGCTTCTTTGGTTGTATGCCTTGTCTTCCTTGTCACCAAAGTAAGATTCTACAATCTGAGTTCTTTTATGAGGTTTACTCATCTTCCCAGTCAAACACTTGACTTTGCCTTTGTCAAGGTAGGACTCTGCTTCTAGTGGGACTTGGGTGGGAATGGGTATACTCTCCTAGGTTTCAGAGATTTTGTATCAGTAACTTTAACCCCCACAGTCCATGCACCCAGAGCTCCAGAAGCAGCCTCTGTAGCTGCTGCTGCTACTGCTGCTGCTGCTAGCTCCCCTGTCACCATCCCCACTACCTTGGCATATTCCTCTTTCACCCAGGTCCAACAGTTTTCCCACTGACTTTCTTGGTATTTGTGGATTAAGAAGTCTGGAAACTGCCACAGCTGCACAGGTCTGTGCCAGTGTGGTCCGTGTTGCTGGACTGAGCTCTGCTCCCTGCCTGGTGTGAAAGGCCCCTCCTGTTGAATTTTCAGGCTGTCTTGGGTTGGGGATTTGTTTCACTCTGTCATTTTCTGGGTTCTGTCGTTCTAGAATTTGTTTAGAGTCATTTTTGCAGGTATTTGGACGGCTTTGGGGGAAAACTCCCTAATATAAACTTTTAAAAGAGACTTTTAGATTTCAAGACACTATTAGATTTGAAACTTTTATTCCTCAATTGGAGGTGTTCCCACTAAAGGGAATTTTAAAAGTTTACCCTTTGTGAAGAGAAGCATGTCCAAATAGTCTACTGGTTTCCAGTTATAGCTTTACCACTATGTGACTATGGGCAAATCATTTAATATGTCTCAGTTTCTGTAGCTGTAAAGTGGGCATAAGAATGTATGCTTTACAAGTTGTAAAGATAGAATGTTCAAATGAGGGAATGTATGTGGAAGCTCATTGTAAACCATAAACTCCTATAGAAATGTCAGGTTTTACTATAAATGTTGTTATTACTGCTATTCCTGGCTTCATTCTGGAAGAATATATACTCTCAAGGTTTTCTGGAAGCAGCCTGCCTGCCAGACACTCCTTCAACCTTTAGATTCAATCTTGGTTGGATATAAAACCTCTAAAAAGTCCCCAAACCAATTCTATCAATCTTAATCTGCACATTCAGAGAAATTTGGATACTTCCAGAGCTTTCAGATATTGAGACTACCAGGTCAGTGATGCTCCATAATCAGGATGCTCTAATTGGAGCATATGCCATTATTTAACCTATATAGTTTGCCATGGTATTCAGCATAAGTGCATTAGGGACATACCTTGATTTTTTTCCACAGCTCCCTGAGGGTTGCTAAAATTTTGCAAAAACTGCTAAGAAAACACAACATATTTTCTATTTATCGAAAGTTTCTTTTTCCTACTTGGAAAGATTACTGTATAGGTCTCATATGACTGTTCTTCACAATAGGTATAAATCTGAGTGATACTTTCAATTTTTACCTAACAATGAGACATAAGGGTGTGTGGGGTACTCAGAAGGACTAGTGCCTCTTGAGGGCCTGCAGAGTGCTTTTAAGGCTTTTAATCCATCTTTGATGTCCACCTGATTCACCTTACTTTCCCCTGTAACTCTAAGAAGCTGTAACACATGTAACTACCATATTCCAGAAAAACCATCTTGATAGACAGGTTAAACTAGTTTGAGGGTAACCAACAGTCCTCAAACCTGTTGGTAAGTAGGGGAATGTCTACTCCAAGCATATGAAGAGTTTACCTAGTGGAATGGAATGGAGAGCAATTTGTTCCAGTGGCCATGAAGGAGGCTGAAACAGGTACTGTGGAGCTTGGTCAGGCAGTGAAAATGCCAAGATAATCTCCTATGTCCAAAACAATCACCAGTCATCTTGACTTTTTTATTGCCACTGGACTTTGATGACTCAGGAAGAGAAAGTGAAGCTTATGACTTTGTGCAGCTCTGACTCCCTTAAATCTAATTAAAGCACAAGTCAGTACATCAACCTGTGATGAGGGTGAAACAACAACAGACAACAATAAGACAGAACCAGAGAAAGGTTGTATGATTTATCTCAGACAACACAGTGAGTTGGGACCACTTTTTTGGTACTAGCACTCCTACTCTGACTTACTATAAAAGATTTCTTCAGAAATTACATAATGAAAATGACCTTGCAATCAATATCTAGTCCACAAGAATCCTTCTCTTTATTACATCAAATGTCACTTACTCTATCTGAGTGTCACTATGCCAATTTATAAAGTGGCTACACTCCTCTATAACCCATCTAAACCCTTAGGTAATGTGGTATGGTGGGAGGTGTACTGGTTGGTGATGAGAGTTCATAAGTTTAAATCTTGGCTCTGCTATTTACTGTCTTGTGTCTTGAGGCAAATGATGTAATCTCTCTGAGCCTTGGTTTCCTCATTTGTTATATATGGAAGTTGGATTAGATGATCTCTAAGGGTCTCTTGTAGCTTCAAATCCTATGACACTATGGAGATTTATTTGATTTTTTTAAGTAAAAATGCTATTAAAGCATTTAGGCCCCTTAGAGAGAGTTGCTATATAAATTCAAGGTATTATTATGGTTAGTATTCATAGACGATCAAAGACAATTCCTCTTTTGTGATTCAATGAGATAGGAAAATAAATTGACAGTATTTGAACAGTTAAGGGAGATAAGGAACACACTGTAAGGACCTGACAAATGTGTACTGCTTGTTAAACTCCTTATGGATCTGGGGGTTGGAATTTTTCAAATGATGACAGAAATGTATTGTGAAATGGACTCATTTATATACATCCATAAGGCATTAAATAAAGATTGATCAGGGGAGTTCTGTGACTGGGTTGGTGAGATGACAGGTCATAAACCATTACCAGGGATCAGTGACACACTATGGTCATCACCAGGAGTGGAATGTTTAGAAGATACAGGTGACTCTTTGATTGGGTTTCCTGGTACTGGTTCTGCCTCCAAGAGACTTGGATAGCTAGCGATGAAGAGGAGAGAGTCACTGTAAGATCTTCCCCTTTACACCTATGCAGGTAAAAAGGCTGTTTTAGCTTTTTTTTTTTTTTAATCTCTCTCTAGAAAATTGGCAAATTATAACATTCCAGGGAAGGGAGACAGGACTTGAAACCAGGTAATATGAAGAGCAATGGAAGGAAATACAGATTTCCATCTTAGAAAAAGACCTAGAGGGAACACAGGACATTCTTCAAGTTATGTTTTTAGGATGGTACAAGTATGATCCCTTGGTGGGGTAAGATGTTGATGACATTTAAGATAACTCCCTAATCTTAAACTTCTATGATAAGCAAATGACAGGCAAGTAGACATAATTTAAAGGACCAATTCCAAAGAAATGGAGTCAAGATGACAGAGTGGAGAAACACTCCAAGATCTTCAAATTCCCCATCAAAGAACTCAAAAATAATGCTTCATACACAATTATAGTCACAGAACCAATAATAGTGTGGGTGAAACAATTTTCAAGCCTAAGACAAGTTAGAAGTTTAACAGGAAAAGTCTGTCTCACTGGTTTGATATTGGGCCTGAGGCAGAGCAGGCCACACTGAAGTGCCAGCAGCAAGCCTTGGAGGTAGCTGCAATGACAGTAGCAGCATCTTTAGAATCTCTCAGTCCATGGACAGTGTAAGGTTAGAAAACTAGTTGGAAGGACATTGCAGGGGACCCTTTTCTGGTGCTGAGTTCAGAATTCTGTTGCATTGTTCATATACAGTTTCCAGTCCCGATAAGGTCAAAAGAAACAATAGGAATTACAGCCTCATGGGAGCAGCAGCTAAGCTATGTTTCTAGGGCAGAGAGAAGTGTTTGTGGTCACTGACAGGGGATTAGGGACCCTAGTCTCAGTTCTAAGAAAGAGGGGAGCACTAGTAATTGTGAATGCAAGACAGTGAGGGTCATGGTTGCAATCGCAGAACCAGGAGGTGGTTACAGGGGAACAAGGCCCCTTCCTAGGTAAAGAGCACTGGCCAAGACAGCAGTAACCACAGCTCTCCTTAGATCATACTAGCTTGGAAACACCAAAAACCTACCAACCTTCAGAGCTACCTTTGAAAACGGCAACAAGAAAGGTCTAAAGCTTAGGACAATAATTTGACTAAATTGCAGGGGAAAAAAAGAAGAGGAGAGGGGGGAAGGTTCAAAAGTTCACTGAAGAAAATAATGTTTTAAAAATCAGAATTGGAGAAGTGGAAGTCACTGACTCCATAAGACACCAAAAAACAATGAAATAAAATTTGAAAAAAAAGAAAAAATATAGAAGAAAATGTGAAATATATAATTGGGAAGACAACTGACATGGAAAATAGATCAAGGAGAGAAAAATTTAAGAATTACTGATCTACCTTAAAAAAAAGCATCTAGATATTACCTTTCAAGAAATTATCAAGGTAAACTACCCTGATATCCTAGAACCAGATCACAACCTAAAAGAGATCTCAAAATCAAAATTCCCAGGAATATTACAACTAAATTCCAGAGCTACTAGGTCAAGAAGAAAATATTGTAAACAGAAAGAAACAATTCAAATATTGTGAATCCCACAAGATTTAGCAGCTTTGATCTTAAAGTATCAGAGGATATAGAATATGATATTCCAGAGGCAAAAGAGCTAGGTTTACAACCAAGAATCTCCTACACAGCAAAACTGATTATAATCTTTTAGGGGAAGAGTGGAAATTTAACGAAACAGAGGACTTTCAAGCATTCCAGATGAAAAGACCAACAGTGAATAGAAAATTTAACTTTCAAATATAAGATTTAAAAGGAACATATAAAGGTCTTCACAAAAGAGAAATCATAAGGGAATCGATAAGGTTAAAATGTTTATATTCCTATATGGGAAGAGGATAACTTTATTATTATTAGGGAAATTAAAAGGAGTATACTTAGAGAGAGGACACAGGTGTGAGTTGGATATGATGGAATGATTTAAAAAAAAATTAAGTTGGGAGAAAAATGGACACACTGGTAAAAGGGGTAAGGGCAAAAAGGGATGGGGAAAATTATCTCACATCAAAGAGGTGTGAAAGGAAGAACTTTTGCAATGGAACAGAAGATATAGGGAGTTGAATAATTGAATCTTACTCTCACCAGAACTGACCAAAAGGGAATAACATATACATTCAATTTGGTATAGATATCTATCTTGCTCTGAAGAGAAGAATAAGGGCAAGGGAATAAAGTTAGGACAGATTAAGAAAGGTAGTGACAAAAAGCAAAACAGAATTTTAAGGAGGGAAAGGGTAAAAAGTGAGAAAAAATTATGAACAGGGAAAAGTGGGATGTAGGTAAATACACAGTTAGTAATTGTAACTGTGAATTTGAATTGGATTAACTTACCCATAAAATAGAATTGGATAGCAGAATGGATTAAAAATAAGAATTCAGTAATATGTTGTTTAGAAGAAACAACTATACCAGAGAAACATACTTACAGTAATAATAAGGAGATAGAACAAAACCTATTGCACTTCAGCTGAGTTTTTTTTTTTAAATGTAGGGGTAGTAAACATGATCTCAAACCAAGCAAAAGCAAAAAAGATCTAATTTAAAAAGATAAGCAGGAAAACTGTTTTTGGCAAAAAGGTAGCAGAGACAATGAAATAATTTCAGTACTAAACATATATGCATCAAATGACATGACATTGAAATTATTAAAGAAAAAGTTAAATGAGTAACAAGAGGAAATAGTAAAGCCATTTCAACTTCTTCTTCTCAGAACCAGAGAATAATAATTAAAAATCTAATAAAAATATGATCTAATAAATCTAATAAAAATAAAAAAGAAAAATTAAGGAGATTAATAAAATTTTAGAAAATATAGGTATGATAGATCACTGGAAAAAATTGAAGCATATCTTTTTCACACTTGTACAAGGCATTTTCACAAAAATTGACATGTTTTAGGGTATAAAAACCTCACACTCAAATGTAGAAAAGCAGAAAGATTAAATGCATCCTTTTAAGACCACAATCCAAATATATATATATTAATAAAGGACCATAGAAACCAACTAAAAATTAACTGGAAATTAAATAAGTTAATTCTAAAAAATGAGTAAGTCAAAGAGTAAATCATAGATACAATCATAACTTTCATTAAACAGAATGAAAATAGTGAAGCAACACACTAAAATTTATGTGATATAGCCAAAACAGTATTTAGAAGAAATTTAATTTCTCTAAATGTTTACGTCAATAAAAGAAAGAACAGATCAATAAATTGGATAGCAACTAAAAAATTAGAAAAAGAACAAATTAAAATTCTTAATTTAAAGAACACAATAGAAATCCTGAAAATTAAATGTAGAGTTTAATAAAGTTGAAAGTAAGAAAACCATTGGATTAATAAAAACTAGGTGTTAGTTTCATGAAAAAAATAGGTAAAATATTGGTCAATTTGTTTTAAAAGAAGAAAACCAAAGTACCAGAATTAAAAATGAAATGGTGACTTTACCACCAGTGATTTTGCAATTAACGCAATAATTAAGAGCTATTTTGCCTAATTATATGCCAACAAATCTGACAATCTAAGTGGAATGGATGGATATATACAAATATATAAATTGCCCAACAGAAGAGAAAATGAATACTTAAATAACCCTATCTTAAAAAATAAATTGAATAAACCACCAGTGAGCTCCCTAGGAAACAACACTTAGAACCAGATGAATTCACAAGTGAATTCTGCCAACCATTTAAAGAACAAATAATTCCAATATTATATAATTTGGGAAAATAATCAAAGAAATTTTACCAAATTTCTTTTATAACACAAATATGGTGCTAACATCTAATCAAGAAGAAAAAAACAGAAAAAGAAAACTATAGCTCAGTTTCTTTAATGAATGTTAATGCATAAATTTAAAATACAGTACTAGCATAGAATGTGTGTGTGTGTGTGTGTATGTATGTGTGTGTATATCTCACAAAGATCATACACCAAGACCAGGTGGGATTTGTACCAAGAATTCAGGACTGGTTCAATATTAAGAAAACTATCAGGACAATTGGTTATAACAAGAACAAAAACCACAAAATCATATGATTATTTTAATAGATGAAGAAAAAATGTTTTTGATATAATACAATACCCATTCTTACTAAAATACTACAAAACATAGGATAAATGGAGATTTCCGTAAAATAATAGGTAATACCTATCTTTTCATCATTCTTTTTAAATTAAAGGGATGATCTCTTGACTCACTTCTTAGAGTCCTCCTCACTGAATGGCCAAAAAGGCAGGGTCTTCCATTGCATCCTGGGCCATCTCCAGTCATCCTGATGAATATCAGAACACTGGACCCAGGTGGCTCAGGAGAAGAAGGTGAGACTGGTGACCTTGCACAGCCCTCCCTCACTCAAATCAAAGTCACCTGCAAGTCATGTCATCATTTCCCTGATGTCATGGTCCTCTTGGGGAACAAAGGACAGACACAACAATATCTATCTAAAACCACCCGCTAGTATTATCTGTAATAGGGATAAAATGGAAGTATTTCCAATATGTAACACCAATGCAATATTCACAGTGCCTACTGCTGCCATGACCGTTGTGGCACAGTTCTGAATTGTGAAATACCACAGACTCTCCACATGGAAGGCAGAACCAAAACATTTATTCAGACCCCAGAAAGCCAAATCTATCATAGTAACAGCATTCTCTACACAGTAACAATGCAGAGAACAACACCATCTCCAAACCTTCCCCTTGCTAGGCTTCCCACAAGCAAGTTACATGAGCCTATTAATAAATGTGAAAGATTTTCCATTTAAACTACCATTACACGATAACATTAAGTGTGAAACAAGGATTCTCATTATCACCAATCTTACTTAATTTCATTCTAGAAATGTTGGCTATCACAATAAGACCAAAAAATTAGAATAATCAATGAGGTAACCAAATGATCATTGTTTTTAGATAATTGGATGGTATATTTAGATCATCCTAGAGAAACAATTAAAATAATTCCTGAATAATTCAGGAAAGTTACATGATATAAAATAAATCTGCATAAATCATCAGCATTTCTATACATTGCCAACAAAGTCCATCAGGAAGTGAAAGAAAGAGAAAATACATTTAAAATAACTGCAGACAATATAAAATACTTGAGTCTACCTACCGAGTCTCCCTACCAAGACCCAAGACCTATATGAATACAATTACAAAACACTTTTCACACAAATGAAATCGGATCTAAATAATTAGAAAAATCAGTTGCTACTGAATGGACTAAACCAATACAATAAAAGTAAAAGTTCTGCCAAAATTAGTTTATTTATTCAGTACCAAGGCCTTTTTCAACCTTATCTGATGCTTTGTGACCCTTTTCAGGATTCTCTTGGCAAAGATACTAGACTGATTTTCCATTTCCTTCTCTAGTTCATTTTACGGATGTGAAAACTGAGGCAAATAGGGTGAAGTGAAGTGATTTGCTCAGGTTCACAAAAACAGTAAGTAAGTAATAGTAAGATTTGAATTCTGGAAGATTAGTCTTCCTGACCCCAGGCCTGGCACTCTATGGATTAGGCCACCCAACTGCCCACCTAACAAAATGCTGAAATATTACTTTATAGAGATAGAAAAAAAATCATTTTGAAGACTAAAAGATCAAGAATATCAAGGGAATTAATGAGCAGTGATCATCAAGGCAATTTGGTACTGCCTAAGAAATAGAGGGGTAGATCAATGAAATAGACTAGTTATATAATAAATGACCATAGTAATCTCATGTTTGGCAAATCTGAAGATTCAAGATTTTGCAAATCACTGCTTGACAAATATCATTGGGAAAACTGCCAAGTAATTTGGCAAAAACAAGGTATAAACCAACATCTCACACTGTATGCCACGATAAGGCCAAAATGGATAAATGATCTAGATATAAGAAGTGATATTATAAGCAATTTAAAGGCAAATAGAATATTTTATATCTCAGAATTTATGACCAAACAAGAGATGTGGGGCATTATAAAATGAAAAGTGAGTAATTATGATTACATCAAATTAAAAAGTTGCAAAACCAATGGAAAGTAGAAAACTGGTGAAAATTTTTACAGAAAGTTTCTCTGTTAAAGGACTCATTTCTCAAATACATAGAGATATGAGTTGAATTTACAAGAAGAAGAGTCATTCCTCAATTGACAAAGGGTCAATGAATATGAACAAACAATTTTCAGAATGAGAATTCGTCACCTGAAAAAATTCTCTAACTCACTATTGATTAGAGAAATGCAAATGAAAACAACTCTTAGATACCACTTCACACCTATCAGACTGGCTAAAATGATGGGAAAGGAAAATGTTAGAAGGGTTATAGAAAAATTGGAACACAAATGCATTGTTTGTGAAATTGTGAACTAATCCAAACATTCTGGAAAACAATTTGGAACTATGTTGGAAAAGGTACAAAACTGTGCATATCCCTTTATCTAGCAATATCTAGCAATAGAAATCAAATGATAAGAGTCTTATATAGAAAACAATATTTGTAGCAACTCTTTGTGGTAACAAAGAATTGAAAGTTGAGGAGATGCTTATCAGTTGGGGAATGGCTGAACAAGTCGTGATGTAACACAACTGTGCTATAATAAATGAGTATCAGTATCATTTTTTGGAAAGAAATCCCTGAAAGACTTATATAAATTGATGAAAAGTGAAATGAGTAGAACCAGGAGGACACTATACACAGGAACAGCAATATTGCATGATGATCAATTGTGAACAAAGTAGTTATTCTCAGTAATATAATGATGCAAGACATTTCCAAAAGATTTATTATGAATAATGCTATCCATCCCCACAGAAAGAGCTGATGGAGTCTGAATAGAGATTCAAGCATACTTTTTAATACATGTATATATATAATATATACATGTATTATATATGTATATATATATTATTTTAGTGATTTTTTGTTTGGTATGTAATTTCTTTTGCAATATGACTAATATGGAAATGAATTGCGTGATTTCACATGCATAATCTATAAAAATTACTTGCCTTTTCAAAGACAGTGGAGGGGACGGAGTGGGGAGAAAATATGGAACATATTTTCAATTACATTTTCAATTTCCATTATAATTGCAATTGAATTTCAGTTACAACTTTCAAATTTAAAAGAAAAATTGTTTAAAATTTGGGAAATGGAAGAAAATTGAAAAAATTAATTTAAAAAAGAAAAAAAGGATAGTATTATGAAATAAATCTGGAAAGAAAGGCTAGGGACAAAATATGAAGGTCTTTAAATGACAAAATAAGAAATATTTATTTTATCCTAGATTCAATAGGGAGCTATGAATGACTCTTGAGCAGAGGAGAGATATGGTCATTCATGTGCATCATGAAGATTTTTTAGGCAACTGTATGGAGGATGGATTGGAGAAAAGAGAGGCTGGAAGTAACTTTATCTTAGGATGAAAACTGATTTTTAAAACTTCTGCTAGAGTGAAGGATTGGCAGATAAGAGTAACAACCAATCCAGGGCACCAGCCAACTATTTAAATAAGGATGGAGGAGGGGGTGGAATTAATAAACATAACACAAGAGCTCAAGAAATTAACAAGACGTGTTTTTTGGCTGAACTCTAAAAACCCTTATCAATACTGATTTTTTTTCTTTTCCTTAGAATTCCTAACAGAAATTAAACGTAATTTATCCACTGATAATATGTATTGGGGATCTATGTTAACACAGGCAATCTTCATTATAATTTCTTATACTTGTGACAACAGGATGGATACTCAGGTACTCTCAAGTCATTGCCTTAATGTTTCCAAGAACAAGTGCATGGCTTTTACTTTGGTGACTATTTCATTCTATTTTTATAATATACAGATTGTTTTGTACTCACTTATATGCTCTCAATTTTGAGAAGTTTGTTGATAAGCTGGAGAGTTTCCAGATGATGGTGAAGAGGTCATCATAGTATGAGAATGTTTTTGCCTGAGAGAACAGTGGGAACATGATGACTATCTTATATATGAAGGGCTGTCATATAGGAGAGAGATTAGATTGTACTTTTATTCTTTCTCCATTTGTTTCCAGAGGAAAAAGAATACTATTAGAAATTACAAAAAGTTGAAAATTTACCTAAGAATGATGCTTAAGAGGAATGGACTACCTTGGGAAGTAGTGAAATTCTTTTCATTAGAAGCATCCAAGCAAAAGACTAGGTAGCCACGTTTGGTGTGTCATAAATGAATTCTTTTTCAGATACGGATTGCACTATATAGGCTCTAACTCTGAAATCCTGTGATTTTGTCACTTTTAGGATGTTTCCAAAAGGAATAAGAAAGAAGCACAGCAGAGATGGTAAATGCTCTATGTAGTCATTAAAAGTGGTCTTTAAAAATGAAATGGGATATGTTATATTCAGGGAGCATATTGCAAATGGGAATGTCATAAGTAAATGTTGTTTCATTCAAGTTCAAAGGATACGGAAGACTATTTTTAATAGTATGAATTTGGCATTTTTCAGAAATACATAACATACATGAGAGAGTAGTAGGGAGGAATGTCTAGAAAGTTTAAATTCTAATAATCCTACTACCACAGCATGTCCCATTAAAGGACAAACTATTCCAGCTACAGAAAAAACAACCTAGCTCTTGGAAAAATTTTGATTTTTAAATTAATGTTTGGGGTGATACTTGATATATATGTTCTAAAATACTTTGAGTTTGTCATCTTATTTGTCTCCTAAGATGACTTCTGCCACCTTTTTGTTATTGTTCATATTCATGGTCATACGCAGAATCATAAATCTAGATCAGAAGTGCAGGTGCCTTTGTCCCCTTACCTTCTACCATTTAGCATGTTCAGTGAAAGGAGAATTGAAATAAGAATATAAATGACTTGGGGAAAGAGTCCCTATTTGGCAAGAACTGATGAGACAATTAGAAAAAAAAATAGATTTGTAGCAATAAATTCCCAATGGATACTTAGACAAATATAAAGTGTTACAACGTTTTAAAAAATAGAAAAAAATTGAAAGTTGTACCTTTCACAACTACCTTTCAGGAGTCTTCTTAATTATACAAGAGATAGAAATAATCATTTAAAAATAGATGATTTCAATTTTATAAAATTGAACTTTTTTCTCCAGACAAAATTGGCTAGGAAAAGAGAAGAATTTATAAATTGGAGTAAAATCTTTGCCTCGAATGTTTTTGTTAAAAAGTTTATCTATCTTTCTAACAGTTACCAGAGGATGTGAAATTTTCATAAGCATAGCCAACAATAAATTACTATATGAAAATATTATCCCACTTAATAATAAAAGGAATACAAAAATTTAAAACTCAGGCTTATCTTCATAGTCATCAAACTGGCAAAGATGACAAAAGATGGAAATAGTCAAAATTGGCGGAACCTCAAGAAGATAGACATATTTATATATTCTTGGTGAAACTGAATTGGTTCAATCACTCTAGGAAACAATTAGAAATTATGAGAGAAAACTGTTCGTTCCCTTTGATTTGGAGATTTTATTTCTGCTGAGTCCAAAGACAAAAAAAAAATCACATAAATATAAAATATTCATAGCACCACTGTTTGTGATCTCAAAGCACCAGATGTCTTCTTCCCTGGTCTCACATGATAAAAGTGAACTCTCCCTTTAAAAATCTTTATCTTTCTTCTTTGTCCTTATCACATTCTACTTTGGGTAATAATTATGTGTGTACATGTTGCATCAATTCAAATCAAACAGTTCTTAAGCGCTTACTAGTTTCCAGGCACTATGCTAAGTGCTGGAGATAGAAGCACAAGCAAAAGAAGTCTCTCTCCTCAAAAACTTCACATTCTAATGAGAAAGGCAACATACAAGGAATTGGAAATGGGGTTTGGGTGAGTTTACATGGAAAGGGAGTATAATTTTGGTGATCAAAAAGTCAATAAATAACAGGGAATAAATCTTAGCTGAGCCCTTCAGTTTCTGAAAGAACTTACCAATGAGAGAAGGAGGCCCCAGGAGAGGTGAGATGTTCCAGGGTGAGAAGGCCACAGGAACCGAAGGAACTTCTAAGTTGAGAAAGCATCTGTGGTATGATGGTCAAGTATGGAGAGAAGTAGAGACAGAAGAGTTTATATCTTCCCATAAGTTTATTAGCTCTTTCAGAAAAAAAAATCATTTAAAAAATTTACATATCCCTCCCCATCCAGCACAGTCCATTGTATGTAGTCACAATGTTTAATAAATGTATGTTGAATTTAATCAAATACTATCCAAGTAGAGCATGTCCTGCCAGGCTGAACCAACTTTAGGTACAAGTCTTCTGGTGATGTGTGTGTTTGTTTTCAGACTTGCTGAATTCAGAGAGTCTCGGCACCAGAAGGGTGCCCCCCAAGTAATGAATTTGTCTAACTAAAGCAATTCATGACATCTATCTACTTGGGCAGATAGGGTCTGTGATCTGTAGTGATGAGGGAAGATTCACATCCCTCCCCTCAAAAAAAATCCAAATATTTTGAAATTATGGAGAACTATTTTTTTAGAGCTATTTCTATCTTCACTAAGTTCTACATCATCCAAAAGGATATTATGGAAGAATTAAAATATTCACTTGCCACCCTCTAGACATTATATTAAAAACAGTTTATATGAGAGGACAGAAATGATGTACTTTGATAAGATGGGGAAATTAGAACTGAGAATATATTTTCTAAAGTTTGACTCAGACTATAGACAGAGGAGGCATCTTTTTTTCATAGCAGATTTTTTTCTTTACCCAAACAAATTGAATTTCAGCAAACTTGCCCCTGCTAGATTCACAAATAGGGAAGCCGACCCTTCACTTATGTAGAATCCTCTCTCCCTGGTCTGGGAATCCACTCCACTCTGCTGTGACGCGTACCATTGTGTCAGTCATATTCCTAATGGATTTGGGGAGATAGTAAAAACAAAAAAACACTCGCTAATTGAAAAAATGGTTCTCTGATCAAGTCCCAGAGGTCCTTCCGGCTTGGGACTCTCTCAATTCTTTGGGATATTTCCCAACCCTCAAGAAAAAATATGAGTAAGAGACAAAAGTAGAATAAAAATTAGGGAAAACTACATAAATTTAGATCCTTGTACACATCTGAGGCCCAAGTAACTTAATGGAAGTCATTACTTGTCTGAAATAATACGATGACACAGAAATATTGTCTGCTTAGACCTTGTTCGATTACCTGCCCAGCGACAAGGAACACTTAGGACCAGGTGAGGCGCATTACTTGGTTACTTTTTTTCTTGTAAGTCTCCCTTGGTTAGATTCATAGTGTCATAGACCTCAAGTCACTCAAGTGTATTTTCTTCAGATTTTAAATTCCATTTACTCACTTTTTTCCTTCTTGCATGTCAGTGTTTTGGGGGCTTTTGAAATATAGGTACCTTTGCCCCTTTGCTAATAGGTACGAAATCCAGAAATCTTAAAGGATTACATTTCGTCAAGGGCAGGGGTTCTGATTGTAGAGTTGCTTTGCAAGTCATGTTGTATCTATAACCTAATTATTTTTGTGCGTCTTCCATTTTCAGTTCTACAATTAGGTAATCTATTCCCAGCTATAAATTCTAAAATTTCATTCTCCTTTCAATGTACCGAGACTCTCTCCCTTTAAGCCCATTTTTTTTCTGGTAAATGACAAAATTTAATAACTTTGTTCCTCTAAAGAATAAACTATGTTCTATAGGCCCAATATTCCAGAAATAAAAATTAGAACAATATGTACAAATTCATGTTTTCTGACCTGATGGATTTGTCATGCAACAAATCTCTTTTCATTCTTTCTCTTGACCATATCCACTCCCAGTGCCTGGTTGTAAGAATCTCTTCAGTTTTCCTGTTCTTAGCCACTGTGTTCCTCATTACAAATAATGAAAATAGAATGGCCATTCTGGGGAACCATTTCCTTATTGTATTTTGATGGTGGTGGTCATTCCATTTACTTGTATTTGAAATTAACTAGAAAATTTACACAAGAACCCTCTGGCTAAGGCACATTCATTTGTTTATCCTGCAAAAAAAGCTGTGGACAACTGGTCATGAACTCCTCTGGCACATTGATACACAAGCCAAAGAGATTGGAAAAGAGAAGAAAACACAGGCTGGTTGACTGACACCAAGGAACCGCTGTCTACCTTGAAACATGATAATTGACATGCCTGCGACAGGAGTGCCGGACCACATGGATTCCAAACAATTACTTTCCTCAGCTGTTAGATTTTCAAATGTGATCTATAGAGTGATGCTGACAGTAGATTTTCTGCCAGCAATAAAGGTGGCCTGATTCAGAGAATAATTACTGTATGCAAATGAATGTGATTTTCCTCTGCCCTTTTATGGATGACTCTGCTCTGCCATTCATCAGGGCCACAAATTTCACTTGGTAGAAGACGGATTTAAAGAGACAGGCGCCTCTGGAGCTTTGTCTTGAACTTACTAAATCCATGCTAAGTGTCTTCATAAATAGACATGCATATGTTATGTGGGGTCTGACCTTTTCATCTATGTATTGTTGCTTAGAAAACTGTTGAGAAAACATTCGACTCTCTGCCCTCCTGGTTCATGAAAGCTTTCCAGGCTTTGACAACACGCTCTTCTGGAGCAGTGTTATATGTGACTTGAAATGGCCTCTAGAGTCTCAGAGTGTTTCTCATTTGCTTTCACTACGTCCTTTCTGATGTTAATGTCTATTTGTGTGTAGAGAGAGCAAAGGACAGGAAGTTACCTTTCCTTTCCCCACCCTCACCCCAGTGCAATTTGTTAGTAGTTATCACCTACCATCTACCTTGGTGTTACTCAAATAGCTAACACTACACTCAAAACAACAGGTCTTCAAATTTTCTTGCTGAATAGCTGCTTTTCTGATGTTGAAAGTAGAACTAATATATCTTAAGACCTGGACTGTAATATCTCTGGTCTTTGGATTTTCTGGGACCTCACGGTTTCCTTCCAACTTACGCATCCAATATAAATGTGCTCTCGTATCTGGTTCTATTAGACAGGAGTAAGTTTGTTGTTTGTATCTGTATTGGGAGGTGGCAGGGGCAGGAGATCATATTGAATGGAATATGTTGTCAAGTGCTGATGTTGGGCACCAAAACATGATGGTGTATGCTCACAGGAAATCTGTAGTACATAATGTGTCATTGTTAAATATCAGTTTCTGCATTTTCTCCCAGCGTGCGATGTGTATCCTCATCCTTCGAGTGTGGAAGAAAGGGGAGTGTGACTGTTATAAATGGAACAGGCCCATCTGTCAGGGGGCTGTCTTGTTACTCATATTGTAACAATATATTGATGTCAGTTGATCCAGAACACACTTTCTTCCCCTGCCACTCAGAAAAATAAAGGAAAGACACATTGATGTTTTTGTATACACATACAGCATACGCCACTAGAGGCCATCACCCCCTTTGCAAAATAAATGTCAATTAATACCTGAATTTTCAGAAAAAACAAAAATAGGTGACAGGACCTCTGGAGGTCTTTTTGTCACTTGCCATGGGAGCTTCTCATGGCTAAGTCTGCGGTGTCATTGACCTCATATTACTCCGGTATACCTTCTGCAGTTTTTAAATTGCCTAGGAATTACGATTTTATTCTTTTTTGACTTTCTGTGTCATTGTCCTTTTGGAGCTTCTGAAATAAGAGTTTCAGTAAGCCTAATGATTAGCTGAGGCCAATAGTGAAGATCATTTTATGTAAATCATTCAAATATTGACAAAATAAACTTTAAAAAAAATTCTAACATTGCAAATTAGTTCTTGGTCATGATAGTCTTTTTAAGGGCCTCAGAGTATAAGTTTAAACTCTTCCTAGAAGAGAATGTGAAGGATAATGAACAATTCCCAACAAACACTGGATTTGGAGTTAGAGATTTTGGGTTTGACTCAGCCCTATGTTTGTGCTTTGGATAAACTCATAAATATATGTGGGTCCCAATTAAAATTAGTAAGATGATTCTTAGGTTCCACTGAACTCTAG
The DNA here is from genome assembly GCA_028658325.1 of Potorous gilbertii. Classification (NCBI taxonomy): domain Eukaryota; kingdom Metazoa; phylum Chordata; class Mammalia; order Diprotodontia; family Potoroidae; genus Potorous; species Potorous gilbertii. Next base: position 81,652,874 of record CM053773.1, on the reverse strand, counting down.
ATTGATAATATTGTTATCCGTTCACTTTCCCATGCCTCTTTCAAGGATCCTATACGCCTAAAAATGTGTTTCATTCAAGTTTATTTTTATGTAAAATGAAAGAAAAGTTGAAAATTCTGGGAGAAATTTTCTTTGTGATTCAGTGATGACATAATATAGCATATATATTTAGTCTACAGGACTTAAAGTTAATAAAATTTGATCAATAAAAAATAAAAACAATTTGAGGTATTACACAAATCCTTCAGGAAATGGTTGTTTCAGTTTCATAAATGTAAAAATGTGTATAATTATGCCCAGTTGATCTAAGGAAGAATAAAGTAAACAAATTTACCTTTGAAAATTGTGGTGGCAGACCCAAAAGCAATTTTTATATGTGTCAGGTTTTGTTTTTGTTTTCATAAAGAAAGAATTTTTCCAAAAATGAATACACAAGTAAAATAGAACATGGAAAGACACAACAGAGTAAAGAAAGGTGAGAAATTGCATATGCTATAATTCTTATTTTATTAGCTCCCCAATAATGCAGAAATGTCAGCCTGTTCATAACCTCACTTATGAATAAAAGGGTACTAAGAACAGGGAGAAGAGAAAGGCTTCTAAGTAGTAAACAGCTCCTACATAATTCATTCATTTTGCTTGGTAGAAAAGGCAAAGACAAAATGAAATCATTAACTAGAAAATTATATATGAAATAAGGCATCAGACTAGATAGAAGTGACCATTTAGGATGGTAAGAGAAGACAGCAGAATGATAAAAACTGCTGGTGTATGAAGTCATTTTTTAAGAAGCCAGCAGTCCTATCCTATCTGCCTCAATAGACCCAAAGGCACCACTCATGTTTATAACGATCATCAGATTATAAGATCTTAGACTTGGAGCTGGAGGGGATCTAAGTGGTCATCTAGTCCAACCCACAAACCTGAGCCATCAATGAAAGGTCAAATTATATGATAAATAATATATTGAAAAGGTCAAGAAAGTATATACTCCACCTTTGAAAAATTTGCAGGAAAAAAAATCGATCTAACAATCAGTCAGTCGATAAGTACCGAGGACTTTTGTTTACTTTGTGCCAGGCATATGTGATAAGTGCTGGGGATTTTGAAACAAAAAGACAATAACATACCATATCCTGAAAGAACATAATGGGTCAAGTATCTCAATATTATATATATTATATAAATATTATTTATGTATATGTACATATTTACCTACAAATATGTATATATGTGTGGGTATACATACATATACACATATATGTATGTATATATGTGTGTGATTGTTTATATACATATATATGTGTATGCATATATTAGATGGGAAGTAAACTGAGAAGAAATGGGCATCAATAACCAGAGAGAATGAGAAAAATTCCTTGGGGAAGGTGGACTTCAAATTGAATCTTGAAGCCAGTCAGGGAAATTAAGAGATAAACAGAGGTGAGGAGGGAGGACAGCTAGGGTAAGTGCCCAGAAGCAAGTATTATGTTTGAGGAAAGTGTAATCAGTACTTAGAACAGATGGAGGGAAGTAAATCATAATATTAGAAATATAAGAAAAGGTCAGGTTTTGAAGAGCTTGAAATGTCAAAAAGAGTTTATATTTGTTTCTGCATGTAATAGGGAGCCATTGAAGTTCACTGAATGGGTGATGGAGATGGGGGAGGAGATATGATTAGACATGCATTTTAGAAAAGATGCCTTCAATGGAGGATGAAGAAAGTGGGGAAAGACTAGTTTGAGGGCACAGATAAAGGCTACTTGGGTAATCTAGAGGCTACCTTGGTAGTCTTTGGGAAATAAGTGATGAACAATCAAAGTTTTTTTTTTCCCTCCAAAAAGATAGATTTCAAGTGATAAACTTCAGTTATTGAGAAAATCCACGTATGGGTAACAAAAACTTTGAAAAATTAAGGATGTTACTGTTAAATCTCAAAAGGTGATTAAAAACAATGATTATGGACTGTTTTACACTCTCTATAAGATCTTTATGAGACTAGGCAATGCAGATATCAAGGGTATCTTTAACAAAACTGTAACTAGAAGTCTTTCCCCAGGCAAAAAGATTTGATGCTAGTGGGTGTGCTACAGTGCAGAGTCAGATAATGGGATGGGAGAGGGCACAATGACGACACCAAAGAGGATGGTTTTAGGTGCAGGGCAGGGGTGCACAATGATGGCTTTATAGGAGGACAGTTGAAACACTGGTTTTATGTCAGGAAGTCCCAGAATACCACCAATATCTCTACAGGGATCAGTAGCAAAGGTGAACTCAGGAGAAAGGAACTGCAACAGAACAGACCCTGAGAGTGGGGCCAGGTAAATGAACTGAGGTAAATGGGTGAGAGGAGAACTACAAGGTATAGTAACTATAGCTGGATTACTTTAGGGCCTAAAATAAGGAAGACCTAAGTTCTAATCAAGCCTTATTTACTCACTGCATGATACAGAGCAAGTTATAAGCTCTGCTGCTTTTTTTTTTCTCAACTAGAAAATGAGGATGCCAATAGCACCTTCTCTCAAGGGTTGTGAGGATCCAATGAGATAGTATTATAAAATGCTTATGCAGTGTCTGACACATATTAAGAGCTAAGTAAATGCTTCCTTCTCCCCTCCCTCCCTCCCTCCTTCCCTTCCTTTTTTCCTTCCTTCCTTCCTTTTGTCCTTCCTTCCTTCCTTCTTTCCTTCCTTCCTTCCTTCCTTCCTTTTTTCCTTCCTTCCTTCCTTTTTTCTTCCTTCCTTCCTTCCTTTTTTCCTTCCTCCCTTTCTTCCGTCTTCCCTCCCTCTAGCCTCCATTACTAAGGGGCTGGGGCCCTTGCACCAGCTCCCTCCTCAGAGATGCTCTTCTAACCCTCCCAAGGTATGGCTAGACAGCTGCCCTAGACAGCCCCATTCCCCAGCTGCTGCTGTGTAGCCTACATACCCTTTCCTTCCTTCTCTCTATGTTGCTGCCACCCTAGAGAAAAGATCTACTCATCCTGCTCTTGTTATGACTATGATCCTTGATGTTGGTAAGACAAGGGAATAGGAAAGTTTATAAAATCACCTTCTACAGCAAAGCGCATGTTCACAATTTCACAACTGATTAGAAGGTGATGAAAACACTAGACACTAAATGATGGGGCAAAATGCTGCCAGAAAGACTCTTCTCCAAATGGTGTCTTCTATGAATATGTTAAAGATAGCTAGGTAGATGGAATGCCAGACCTGGAGTCAGAAAGACTCATTTTCCTGAGTTCAATTTTGGCCTCAGACACTTACTAGCTGTGTTATCTTGGGAAAGTCACTTTACCCTGTTTGCCTCAGTTTCCTCAACTGTAAAATGATGTGGAGAAGGAAATAGCAAACCACTCTAGGATCTTTAATTATTGATATATGATATTAAAACAAAGTATATCAATAAAATTTATTTAAAATTATTATTAAGCAAGGCCTAAAACAGAGATATGCTGGCTTGCCTATAGTGTCTATGGCAGAATAAAATTGGAAGAGAGATATGAACATATGGTGAGGTCCTCCAATTGCATTGTTATATAGATGACGTTATACTCATTGCTTACTCTTCTGAACATTGTAGAGCCTCCAAAGCAATAATTCTCTATAGACAATAATAAGAAGTTACTATATGATATTTTACCAAACCTTAGTTGCTAAGTTATCCATTATCTGCTGTGTCCTTGGGGATTTACAGAATATGATGCTGAGAACTGACCCCTAAAATGTTGAAAGTCTGAATTAATCATAAAAAATAATAAATATTTATGAAACAGAAGTATAACTCAGCATTTCACTAAATATTAATGCTACGACAATGTAGCAAAAACGCTTTGACACTTTGATATGTCAATGGATCTATGATTTAAGTGATGGGTACTCAGGGTAGATCAAAATTCATTTAAGTCTTTTCAAAATATGTGACTATTGGTCATATAACTATTGTACCTCCATGAAATAACAAATATATTAAAAAATAAAACATTGGTCCCTTACTTTAAAAAGTGATTTCTTTAAAATTAGAGGTACAAATATATGAAAATTACTAAGTTTATGGAATGAAAGACCTACCAGGAATATTGAGAGATAATTTATTGTAAACCATTCTTCAACATTTAGGTATTATTACATGGTGTATCTAAAAGATTGGGGAATTACATATAAGTATACATCTGACAATAAGAAGATATCTCAGAGACTTTCTAAGATATCTAGGAATTCCCTAGTATCCTTCCAAAATGGTCATGAATCTGGACTTGAAGACTATCAATAGATCAAGAACTTATTATCTCTGAGTACAGTTCATACCACTTTTGTTGTTGTTTTTGTTGAGTTTTTCAGTCATGTCTCTTATTGACCCCATGGACCATAGCATGCCTTTATCTTCCACTGTCTTCAAATTCTGTCCAAGCTCATGTTTGTTACTTGCATGACACTAGCTATCCATCTCATCCTCTATCATTCTCTTCCCCTTTTGCCTTCAATCTTTCCTAACATCAGGGTCTTTTCTAATGAGTCCTGTCTTCTTATTATGTGGCCAAAATATTTAAACTTCAGCTTTAGTATTTGACTTTCCAGTGAATAATCTGAATTGATTTCTTTTTTTCTGAATTAATTTCTTTAAGTATGGACTGTTTTGATATCCTTGCAGTCCAAAGGACTCTCAAGAATCTTCTCTAGCACTGCAATTCAAAAGCATCGATTCAGTGGTGCTCAGCTTTCCTTATGGTCTAAATCTCACAGCCATACATTGTTATTGGAAAAAACATAGCTTTGACTATAATGAATTTTGTTGGCAAGGTGATGTTTCTGCTTTTTAGTATGCTGTCCAGATTTGCCATAGCTTTCCTTCCAAGGAGCAGGAATCTTTTAATTCTATGACTGCAGTAGTCATATACAGAGATCTTTGAGCCACAGAATATAAAATCTGACACTGCTTATATTTTTCCTCCCTCTATTTGCCAGGAAGTGATGGGACCAGTTGGTAAGATCTTAGTTTTTTTTTAATGTTAAGCTTCAAGCTTATTTTATTTTTTTATATCCTCCTCTTTCACCTTCATCAAGAGGCTTCTTAATTCTCCCTGCATTTTCTGCCATCAGGATTATCTGCAGATCTGATATTATTGATATTTCTGCAAGCAACCTTAATTCTAGATTTTGATTAATATATCCTAATATTTCATGTGATATACTCTGCCTATAAGTTAATAAAAATAAAGTGACAATATACAATCTTGTTATGTTCTTTTTCCAGTTTTGAACCAATCAGTTGTTCCATGTTCAGTTGTAACTCTTGCTTCTTGATTTACTTACAGGTTCCTTAGGAGAAATGTAAAATGATCTGGTACTCCCATCTCTTTAACATTTGGCACATTTTATCATGATCTGCATCATCAAAGGCTTTAGTGGAGTCAAGAAAGCAGAAGTAGATGTTTGTTTTTCTGTAACTCTTCTGCTTTCTCCCTAATCCATAGAAAACTGGCAATTTGGTCTTTAGTTCCTCTGCCTCTTCAAAAACCAGCCTGTTCTTCTGGTAAATCTCAGTTCACATATTGCAGAAGCCTATTTTGCAGAATCTTAAGCATAACCTTGCTGGCATGTGAAATGAACGCACTTGTTTGATAATTTGAACATCCCTTATCATTGCCCTTCTTCAGGGCTGAAATATAAACTGATTTTTTTTTTCTAATTCAGTGGTCAGTTTTCAAAATTTCTTGGCATGTTGAGCATAGCACTATTTCTTTTTTTGCTAAATTCTATATTTATTTTAAACAAATACAAAAGAAAAAAGAAAAAAAAACATTTCCATGTACACAGCAGAACATAAGAGAGAATTCAATATAAAACAATACATTTCCATTTCAAGAAAACTTGTATAATAAATACTACTTATGATTTTCAAAGCTGCCCAGCTTTTGTTTGCTTCTTAGTAGGTTTTCTTTTGTTCTCTGGTGGGCAGTTTTTATTTAATTTTCCCCCTCCCCCAACCCCACAATTTTAAAGAATGTTACAATTATGCACAGGTATACACATACGTGCACACACATATAGACATAGATATCTATGAATGTACACACACACACATAAATATATATATACACACACACACACACACACACACACACACATATACACTCATGCACATAAATGTAAGACCATTCTATGCTTCTTTCCACTTCTCATCTATTTATCTGAAGGTAGAGAGCATCTTCCTTCATAAATCCAAATCTTTCCATGTTTTTCTAGAGTGTCCAGTTCATCATTTCCTGAACCACAGCAGTATTCCAATCCTATATGAGAGATTATCTATGAAAGTTTTTTCCTCAAATTTCAGCATTCCTTCTATTCTTGGCTGCACAAGTTTTATTTATTCAAGAACATCATAATTTAAAATAATAAAAATAATCCACTCTTCAATAATGCTCCTATCTTATAATATAGTTTAAAGTCTGATACTACTGAATTTGCTTCCTTTACATTTTCCTTCCCTGGTTTCTTTAAAATTCCTGATCTTCCGTTCTTCTAAATGAACTTTATTTTTCTTTAATAGTAAGATCTTTTTAGTAATTGAATTGGGAGGACATTAGATAAATAGATTCATTAGGTAAAACTGTAATTTTTTTATTACATTGAATTTACCTCCCCATGAACAATAAATACTTCTTCAATTATTTAGATCTGAATTTATTTGTATAAAAATGTTATATCTTTATGTTCATATAGTGTCTGTTTTTGCAGGTATACTCTCAGGTATTTTATACTGTCTAGTTATTTTAAGTGATCTAAAACTATACTGAATAATATGACTGATGCATAGTGTAGTTTCTCTATTTTTCTCTTTTGATTAAATGATAAAATCTATTTTAGCTTTAACTTTGTCTGAGATCATGATTACTTGCTTTTTTTGGCATAACAAATTCTATTCCTGACCTTTATTTTATCTTTGTGTATATCTCTCATTTTTATAGCATTTCCTGAAAGCAACATATTATTGAATTCAAATTTTTAAAATTGCTATCAGTTTTCATTTTATGGGTAAATTCATTGCTTCTAAATTCTAAGCTGTAATTACTTAAGTATTTTACTTTCTATTTTTCCTCTCTATCCTCCTTATTATATTTCTAACCCTCCTCACTCCTCTGCTTTACTTCTACCCTCTACCTTGCCCTCCTATTCCTTAACTTATCCACTCCTCCAAAAGTCCCTTCCTAAGCTCCTGTCTTCTTTTTCCTTTCTGAATTTAGAGTACTTTTATATCTTCTACCTATACATGTTGTTTCTGCTTTAACACACTCCTGATGAGAGTAAGGTTTTAGAGCTACCTGCCCCTCCTCCCACTAGCTTCTTCTGTATCAATTCTGCCTCATATTTATGGATACCCACTCCTTTTTATCTCTCCCTACATAGTTTTATTATTTTTAGAATCTTCCCTTCATACTCATCCCAGTCCAATCCTTTCCTTCAAACAACCCAAATAATGATGGCAGTCAAAAATTAAATAACATTTTCACAAGTAAGAAGTAAACAATTTTACCTTACTGAGTCCCTTATGACTGGTCTTTATAGTTTACTTTATCTTTCTCCTGGATGTTATATGTCAAATTTTCCCTTAAGTTCTCTTGTTTTTGTCACAAATACATGAAAGTCTTTCATCTTGTTAGATGTTATATTTTTATTCAGGATTATGCTTAACTTTGCTAAATCAGTTACACTTAGCTGTAACTTGACTGTAACTGCTCTATGAAATATACTATTCCAAGACTTACCTTCTTTTAACATAGTAGTTGCTATGTCTTGAGTAATTATTACTGTAGCTCCATGATATTTAATTTGTTTTTTTGTTGCTTCCAATATTTTCTCCTTAACCTGTGAGCTTTGAAACTTGACTTATATTTCTGTAAGTTTTCCTTCCAAGCTCTCTTTCAGATGGTGATTGGTATATTTTTTCCATTTCTGCTTTGCCTTCTTGTTCTAGAAATTTGGGGCAATTTTCCTTCATAATTTCTTGTAATATTGTCTCTATCCTTTTTTTAATCATAAATTTCAAATAATCTGACTTCTTATATTGCTTCTTCTTCATCTGTTCTCTAGAAAGGCTGCTTTTCTGATGAGATGTTTCATATTCTTTTCTATCTTTTCATTATTTTGATTTTGTTTTATAATTCCGTAGTGCCTTAGCATGTCATTAGCTTCTCTTTGCCCAATTCTAGTTATGTTTTTCCTTAAGTTTTTGCTTCTTTATTTAAAGTTGGTTGAATTTCTTTTCATATTTTTTTTTGGAGGAGGGAGGTAAAGCAATAGGGGTTACGTGACCTGCCCAAGGTCACACAACAAGTAAGTGTCAAGTGTCCGAGGGTAAATTTGAACTCAGGTCCTCCAGGGGCAGTATGCTATTCATTGTGACACCTCGCTGCCCCTATTTTCTTAATTTTCTTTATTGTGTGGATTGCTCTTACTTTTTTTCTATCTTTTCCTTGACCTCTCTTACTTGTTTTTTAAAAGCCTTTTAAAGTTCTTTAAAGAACTCTTTCTGTGCTTGAGACTATTTGACATTTCACATTGAAAAAGGAATGACTACTTTAAAGTTCCATTATCTTCCTTTGAATGTGAACCCAGATCTTCTCTATTCCCATAATTACTATTTAGCCTTGGATTCTTTTTTTTGCATTTATTTATTTATTTTTAGGTTTTGACATTCATTTCCACAAAATTTTGAATTCCAATGTTTCTCCCCAACTCTCCCCTACCCCCACTCCCTAATATCTTGCATTCTTATTACCCCTTCCCTCAATGTATCCTCCCTTCTATCACACTCCACCCTTCCCTTATCCCCATCTTCTCTCTTTTCTTGGAGGGCAAGATAAATTTCTATACCTTGTTACCTGTGTTTCTTATTTCCCAGTTACATGCAATAATAATTCTCAACATTTGCTTCTAATACTTTGAATTCCAACTTCTCTCCCTACCTATCCCCACTGAGAAGGCAAGCAATTTGATACAGGCTACATATGTGTCATTTTGCAAAAGACTTCCATAATAGCCATGTTGTATAATATTAACTATATGGCCTTCTATCCTACCCTGTCCCTCCCTTTTTTTACTCTCTCATTTGACCTAGTCCATTCCCAAAAGTGTTTACTTCTAGTTACTCCCTTCTCTCATTTGCCCTCCTTTCTATCATCCCCCTCACCCCACTTGTCCCCATCTCCCCTACTTTCCTGTAGTGTAAAATGGATTTTCATACCAAATGTAGGGAGTGTGTTATTTCCTCCTTAAGACATATGTGAAGAGAGTAAGCTCCGCTTTTCCCATCTCATGTTCTCCCTTTTCTCTTCCATTAAATATTTCTTATCTCTTTTGTGAGTTAAAGCTCACCCCATTGCTTTTCTCCCTTTCTTCTCCCAGTATTTTCCTCCCTCATTCCTTGATTTTTGTGGATATCATCTCTTCTGATTCAACTCAACCTGTACTCTCTGTCTTTACATATGTGTGTGAGTGTGTGTGTGTGTGTGTGTGTGTGTGTGTGTGTGTGTGTGTGTACAATCCCTCCACCTACCCAAACACTGAGAAAAGTCTCAAGAGTTATAAATATTATCTTTCCATGTAGGAATGTAAACAGTTTAGCTTTAGAAAGTCCTTCATGATTTGTCTTTCCTGTTTATCTTTCCATACTTCTCTTGATTCTTGTGTTGGAAAGTCAAATTTTCTATTCAGATCTGGTTTTTTCATCAAGAATGCTTGAAAGTCCTCTATATCATTGTATGACCATTTATTCCCCTGAAATATTATACTCAGTTTTGTTGGGTAGGTGATTATTGGTTTTAATCCCAATTCCTTTGACTTCTGGAATATCCTATTCCAAGCCCTTTGATCTCTTAATGTAGAAGCTGCCAGATTCTGTGTTATCCTGATTGTATTTCCGCAGTATTTGAACTGTTTCTTCCTATCTGCATGCAATGTTTTCTCCTTGACCTAGGAACTCAGAAATTTGGCTAAAATATTCCTACGAGTTTCTCTTTTCAGGTCTCTTTCAGGAAGTGATTTGTGGATTCTTTCAATATTTATTTTTCCCTCTGGTTCTAGAATATCAGGGCAGTTTTCTTTGATAATTTCATGAAAGATAATGTCTAGGCTCTGTTTCTGATCATGGTAGTCCTATAATTTTAAAATTGTTTTTCCTGCATCTATTTTCTATGTCAGTTGTTTTTCCAATGAATTGTTTCACATTATTTTCTATTTTTTCAATCTTTTGGTTTTGCTTTTAACTTCTTGGTTTATCTCATAGTCATTAGCTTCCCTAAAGTGGATTCTCTCTTTTAAAGAAATATTTTGTTCAGTGAGCTTTTGAACCTTCTCTTCCATTTGGCTAATTCTGCAATTTAAAGTCTCCTTCTTCTCATTGGCTTTTTGGACTTCTTTTTCCAGTTGAGTCAGCCTCTTTGTAAAGGTGTTATTTTCCTCAGCATTTTTTTTTTTGTTTTTTGGTTCTCCTTTAGCAAGCTGCTGACATGCTTTTCAAGCTCTTCTATGGTCTGAACCTATTTCATATTCATTTTGGAGTTATTGGAGGCAGAGGCCTTGACTTCCTCTGACAGTATGCCTTGCTCTTCCTCATCTGAAAGGATGGAAGGAGACAACTGGTCACCAAGAAAGTAACTTTCTATGGTCTTATTTTTTTCCGTTTTTTGAGCATTTTTCCAGTCAGTTACTTGACTTCTGAATCCTTTGACAAGAGGAGGGTCCTAGTGCTCCTCCTCTCCCCAGTGCTGTGCTCAAAGTTGAGATTCAGATCAGTTGCTCAATTCCCCCAGGGGTTTGGGTGGGGGATGGGGCCACCAGTGAGGGGTGAGGTTCAGATCAGTTGCTCAATTCTGCCAGAAGCTTTAAGTTGAGCTGCCTGGAAAATAGACCCAGGCTGCTTCTGTGCAGCAGCTTGCTACTTGCTACTGCTTCTGCTGCCACCTGAGGGCAGTGCTTGAGGAACCCTGTTCCCCTATTACCCAGCTGCGAAAACCCTTCCACACTGAGCTTTGGAGCTTTTCTTTGTTGCTTGCGGTTTGAGGAATCTGGGATCCTCCCTGCTGGGAATTCTGCCTGGAGGTCTGTTCACATCCTGGTCCTGTTTCTTCCAGTGCCCGGAAACCTGGAGCTGGCTTCTACTCAGCTCAGTGTCCTGTGAGATAGACCTTTCCTTTCAGCCTTCCAGGTTACCTTTGACTGGAAACATCTTTCACTCTGTTGTTCTGTGGCTTCTGCTGCTCTAGAATTTGTTGAGAAGTATTTTGTGGTCTGTGGGAGAAGCACTAGAGGATATGCATCTTTCTACTCTGCCATCATGACTCTGCCCTGCTTGGATTCTTTCTCCTTTTTTTACTCATTTTGTGTGCTTTATTTTTTTTTTTAGCTGCTATTAACATAATCAATTCTAGTCCAGAGGTATAAGGGATGATACCCCAAACCTCAGGCCTTTCTTACTGTTACTTTCTGAGGTTTGTCCTGGGGCTCAAACTTGAGTTCTCCTCTCCAATTCCAAGTCACAGCTACGGCCCCCCATCACACTGTCCTGTAAATGATTTTACTCCCTGTAGTCCCTTGGGTGCCTGCAAACTGCAGCTGTCCTCTGCCTGGGAACTGAAACCAGAGACCCTGCTCTCCTGCAAGAACCCACAGCCAGCAAGGTCTCTGCTCCTCTGCTCCTGAACTTGCTAGGTATATGCTAGTTCCTTCTCCCCAGCAGTGGCAGCCCAGCACAGGAAGCACCTAGTTAGAACAGTTGGGCTTCTCATCCCTCAACAGTGGAAGGTCTTTCAATCTTCTCCTTCTCAGCCATCTGATCCTCACACAGTCTGTGAGCTAAAAATTTCTGAGGTGGAATCTGCCTCCCAATCCCAGCTGCCCCTAGGGCTTGTTGTTTGTTGATTCAGCAGAGTTAGTCTGGAGGTGTTGGCACTTCACTCAGGCAGAATCTCTACCCCTAGAGGATGAAGTCTTCTCAAATTGTCTTAGGAGGACAACTGTTTTAGCCTGACTTTAATTTATTTCTGACTTTAATTTATTTCTGCAGTCTATGTTCCTCTGAGGTGATTTCTTATCTTCTTTTGTGGAAGAAATTGAAAAGGTGAAAGTTTTCTGACATACTCCACCATCTTTCCAGGATCCTCTCAAGGATAGCACTTTAACAGTGTTATCTTTTAGACTTTTAAGTAGCTAAGCTGGAATTGCATCTCCACTAACCTTATTGTCAGCACTGTTTCCTAACACCCACTTGACTTCATTCTCCAGGATGACTGACTAGATTAGTAACCACACTATTGTAGCTATTGATGATGTTAAGATCTTTCCTGTCTAGTTCTTTTGTGTATTCTTGCTACCTCTTTACAATCTCTTCTACTTCTGTTAAGTTTCTACTATTTTTGTCTTTTCTCATGACCATTTTTGCATAAAATGTTCCCTTTATATCTCTAATTTTCTTGAAGAGATCTTTTGTCTTTCCAATTGTACTTTTTCTTTTATTTCTTTGCATTGCTTATTTAAGAAAATCTTATTTCTCTATTCTCTTGATTTTTGCATTCTTTTGGTTATATCATTTTCTTTCTCCTTTACTTTTCACTTTCCTTCTTTCCTCAGCTATTAGTAAAGCTTCATCACACACCCATTTTGCTTCCTTGTTCATTTTTTCCCTTTGAACTATTTTTTTGCTGCCTACTGTATAATAATTTGGACCTTTCTCCATAGTTCTTTAGGCACTTTATCTACCAGTTCTAATCTTTTAAATCTAGTTATCACCTCCACTTCATATTCATCAAACATGTTATTTAGGTTATACCAATATAGTCCAATGGTTTTCTTTACTTTCTTCCATTTAAGCCTGCAATAAGAATCTCATGATCTGAGCCTCAGTTAGCTCTAGATCTTCTTTTATCTGACTGTATAGATCTTCTCTCCCTTTGACTACAAAGTATATAATCAATCTGATTTTTATATTGCCTTTCTGGTGATGTTCATGTATAAGTCACTTTTGGGGATGCTCTAATTATTAAGAAGATTTTTTCCCAATATTGACCTTAAATCTGTATCTTTGCAATTTCCATCTCTTGCTTATAGCTTTGCCATCTGGGGCCAAGATCATGTCTATTCCAACTTCTACATGATAGCCCTACCAAAAAATTCATACCTATTACTCCATATTGGCCATTTAGACTACATATGTCTGTTTCCTTCTACCAGTCCTTTAGGAGTATGGTTTCCAATCCCTCATAATACTAATTTTCTTCCTCTTATTGGCAACATCCTTTCCAAAATATGGCATCTAAAATGATCATACCCCAATATTCTAACCAAAGCAGGGTATGGTGGGCCTATGATGACCTTCGTTATTCCACATGGTATTCATTAATTCAGGCTAAGAATTTTTTATCTCATGTCATCATATCAATTTATTCTGGACTTGAAAAAATTGAAATTGCATACTCTCAGAGGTCATCTCATTCAACCCATGCCTGATAAGGATCCTCTTTATAGCGTTTCCAGGTAGAGTGCTTCTCCAGCTTCTAACTGAAGGCCTCTAGTAATGGGTAACCCACCATCTTCTGAAGTAGCCCATTCCGTTTTTTTGAAATCTCAATTTGTTTGGAAATTCTTCTTGGATTGAACCTAAATCTATTTCCCTGAAACTTCTACCTTTTAGTCTTAGTTCTGCACTCTGGAACAGAGAGAGTAAAGGACCTCAGTCACATAATATGCCTTCAAATATTTGAAAAGAATTATAATGTCTTAAGAACAACATGATTTTTGTTTGTTGGTTTTGTTTTGTTGTGCTGTATTCTTTGTGTTTTGGGGGGGATTTTTGGCTGCTCGTGATACCTTACCAGATGAATTATATGCTCCTCAAGGGTAGATGCTCTTTTATAGCTATTTATACTGCACACAGTGATTAGTACAATACTTGGAAAATAGTAAATGTTTAATAAAATGCCTTCAGATTGTTGAAATACTGGTTTTATCTATCATTTGGCACTAGTCAGATATTGCCTTATCTTTTAAATTGAATTTTCATGGGTTTATGTTTCATCTCCTCAACTAAATTATGAGCAATTTGAAAGTAGGGACCACATGGTTGCATTCTGAATAAAGAACACAAAAATCTTGTTGCTTTCATCATTAAGAGGGATATTTAAGTTGTCATATTAATAAGAAAGTAATCAATAATATTAATTAATGTAGTTCTGTGTTTCCTGTTTTAAATGAATTATGCATAAGTTAAAATATCTCTGGTTGGTGGCAACACTTCTACTCAGATGGTAAAGTATTTGAAGGAAAATTAGGAGGAATTCAGGCAAAAGAAGAACAGGAAGATGATATAAATAGGTTTGTTTTGTGTACAACTTAAAAAAATAACAGAATGTTACTGTTATCAGTATCATCATCACGACTACTACTAACTTTCAAACAACAATAAATCAGACAAAAATGACTCAGAATACAGCATCTCAATACTTAGTCACCATTGGGCAGATTTTTTGAACATTTGATGCTTGAGAGCTCTAGTTATCCATGCCTTTCAATATCTGGTTTATAGTATTACTTTCCCTAAGATTTCCATAAATAATATCCAAGACATATAATGAGGTTAAGTGGGTGATTTGGCACTGATGGGAACTTGTTTTGCTTTATCTCTATGGGGTCATGTTGCTTTTCTATCGAGTCTTTTTATATACAATTTTATAGCAAATATATATTTAGTAAGATCTTGCTGAAGAGGGAAGAGATCCTGCCTCTGTGGAACTGTCACGCTATTTTGGTTAAAATTCCCACTATCGAAGGTTTATGGAAATACTATTGTGTTGCTATGTCATCTTTTTCTTATTTCCTGACCCCATCTTTTCTCTCACCAGCCTCATCTTATATCATTCTTCTGTCTTCCTGCCTTAGCTTACTTGGTTAAAAGATTTCATTCAGCCTAGACTTGCATGTTGTCTACTGGGAATGAAAAATATATATAAAAAAATAAACTCAGAGACATCCATTTATTTGGAACTGTATACCCACAGACTCCTGTAGAAGGGGCCTGTTAGCCTTATCTAGATGGTTGTCTGCCTGGAATGGCACTTTTAAAAGCTATAAGGGCTATAGTATTAATAAAATTTGTTTCAACAAGTGTTTAAGTGTAACTGTTTAAGTTAAGTGTAATGAAACTGAGAAAACCTGGAATGGCATCGCAAAATATTTTATCAATTCACAAGAGAGATGGCATTTGTGGACTACACACTAGAGAAACAAAGATTTAGAATAGAAGTATACACCCTAAAGAAAAATTTTGTGCTATTGAGGTTTTTTCCCTCACCTTTACTTTATGAGGTTTATAGAACCTAAGCTTTATGTAGTTTTCTAACCAGGTGGTTTGGGGAATTTATTTTTATTTTTACTTTTGGTAAGAGGAAGAAAAAAACGATTTAAATGGGAAAAGCTGCTTTTCACTGTTGAAAAGACTTCAGGCATAGTGCCAAATTTTTCTTCACAATGAAGAATTGGCAAAAGCCTGTCAGATCCCTATCTATGTATCTATATATCCATTTCTATCCATATTCAACATTTAGCATAATTTCTGGCACATAGTAGGCATTTAATTTTTTCCTCAAAATTTGTCAAGAAAATCACACACTTCAACATCTGTTTGACTGCTATATTCTTACAATAGTGTCCTTTTTAAAAAAAATTAAGCAAAGTAGCATAAACTCGGAGTCGAATTTTTTGTAAAACACATTAAATATTCAAGTTCTGGAAAAAGAATGTACATAAGACAAACCTTTATATATATTACATAGGTCACTTGTTTCTACAGTTCCTCTATCCTCTCTTTCTTCTTCTAATTGTCTGAGCTCCTCCTCATTCCCAGTCAAGTAATTTGCCATTTAAGTAGAAGATACATTACCTCAAGACAAAGATTCCCATGTAATTTACCCACAATTCCTTAGAATGGACTGAAAAAATCAGAAACACACAACGAGACACACCACAAGAGAATAGTTAAAAGAAAATAGAGCATCTTTTCAGTCAAAACATCCTGCAGTATCTCCACATAATGCTTCCTGGCATATGACAGGAAGAAGATGACATTTCTCATCACTAGTCAAAAATAAAAAACCATTGTGAGTTTGAATTGCCTTTGAAAAAACCCACTGAAGATGATTTCCATGGTCACTCATCTTGGAGTCTTGCCCCAAAGGGGGAGGCACTGTTCAGGTTACTGATTTTCTTATTGGGAATGTTATATAACTTTCATCTATTGAAATAAAATTTCTTCCACTTTATGGGAGAATTTAACACAATATGCCATTTTGTAACACAAAGCTCCTGTTTCTATTTATCTTTCAAGTGAAGTTTGATTTAAAAAAATATTGTTATAATATTTGAGATCATTGAAACCTTTCTATCATGTAGTCCAGGAATCAGATGAAACTTAGCTTCTGATGTTTTAAGCAAAACATGAAAAACCTTTAGTTTAAGGATCTTTTGTTGAAACCACCATTGAAAGTTCTTCTGTGTTAATAAAAACAACTTTATAGAGGATTGTAGATATAAGTTTTTCTTCCATTTTGGCCCTTGGTACATAGCTTTTAATTTCCAATCTGCTTCACCCATCTCTCTCTCTCTCTCTCTCTCTCTCTCTCTCTCTCTCTCTCTCTCTCTCTCTTTCTCTCTCTCTCCCCCTCTCTGACTCTCTCCCTTTGTCTGTCTCTCTCTCTCTCTGTGTCTCTCTGTCTAAGACACACTAACATTCACACACACATGCACAAAGAGTCTATATAACCATGTTTTTTAGCAGTTGCCCCAGAAGAAATGCTATCCACCAGACCTGGTGCCTGTCACCGCTTCCCATCACATGCCTGGTAATTAAACTCTGACTGATTTATTGACTGACAGCCAACAAATCCCAACCCAGTTTTTATGATATACATACTTCCCCAGGCTAAATTCACTCAAACAACAACCTAGCTGAAAGGTGGGCGTGAGGGGGGAAGGATAGAAAAGGAGTGATACTAAAAGAAAACAGAAAACTGCCAATAGTAGATGAAGATAGACATTTCGCAAACAAACAAACAAACAAGAACTCAGCGCAACATCTCTTTTAATCCCAGACTTGGGGAGTGTGTGGAGTGGGGAGGTAGAATAAGGGGTAGTAAATATCATGACTTCAGCTTTAAGATTCATTTGAAACGCCTCACGTACAAAAGAGCTCTGACGGGGAAAACAAGACGTGCTTGCAGCTAATATTACAGTCAAGTTCCAATTTTACCTAAGGGAAAGCAGCTTTATTAAAAGTCATGACTGAAATTGCATGACAGGTGCCAATATTCTCCACCCTGACAGATGTGTCAGTTTGCGAATGCCATTTTCTTGTCAGCAGTCCCTAGATGGAGTTGCTCCCATCACCATTTGTCTCTCTTCCAGCTAGATCACACATGCCCGTCGTTTGCCTCCAAGCTGCAGTGCGTTGTTTGATATGTGGAATCTTCACAATGAGACTTATTAAAAGACAGTCCATTATTTTTATTTAGAGCATTTCTAAAACAAGCAGAGCCTGCACAGAGATAATTTAAAAATTGTGTGGCAGGTCATCTTCAGGCCAGTGTAGCTCAATTTGAAATGCATAAGAAAGTAACATCCCCATCCCCCGCCCCCTCAACCACGCACCACACACACTTCTCAGTTCATAATGAGGGTGATTTGAGTGACATTTAACCCTTGAATAATGGCCCTGACAGTCCAGAACATTGTATTGCTATAAACTACAGGAGCATTTCTACATGAAGGATTAACCCTGTCCCCCATTTTCCCTAAATCTTTGTCCCTTCTCCCCTTATTTCCTTGTGTTCCATTTCGTTACAGGTGGGCTTTCACATTGCAGCAATAGATATAAAATACTCCTGATTGGCTGTATTTATGAAGCTCTTTCTTCCTCCTGTTGGTTTCAAACACAAAGAAAAATGGTTTCTCTCTATCGTGTCTGGTTTGAACAGCAGGTAAAGCTGAAGCAGACTCCTCTCCAGCCTCTGATGGAAAATTATTACAGATGAAATGATTCTGTAATGGAAATGGAAATAGGAAAGTTTCTGTTTAAAAGATGCTTGTGCTAACATGGTGGGATATAACCAATGATGGATTCTGATGCCAGGACAAGTGTGTGACCCCAAGCAGATTCTGTTTCTTCTAGTTAGGGAGAGATACACACACACACACACACACACACACACACACACACACAATAAAGATAGCATTTGGAGAGCCACAAAACCTTGCTGTAGGAAAGAACTGGATTTGATGGCATAAATATTTGCTACCTAAGGAACTGGGTGGCTTTCTGGCTAATTGTTCACTTATAGGTTACCCTCTTTTATCTATGGGGAATTAAATAAAAGTTATATTTAAACCTCAAGTGTCAGTGCATTCATTTATCTGACCTTCTAATCCCTAACTCATTTTGGTCAATCCTTTTAAACCAAGAGCATAACAGGGAAAGTTGATATTACTGGCACACCTCATGATGGAAGGATATCTTGCCTGGAATAGCAGAAGGTATTTCGGGTCACAACTGAGGTGCAACACATGGCGACAAAAGGATTTGGAAGTACCCATGTGGAAAAGCTTGCACATCATGGACTTTCACAATTCCTGGCTCTCTCCACAGCTATTAGTCTCTCACTTGCAGAAACAATAAAACCAACTGCTAAACACACACACACTCACACACACACATACACGCACACACAGCCCTCCTCCAATTTATTTCTGTCATGATATGGGAACTAGAGATGGGATCCAAAAGAATAAGTGTCTTCTGTGGGTCATTCCCAGATGGAGAAAAGCCAAACAGCTGTTTGGGGCCCAGCTACCTTCTGAAACACCAGAATTAGCCATGTGGGAAAAAGGGATGATATGTCATGCTCTTCATATTCTAAACTGAGGTAAGAGGCAGTCAGATTATATAGTATGCATGCCTTCAAGGGCTTTGTCCAGTAATGAGTAAGGAGACTTCATTATACTTCCCTAGAGGTTATTTTTATTGTTATTTTAGGACCTTTCTCCTAGTATACAGGACTGATTAGTCTTTTCTAGTTCAATGATTTGTCATTTAGATACCACTTTCTTTTGATGAGCCCATTCAAATAGTTACTCAGAATTTATACTTTTAAAAACTTTTTTTTAATGTTATCCCTGCCCCTTAATCCATCCTTACAGAATTATCATACAACTAGGATATTGAGTCTTGAGCTTTACCATTCCTCCCCCAAAATTCTTCTTTTTTGCAATGTTACTGATAAGTAATTAATATTTATTGAGAGTCTACAATGTGGAGACCTTTGCTCTGTAGGAATATTATCTGTGGGACTATTTTCTGTCCTATATTTTCCTTTATTTTCTTTCTTTAATTGCAGTTATTAAATGAGAATACTAGGAATATGTTTGTCAAAATTATTTGGAAGGCTTTCTATCTTCTCCATGTTCTATATCATTTTTTTTCTTTAATTATGTACTTCTTTTAGAGCAGTGTGAGGAAGGCAGCATTGCACAGTGGATAGAATGTTGGACTTGTAGTCAGGAAGATGTCAGTCAACAAACATTAATAAGAATCTACTAGCTTCTGTGTTAAGTTCTGGAAATATGAAAAAATACAAAAGACATTCTCTTCCCTAGAAGCTCACAATCTAATGTGGAAGACCACACTCAAATAATTACAGGAAAACAAACTAAATAGGAAATAATAAGAAAATGGGAACGACTAAAATTAAAAGAGATTAGGAAAGGTGTCCTGTAGAAGGTAAGATTTTTTTGGTGACTTGAAGGAAGTCAGAGAAATCAGGAGGCAGAAACAAGGAGAGCATTCCACAAGTGGGTGACAACCAGTGAAATTGCCTGGATTCAGGAAAAAAGTATATTGTTCAAGGAAGATGAGGGAGACTATCGTCACTGTATTGATGAGTAAGTGGTAATGAGTAAAATGTAAAAAGAATGAAAAGTTGGTGAGGAGGGGTTAGGTAATGAAGGACTTTGAACACCAAACAGAATTTTATATTTGATCCTAGAGGTGATAGAGAACCACTGGAATTACTGAGTAGGGAAGTGTCATGGTCAGATCTATACTATAGAAAAACTGTAGTGGCAGCTTAGTGGAGGATGGAATGGAGTAGAGTTATACTTGTGGCAGGTAGACCAAACAGCAAGATAATTTAATAGTTTAGGCAAGAGGAAATGAGGGTCTACACCAGGTTAGTGGCAGTATCTGAACACAGAAGGGGGCATATTTGAGTGATGTTACAAAGATGAAATTGATAGCCTTGGCAATAGATTGACTATGAGGGGTAAGAAAGGATAGGAGTCAAGGATGACACCTAGGTTGAGAACTTGGGAGACTGGGATGATAGTATTGCCCTTAATAATAAGAGATGTTTAAAGATAATATACTCTATTTTAGACATGTTGAGCTTAAGATACCTACAAATCAACCAGTTCAAACTGTCTAAAGGCAGTTAGAGATGCATGATTTGGAGATGCATGAGATGGAGATGTCAATTTGAATCTTGACTGACACTTATTCTTGTGTGACCCTAGGCAAATCATTAAATTTTGTAGATCCTGTGTCCTCATCCATGAAATAGGGATAACTGCACCTAACTCACAGGGTTATTTGAGGATCAAATGAAATAATGAAAAGTAAGGAGAATGGATTAAGTGAACCCTAATGTCTCTTCCAGTACTAAATCTCTAATGCTCTGATGTAGCCAAAACACTCCTCAAACCTTAAAGCACTATTCAAAAGTGCGATATTTGTTATTAAACTAATAGATCTCTGAAGGCACAAGATTTTCATATTTTTTTCAGTTTTGTACCTTTCCAAGCTCTTTTGAAACTGAAATCAAATTATAAGTAAACAAACCAGCAAACTGTCCATTCCTTCTTTTTCCTTCTATAGATGGTCAAAAAATAGAGACTGGCAGTCTACTTAGAATTAAAGATATTTCCAGAATACTGCCTAATGTTTTATGACTAACGTAAAGATGCATTATTTTAAAGGATATTTCAGTGCCATATATCTAAGAAGACTGAAGATAGAAAATATAGTAAAAGAAAACATTCTATTAAATATAGAATAGGGAACTTTGCAGAGAAGAGAGAGGGGGGAGGAGAGAGGGAGGGAGAAAGAAAGAGTCAGAGAGATAGGAAAGAGATAGAGACAGAGCAACAGAGAGACAGAGAGTCTAATCAAGTAAATTGTTGGTGATAGGCCTAAGTGCAATAGAGTTATCTAACAAAAATGTTTATTTAAGAAGCTTACAAGTCAGTTTACAATAAAGGACATGTAAAAGGATTCATACTTCATTTAGGTCATTTAAGGCAATGGTACTATTTGCTAGTCAGGCACTTGGGACACTATTAACCTCTGTGTCTGAAAAGAAAATGATTAACAGCGTTCTTGAGTTTTTTCTGGAAATGATTTTATTCACATTTCAGGAACCAACACATATTCCACAATCAAAATTTTTTAGATTCCTTAAATTTATCCTTTAATTCCATTTGAAAATTATTGGAAATACTCTTACGTATTGGAAATGTCTATGCTCAGGTCATTGACAGAATCCATTGTTTTGGAATTGCTTAGAAGTTAGAAATTGAAATCTTACTTATATTTCTATTTCATTTGTCACTGTTTTGTTTTACTGAAGAGACTTATAAGAAGATATATTCCTTGTTATCATGAGACTAACAGGTTGTACTTGTCAGTCTTGGTGCATAAAATCATGAATATGGTACAATACATTGAATTAGAATAAAAGCCTTAGAGAGGATACCACTCTTTTGGAGAGACTTTTTCAACAACTGGAGCAAAATGGAGTCCTTTGAAGTCATGCTAGATCATTGCATTGATGAAGGTTACTAAGTCTTGTACAGTTGATTATCTTTATAATATCACTGTTACTTTCTGGTTCTCCTTATGTCACTTTGCATATGTAAGTTTTCTCATGTTTTCCTGAAGTCATTCCCTTCATAGTTTTATGGGTGAATTCATCCCATTCACATAGTTATGATTGCTAACTGTATATTTTTTCCTTCCTAATATTTTCTATTTATTCTTCTGTTTTTTTCAATCTTCTACCATCCTCAAAAGTCTATTTTTCTTCAGACCACTGTCTCCCATTACCTACTTTGCTTCTTATCACTCTTCCCCTACTTTTTCTTAGCTCCTTTCCCTTCTAATCCCTTTCTAGGTAAGATAAATTTCTATACTCAATTGAATATGTGTGTATGTATGTATGCATGTATATACATATGTATGTGTACACATGTACCTATTCTTCCCTCCTTGAACCAGATCAGATGATAGTGAAATTCAAGCATTGCCCACTCTACCCTATCATTTTCCATTGGGTTATAAAAATTCCTCCTTATGTTCCTCTTTTATGTGAGATAATTTTCCCCAATTCTTCTTCTCCCTTCTCTTTATCCCAGAGCATCCCTCTTTCTCACCCTCCCACTGTTCTTTTGAGATCCTCTGTTTCTTTTCAGTTTTATCTGCTAAATCTTCTGTGAACTTGACTTTGGCTTCATGGTATTTGAATTTCTATTCCTGGTTCTTACTGTTTTTTCTCTTGACTTGAGAGCTTTGTAATTTGGCTATAATATTCCAAGGAGTTTTGATTTGGGGATTTCAATTTCTTGAAATATGATTAGGCTCTTTTTTATTATAACTTTCAGGTAGTTCAATAATTTGTAAATTATCTGTCATTAACATGTTTTTCAGGTCAATTGTTTTTCTTGTGAGATATTTCATATTTTCCTCTATTTTTTTGTCTTCTGACTTAGTTTCATTGTTTTTGTTGTCTCATGCAGTCAATAGCTTCCACTTGATGAATTCTGCTTTTTAAGATTTATTTTCTTCAGGAGGGTTTTTATACCTCTTTTTTCTACTTGACCAAGTCTGAGTTTTAAGAAATTGCTTTCTTATGAAGATTTTTGTGCCTCTTTTACCCAGATGTTAATTTTCTTTTAATAGTTTTCTTGAATTATTCTCATATTTTTCCCAATTTTTCCTCTATCACCCTTATTTGATTATCAAAATCTTGTTTCCCCACTCTTTTAAAAATCTTTCTTTTACTCTTCTGAATATTCTTGTGTCCACTCTTGTGTCCATTTTATTTTCGCTTCTTGGACTTTGCTTCTTGATGTTTTCATGACATTGACTTCTCAGTTTACTGAGCATCCCTGTCAATATTATTTTTTTAAAAATGGTCCAGCTCCCTTTGTTGTTGTTCTGTATACCTTGATTTTAGACTTTCTGTTAGAGTTGGGCCCTGCTCACCTCTGAGCATTGGAGGGAGGAAGGTGATGACTAGCTCAAGCTTCTGGCTTTTATGAGTTTTTGCTTCTTTTACAATTCAGTGAGCACTTCTAAAGTGGTGTGGTCCAGAGAGAGACTTTTTCATTGGTCTCTTAGTCTGCACTCTGGTCCTTACACATCATGGGACCCTACTCCCTGGTGACTCCTTTCTGCCCTGGAACTGCAATCAGGAACTGGGTAATGGGCAACAGAGCTGAAAAACGGCACCTAATTCTGAATTTAGACCTAGCACAAGGGTTCCCTGGAATCTCTTTCTGACCATGTATGTGTTCAGGTCCCATAACATCCCTAGGCGCTTGATTGCCCTCAGTGCTGCAGCCCCACAGATCGCAGCTGGTGGTGGACTCCTGGCTAGCCCACGACCCAGAGTCTACAGACCTCTCTTTTTGTATTTCTAAGTTGCCCTGGGCTGAAAAAATGACTCAATTTGACTTTCTGTTGGTTTACCTTTTTAGAATTCAGTTTGACTCTTTTGGAAAGAGAATACTGTTTAAAATAGAATAATATTTCAAATTCATAAAATAAAGTACTTAGGTTTCTAAAGAAAATCAATTAGACTGAAATATAATTTTAAATAAAGGCATTAATCAATTAATAAAAAGGAAACATAGACCCCCACCAATCAGATTAAGAAGCCCTATTTTGTGGGTACATGGCAAAGATTATCTTTGTAGAATTGGGATAATAACTATATTGTGAGTCGAGTTTAGAAGGAGCAGAATCATTTTATGAAATATTGATCATATTCTCATAAAATTCAGGATAAGAGTATTGAGTGCAAGGTTATAAGTAATCTTGCAGATAAGCCTAGAAAATTTTCACTGGTCTAGAAAGCCAGTTTCTCTCACAATTAGCAGTCTTCCTCTGCATGACTTTGCCCCTGCTACTAATGATTCTGTCCAGGGAATTTTGTATTTCCTCATAGCAAAGAGTCTCACTGATTTCTTCTTAATCTTTAAATCTCTAGCACCCAGCACAGAACCTGGCACATATTAAATCCTCACTGTTTGTTGACTTAATTTGAATTTCATAAAATCTGGCTACATAAGAGCACTATGGAGGAAGCTCAGTGACATACACATACACACATGCATGTGCGTATGCATCTTGTTCCCCAAATCAATATGAAAATCCTAACCAAAACAAACAAAAAATTACTGAATTTTGTGAACCACAAGATATTTACAAAACAACAGATTGAATATAAGCATTTTTAAAGTAGTTAAAATAGACTATTAGCAAATGTGGAACTGGAATTGTCAACTAGATCTTCCGTCTTTTCAATTGGGGTATTCCTACAACAATCTATTTGTGCCTGCCTATCCTCTTTAACTCTTCTTTATATCTTTTCAAAAGTTTGCTACAAGGGGTCCAGCTAATGTTCTGGATGCTTTCCTTTAGTTCATTTCATGTTATGAAGATACAACGGAGCATTTTCACCATCCAATCGACATCTCTCCTTGTTGCCATATGCATCTATTTCCTTTTCTTAGCATACATTTCTTTGATGACATCTTTTACTTCTGTTTTTTTTTTAAGTTCCTCATCTTTTATATGCTATATCCTACTCACACCCAGAATTCTCCTCTTTGCATGATATTCATTTTAAATTCTTTGGTAACTGTTATACTCAGTCTCACTAAAATGCAACAACCTCATTCATTAAGTGCCTACTATGTGCCAGGCATTTTACTAAGCACCAGTAGCATTAAATAGCCACCACCAGTTCAAGAATGTCATTTTGAAAATAAAATTGGCAGACTGGATGAAATAATTGTGGTCCCTCTCAAAAGCAGTATGCATCCATGAATACTGTGAATAATTGTACAATTTCTCTATGTAACGTTGGACAAATCACTTAACCTCTGTGGGTCTTATTTTTTTCGTCACTAAACTGAGGTGACTGAAGTATATTGGTCTCTCAGGTCCCTTCCCTTCTTGTAACAATCTACAATTAAATTTTTTAAAAATTTGTTTAAAATTCCTCTAAAGAAGAAAGACCCTTAAGAATCACCATATCATAACTTCTTCGGTGCATAAGAATTCCAGTGTAGTTAGAAATGGGATTAGATGAGGAAAATAACTTTTTCCAAGCTGTTCAAAACTTGCAAGATAATTTGCTATATTAGTTCTAAGGTTCCTTGGAGCACTAATGTTCTATGATGATGTAATTCTTCTGGAGAACTCCCAATAGAAGTTGGTGAAAGAGTAGCTATCAGATTCAGAAGGAAAGATGTAGCCTTCTTAGTTAATCAGTACATAACCAATGTTTGAAAATTTAGGGCTATGGAGAAACTGTCATCATTAGCCTTGAAGTTAAGAAGATTTGCCAATTTGGACTCCTTTTTGAATTATGTTCAATTCAACCATGGAGAAAGATACTGTTAATTATGCTTCTTCTGGTTTTACTTTCCAGTTTCCTTTCTTTCTGACATCCTTTAGTAACACTTCTTTTTAGTGTGAAATATAGCCCCAGAAACCCCCCAAAATATATCATTTGTTACATTTTCGGGGTCTAATTCAGGCCATCTGCTTTTTAATAAAAATGATTGCTTTTAGATTCCTTTAATGTTTGTGCTAATAAGGGATCATAGGTCTCTTTAATAATTAGTCTGAGCCTACTAATTGGTAGCAATTCTGTATTTTCTTTTATCTAAGCATAAAAATACTTTAAAATATTAATTGAGCTTCACAGCTCCTGATATAATTTATTCTATATATCTATTTTCAGATGAGTAAACTAAATCACATATTAGATAAGGGACTTGTCCAGGATCACAGAGCATGCCAGTGGCAAAGCCATTTTTAAGTCAGGATTTTTTATTTCTAGGCTCTTTTCAAACTAGAACAGGCTCTCTCCCACACCTGAAACCTCTTTAAAACTGGGTATTTATCAACTAAGGTTTTCATGGTTTATATTGTGTCTCTATATAGAAAGTGCTTGGGTATTTTTTTCCTTATTCACTTTTTTATAAGTTAGATCAGTCAAACTTTGCCCACTTTGATTATTTTTTTTTTGTTATTTGCCGATTTGGTTATTCACTCAAAAACAGTTCCTCAGCTTCTTTGAAGGTAGGTTATTTGTTTAAAGAATTTGGATCATAAAATCAGGATGTAAAAGTACTAGAAACCTTAAATGTCATATAATGTCCATAACTTCTCATTTTATAGATAATGAATCTCAGGCCCAGGGAAGGGAAATGATTTACCTAGGGTCATAGAAGCAAAGAATGAATATCTATTTCAATGATTTTAACTTTCATCTTGTATCTCTACAATTAGTGCTCTTGTACCTAGTTTTATATGAATTATGCATTTATTTTAATGACAATGATCTTGAAGAACAGTTTTCAAAGTAAAATTTTCTATTCTAGTATTCTAGCTATCACACTAAGGACAATGGGTTCAGTAATTTCTGGTCCGGAAGCCCTACAGAAAAGACAGGTACAGATTCCACTAAGAACATACCTCTCTTTGCCTCAAAGGACTGAGGATTTCCCTTCAACCTCCTAGACCTCTCCTCAGACTTTTCTCTTACCTTGTTCTGGGTCAGAACAAAAGAGGTATATACACACTGAAATTATTGAGTCTAGGAGGAAAGAAAAGTCCCAGAATCCATTTTAAGGTTTTCTGTCTATTAAGAGATTTATCAGTCTTTAGTAGAAGTAAAATAACCAATATTTGCTTGATCTGCCCCTTTCCTTCAACTTCTGCCTTTCCTAAACCACCAAAGGGAAACTTACAACTTTGCAACTTCCAACTTCCAAATTTGTAAGATAAATTCCTCTCAGAGCCACTAGAATTTGAATGCTCAATTAAGGGAGAATACACACACACACACACACACACACACACACACACACACACACATGAACACACGCACACGCTCTTTATCTGGAGAAGCTGGGCTTAACACTACTAGTGAAACTGTAAGAATATAGAGAAAGGAACAATATGAAAGTTAGATTTCAATATCTCTCTCAAGGGACAGAAAAAAGAGTGAAGAGTTGAAAAGGAAAACATATCCCATTGATCTCTTGAATTTTATAGCTGGAGTAGAATTCATTAACTCTTTGGACTTGCCCCCTAGTATAATTACTGCTATCTCATTTGTTCTTGGTGCACAAAACTGCTAGCCCCCCATGTAGTGCACCTCTTTCAATGCCCCTTCTCGTTTTACTCTATTTCTCCTTTCAGTTGCTAGAGATAAATGGTTAGTAGAAGCTGCTACTACCTCTACTTTCAGCTGCTAGGTGGTTAAAGGAGAAAGAAATGTACAGTTACTTACTTGCTTTCTGCTGCTTCTATCTCTATAGAGCACATCAAAGTTCCCACAGGTCATGTAATCTTATGCTGTGTAATAACTCTTGGTTAAGAAAATAACCCCCACTACTATGTACCAAACTTCTAAATCCAAGATGATTCAAATATATGCCCCATGAGATCATCAGCACATATTAAGCACTTGATGCCAACTCACGATAGGGGTGGATAGTTTGATCAATAAAAGTAGTGCAATGACCTAATCAACTTGTATACACAAAAATCAACATACTCTTTAAATCAAGTCAATAAGCATTTAATACACTTACTTTATACAAAGCACTGCATGCCAGGGACTATACTAAGTGTTGGGGATGCAAAGAAAGGCCAAAGACAGTACTTACTCTCAAGCAACTCACAGTATGATGAAGAAGCCAACATACAAATAACTAGGTATACATAAAATATATAGAGAATAAATTGAAGATAATCTCAGAGGGAAAGCACTAGAATTCACAGAGGAATGCAAAATTGCATGTAAATGGTCAAAGTTGAAGTTACGATTGATAAAAAGCAGAAAAGTTACACCTGGAAAAACTTCTGTTTTTGAAATAGAAGAAAAACTTCAAAAAGAAGAAAGGGAAAAATAGAAAGTGAGGGAATAAAAAATTAGGAAAGACAAAGGAAGACAGAAAGAATTTTAATTTTAATACTACAAATATTTGTTAAATACAAAATGAGGCAGAGTACTGTGATGTATGCCATGGGAGAAACCAGGTCTTTCTTCATGGAACTTAACAACAACAAGATCCAATCATATAGAACATGAAAGATTATATAATATTTGATAAAAGATAACTGACTGGAAAATCAGAAAAGATTGGTATTTTAGGAAAAAATTTAGAGTGGATAGGAATTCAGAGAAAACATTTCAGATATTGGGAAGAACATGAGCAAAGGTTTAGAGATGGGAAAATTCAGAAATGTCAAAGGAACATAGACTATTCCAATTGGTCTAAAACTTAGAATTCATAAAGTTTAATAGTATTGTGTTTAGGTACTGCTGAATTGTAGAGTTTCTTTAATACTACTTTGAACTTTACTTAACAAGAGGGGAAATATGGAAGCAGGAAGACTTGTGTGAAAATTATTGAAATAATTACATGTAATTAAAAAGATTTTTCAGAATAAGACCAATGGAGTTAAAATTAGGAGGAAATCAGGAAAAAAAGTTTTACAATAAGTTTCTCTGATAAAGTCATAATTCCTCAAATACAAGAGGCATTTTCTAATTGATAGTCAAATGATATTAACAGGCAATTTTCAGAAGAAGAAATCAAAGTTATCAATAATAACATGAAAAATACTCTACATCACTGATAATTAGAGAAATGAAAATTAAATCAAGTGCTATATGCCACATCACACTTATCAGATTAGCTAATGTAACAGAAAAGGACAATGAAAAATTCTGGAGGAGATTCAGACAAAAAAGATATTCTAATACCCTACTGGTAGAGTTGTGAACTGTTCCAACCATTCTGGAAAATAATTTGGAACTACACCTAAAGGGTTCTAAAACTGTAATACACTTTGTGACCCAACAATACCACCACTAGGGCCATACCCAAAGAGTTTAAAAAAAAGTAAAAGAACCTACATGTATAAAATATTTCTAGCAGTTCTTTTTGTGGTGGCAAAGAATTGGAAATTGAGGGATGCCCATTAATTGTGAAATGACTGAACAAGTTGTGGTATATGACTGTGATGGAATACTATTGTGCTATAAGAAAAAATGAGGAAGGATCACTTTTCAGGGAAAAAAAACCTCAGAAGACTTATATGAACTGGTGAAAAATGAAGTGAGCAGAACCAGGAGAACATTGTATATAGTAAAAGCAATTTTCCAGCAATGGTTGATGGTGACTTAACTATTCTAGTCAATATAATGATCCAAAATATTTTTAAATTTCATTAATGATGGAAATGAGAGAAATGATGAACTCTGAATACAGATTGAAGCATATTGTTTTCACTTTATTTTTCTTGCTTTTTTTGCAACATAGCTAATGGGGAAATGGCTTGTATAACTACACATGTGAAATGGGCCTCATATTGCTTGCTTTCTCCATGGGTGGGAGAGGAACTGAAAGGAAGGAGAAAATTGGAACACAAAGTTTATTTAAAAGAATATTAAAAACAAATAACTAAAAAGTAAAAAATATATATATTGTAATAGTCCACATGAGTAATACTGACAGGAACCTATCATGTAATGGTAGCACTGGCACTAGAGCAAAGAGTTCTGATGGAGGAAATCTAAAGGGACCATTGTAGAGTAAAGGAATGGCAAGTGTAATGCCAGTGTTTCAAACATAGGAGACTGGGTATATTTCAGTCTTTGAAATCAGAAGGAAAAAATGGATTTGGTGGGGGTGGGGAGGTAAGTCATAAACATAGTTATGGACATATTGTGTTTGAGGTAGTAATGGGGAATCTAGGTGTAGGTAGCTGTGTGAAAGAGACCAGAAAATATTGTGGGTAAGATGAAGACCCACAACTATTCCAACAAAAGTCAAGGAAAAAGACTAGACCAAGTAATGGAGCAGGTGACAGATGAAATGACTGAAACGAAAGTCTGTACTCCCAAGTATATTGATTTATTAAGCAATGCACACCAATTGCATAACAAATCAGAACCAGGTCTCCTCAGCTTTGGCACAGGATTCCAAGTACAAGGGGAGACAGAATTTTATGCATTAAAACAATTAAGAAATATCAATTAATTAAAGGAAAATTAACAGGGTACAAAACAGGATGCACAATTAAATAATCTGATTTCTAACTAGAGAAAATACTAGGAAATTTCCAAGTTGGGAGGAGGAGAGCAAACAGGAGCAATTCCCTGAAATCAGAAAAGAGAGATGTCCTGTTCTCCCCAAATATCTGTATTCAAACACAGAAGATGGAAACAATAACTCATTGACCAGCATGGGGCCAGTTTTCAGATAAGACATATGGGTTTCTTGAGATGTGTAATTGTGAGAAAACTCCTTGCATCACTCTTTGAATCTGACTCATTTTCTAGTCAGTATACACTAGGTCCTTACTTCCCAGTCATTCAGAGATGGTTTAAATGATGTGATAAAAGTTTCTCATGATTCACATAAATGAATATTTTCTCACAAGACAGAAATTGAACTGGACTCAAATTGAACAGAAAGGGAATTGAGTTGGTTCCAGAATTGAGCCACAAGATGGAATCAATGTGGTTCACTCAATTCCCATAATTCCCTCAGAGGTGATTGGGAAATCAAAGGAAAAACCAAAATTTTTCACCTGAAAAGTGGGTCATTTTTCTACCCAAAGATTACAAATTTAGTCCATAGGTAAGTGACTACAGATTAGCCTATATCTCTGTTGCTCTGACTCTGAAGTAGGATATTTGGATCAATCTCCTGATAAGTGACCAGGGTAGGGAATGCAGATTGGAACGCAGACCACAAACTACAACTCTATCACTCTGAAGCTACAGAATCTTCTTATGAGTTGACCGGGATTGGAGTCAGCACCTGTCTACTGGAACTTTAAGTATGGAGGGCCAAGTCATTTCCCAGAATCAAATAGAAGTACAGAGCCTTCAGAGCTTAGATGAGAATTGTTATTTGCCTTCATTCTCAAAGTGAACCAAATGACATCATAACGTGATGTCTTGACTAATGCAATTTAAGTGAGGCAGAGTTGCACAAAGTGGTCAATCTCACTCTGTCTTCCAGAGTCGTTGAAGTCCAGTGGCAAGACAAAAGTAAAGGCTGCCAATGGTCTGGGATGCAGTGGATGGCCTTGGCATTTTCAGTGTCTGATCAAGCTCTAAGAACTCAACAGCACTTGCTTCAGTCACCTTCATGGTCATCGGACCAAATTGTTCTTCCCCATCTATTCCATATGCTTGGGGTAGACGCCCCTCTAACTCACCAACAGTTTTGAGACCCATAAGTTACTCTTAACCTAGTTTAGTCCAGGGTGTGGTTGCTGGGTATGTTACAGCTTCTTGGAACCACAGGTGAGAGTTGAGTGCTAGGTAGTTACCAAAGCAAGCCCTCATACCACAGGTGGTACTTCTCCTTGAACACTTCATATACCCCTTACCTTGTATGAGGATAGTGACCTGACCATGCTCTTTATCCAATATCTTGGGGTCTGATGAAAGTTTGGAGCTCTTGTCTGAACTTGCTATGAGATACTAGATGAGAACACAAAAATCTGAGTATTGAATTTTAGGATCACAATAAACGAAATCAGTATCATACAAGGCCCCAGTAATGCTTCCAGAAATACAAAGAGTTGGTTCTAACAAAGTCCCAATTCAGGAAGTATAATTAAGTAAGCAAAAAAAGAAAAAACATTGATAATAAATAGCTATTATGGATCCAGGGATGTCTAAGACAACAAACTCATAGGGGGAGAATAACTCCAAAATATCTACAAGAAAGAAAAGTCTACAAAATACACACACACACACACACACACACACACACACACACACACACATAAATCCTGGCCACAAAGTCAAAGTCAGCTAGAATATTTAGAATAAATGAAGCAAGGGATTTAAAAAGAGTTTGAAATAATATTATAAACAAAATGAGAGCTACGGAGAAAATAATGGAAAAATAATTAGTCCTAGAGGAAAGATTTGGAAAGGTAATTAATACCTTAAGTCAAGTTACAAAACCTTACCTAAGTAACAGACACCTTGAAAATCAGAATGAACACAATCCTCTGATTCTAAATTCAACACACATTCCAAGCTGTATGAAACTGGAAATGAGTGGTAATATCAATGGAGAAGAAGAGAGGGGGTGGGAAAAGTGTAGAAGAAAGGAAAAAGAGAGGAAGAAAAAAAGGTAAAAAATGAAAGTTTCTCTAGAGCAGATGGTTCTCTTCTCTCTTTCCTCTTCCTTTTCCTTTCTTTCTTTCATTATGACCAAGATGGCATTCAATCTGATCTAGGCTCTACATATACATTCTTATTAAACATAATTTCACATTAGTCATCCTTGTATAGAAGAATTGGAATGAATGGGAGGAAACATGAGAATGAAAAGCAAAACAAAATACGACAAAAAGAAAATAGTCTGCTTTACTCTACATTGAAACTCCATACTTCTTTCTCTGGATGTGGATGGCATTTTTCCATCATGAGTCCTTTGGAATTGTTTTAGTTCTTGCTAAGAAGAGCTAGTTCTGTCAAAGTCAATCATTGCATACTGTGGCTGTTACCGTGTACGATGTTCTCTTGGTTCTGTTCATATCATTCAGCATCAGTTCATGTAAGTCTTTCCAGGTTTTCCTGAAGTCTGCGTGCTCATTTCTTATAGCACAATAGTATTCCATTTTATTCATATACTACAACTTGTTCAGCCATTCCCTTCAATTTCCGGTTCTTGGCTACCATAAAAAGAGCTGCTATAATTATTTTTGTACATGTGAGTCCTTTTTCCATTTTTATGATCTGTTTGGCATACAGCCCTAGAAGTGGTATTGCTGGGTCAAAGGGCATGCACATTTTTATAGCCCTTTCAGTATAGCTCCAAATTGCTCTCCCGAATGGTTGGATCAGCTCACAACTCCACCAACAATGAAGTAGTGTTCCAACTTTCCCAAATCTTCTTCAACATTTATCATTTTACTATTTGGATATATTAGCTGATCTGATAGGTATGATATGATACCTCAGAGTTGTTTTGATTTGTGTTTCTCTAATAAATAGTGATTTGGAGCCATTTTTTTCATATGACTATTGATATCTGCAATTTCTTCCTCTGAAAACTGCCTGTTCATATACTTTGACTATCTATCATTTGAGAAGTGACTTATATTTTTGTAAATTTGACTCACTTCTCTATATATTTTAGAAATGAGGCCCTTAGCAGAGATACTAGTTGTAAAGATTCTTTCCCAATTTTCTGCTTCCCTCCTAATCTTGATTGCATTAGGTTTGTTTGTACAAAACCTTTTCAATTTAATGTAGACAAAATTATTCATTTTGCATTTCATAACGTACTCTATCTCTTGTTTGGTCATAAATTCCTCCATTCTTCATAAATGTGACAGATAAAATATTCCTTGCCACCCTACTTTATTTATAGTATCAGCCTTTATGTCTAAATTGTGTACTCATTTGGACTTTATTTTGGTATATAGTGTTAGACATTGGTTTATACCCAGTCTCCCATACCATTTTCCAGTTTTCCAAGAAGTTTTTGTTAAATAGTGAGTTCTTAGCCTAGAAGCTGGAGTCTTTGAGTTTATTGAATAGTAGATTGCTGTCATCATTGACTGCCATGTCTTGTGTATCTAACCTATTCCACTGATCTATATATTGTGTATCTAATCTATTCCCCTCCATTTCTTAACCAGTACTAAGTAGTTTGAATGATTGCTGCTTTATAATACAATTTAAGATCTGGTATGGTTAGGCCACCTTCCCTAGGATTTCTATTTTCATTAATTTCTTTGATATTCTGAACCTTTTGTTCTTCCAGATGAATTTTGATATTATTTTTTCTAGGTGTATAAAATAATTTTTGGTAGTTTTATTGGGATGGCATTGAATAAGTAAATTAATTTAGGTAGAATTGTCATTTTTATTATATTAGCTCAGCCTACCCATGAGTCACTGATGCTTCTCCAGTTGTCTAGAGCTAACTTTATTTGTGTGAAAAGTGTTTTATAATTATGTTCATGTAGTTCCTGGGTTTATTTTGGCAGGTAGACTCCCAAATATTTTATCATGTCTACAGTACCTTTAAATGGAATTTCTCTATCTCTTGTTGTTTGGCTTTGTTAGAAATATCTACATTTATCTGACCATCTCTTACATGAAGACTTTTTCAAAATAATTGGGTATTGATATATCTTTGGGATGGTTTTTGTTTGGCTTTATTCATATTGATTTCCCTATGGGCAGAAAAAGGGGTTCAAAGCCTGGTAGGATAATTTTCCCTCCCAGCCTCAGAAGAAACTGGAGCTATTCTGATGTTGGCCAAACCTAGGAGATTGAACAACTTAGTCTCCTTCTGCAGAGACATTGCTGAAGAAAGGATCAATTGTCAGACAGGACTCTACTTTGAAAAATGTTTCTGTTTGTTATATTGATTCTATAACTGTTAGTGGTCCCCTCCAAATATCTTGTAAATACATACCTATCTGTTTATCTAGCTATCCAGCTAGTGCTAGCTATTATCAGTCTGTCATGTCTATTGTCCCTATAATCTCTATATCTATCATCTATTTATCTTTTTTCTTTATATAGATATATGTATATATAACATCATATACATATATGTATTACAAATATTATACACACTCATATATGAGCACACATATTAAATATACCTTTATGTTTACACATTTTCAGTCTTGATAGAATATAAGATCTAAGGACTATTCCTTTTGGTCATAGTATCCCCACTGCTTAGCAGTGACTGCTACATAGTAGGTGTTCAGTAAATGCTTATAGCTTATTGATTGTTTATGATACACGTAAGTTGCTTACCTAAACATATTTTCTGCCAAAATACTTTCCAGTTTTCCTAGTAGTTTCTGTCAAACAGAGTCTGTTTCCCCAGGAAGTTATGTTATGATTATAAAATATCAACTATTGATTTCAATTGAGTCTCATTCTTGCTTATATAGCTAATTCCCCTGATCTTCTTTTTTCTCTTTCTTTGGAATAGAGATGGGGGCTAGACTATGATTTTTTGGCTCTTAACCCTTGCACCTTCTCTGCAGCTGAAAGTCTTAGAAAATTGCCTAAAGCACTGAGAAATTAAGTGAATTTGCCCAGCCAATGCCACATTCTTTGATGATTACTGCTTTATAATATCATTTGAGTTCTAAAGGCATTATATTCTTTTCATTCTTGCATTTTTCCTTGATTTCCCTTGAGATTTTAGATTTTTTTGTTTTCCCAAATGAATTTTTATCCCTTTATCTAGTATATAAATAAGTAATAGTCACCATAATACAGTGGAAAGTATGCTATATTTAGAGTTAGAAGTCATGAGGTTGAAATCCCAACTCCTTCACTTATTTCATATGTGGCATTTGGGCAAATCATTTAACCCCTATGGTCTCAGTTTCTTCATTCACAAAATGAGAATTTGGACAAGAAGGGGCTGTCAGTTCCTTTGCATTCTATTTCTCTGATCCTATAATTCTTTTTGGTAGTTTTATTGATAATGGAACTAAGTCAGCAAAACAACTTAGGTGGTACCATATTATTTCTTACATTGGCAATGCCCAACCATAAGAATGAAGTGAGGCAGACCTTAGAAATCATTGCTAACTATAAAGTTAGTGGAGGTAATGGAATTATGGCTGAGATATTTAAAATCCTAAAAGATACTGCTGTTAAAGTGCTATACTCAGTATGACAGCAATTTTGAAAAACTCAGCAATGGCCCTGGATTGGAAAAGATCAGTTTAGATTCAAATCCTAAAGAAGGGCAAGGGCAAAGAATGTTCAAATTACCAAACAATTGTGTTCTTAAGATTCTGCAAAGCTAGGCTTCAGCAATAAGCAAATTGAGAGTTACCATAAGTACAGGCTGGTTTTCAAAGAAGCAGAGGAACTAGAGACCTAATTGCCAACATCTGCTGGACTAGGGAGAAGGTAAGATAGTTCCAGAAAAATAAAAGCATCTACTTATGGTTCACTGACTATATTAAAGCAAACTATAGCAATTGTTCAAAAAGACGGGAGTACCAAACCATTTAATTTCACTCCTGAGAACATGTATGTGAGTCAAGAAACAACAGTTAGAACTGAGCATGAAACAACTGATTGGCTTAAGATTGACAAAAGGAATACAATAAGGCTGTATGTTATCACCTTATTTATTTAATTTATTATTTTGTTGGTATTCATTCTTCATTCTGGAAGAAGAATAAAGATATCAGGAGGATGATGTCTTAACTTGCAAGTGAATTGGATTTAAATGAGACAGAAATGTGCAAAATCATCAACATCACTCCCTTCTTTAGTCATCAGAGTCCAGTGGGAAGAACAGCCGCAAGGGCAGCAGTAGCAACTCTTTCTGGAACGCCAGGTTCACAGATGATGGGGGTCAAATAGCTGACTGTACACACTCCCACCCTCACTGGAAGCAGTGAACTACCTTGACAAATAGCTCAAAAGTCAAGTAAATTTCTGGGGAAATGAGCAAAATCTGGAAAAATAATCAGACTATAAAATGTTACTTTGATGACAAAAAAGACCAAAATATACAAACAAAAGACAGCAAAGTCAAAGCTCTTACATCCAAAGCCTTCACAAAAAATATCACTTCATCTCAGGTCATGGAAGAACTCAAAACAGATTTTAAAAATCAATTAAGAGAAGTAGAGCAAAAATTGGGAAGAGAAATGAGAGCCATGCAAGAAAATCATGAAAAACAAGTCAACTAATTTCTAATAGGGACCCAAAATGCTGAAGAAAACACCTTAAAAATAGACTAACTCAAATGGCAAAAGAGATCCAAAAAACCAATGAGAAGAAGAATGCCTTAAAAAGCAAAACTGGTCAGATGGAAAAGGAGGTCCAAAAGGTCACTGAAGAAAACAATTCCTTTAAGATTAGAATGGAATAGATGGAATCTAATGACTTTATGGAAAATCATGAAATTATAAAACAAAACCAAAGGAATGAAAAAATAGCAGACAATGTGAAATATCTCATTGGAAAAAACAACTCACCTGGAAAATAGATCCTGGAGAGACAATTTAAAAATTATTGGACTACTTGAAAACCATGATCAATAAAAGATCCTAGATATCATCTTACAAGAAATTATCAAGGAAAATTGCCCCAATATTGTAGAACCAGAGGGTAAAATAGATATTGAAAGAATACACTGGTCATCTTCTGAAAGAGATCCCAAAAGGAAAACTCTTAGGAGCTTTGTAGTCAAATTCCAGAGTTCCCAGATCAAGGAGAAAATATTGCAAGCAGCCAGAAAGAAGCAATTCAAGTACAGTGGGAACACAATCAGGATAGCACAAGTTCAAGTAGCTTCTACATTAAGAGACTGAAAGGCTTGGAATATGATATTCCACAGATCTAAGGAGCTAGGATTAAAACCAAGAATCACCTACTTAGTAAAAGTGAATATAATACTTCAGGGGGAAAAATGGTCATTAAATGAAATAGAGGACTTTGAAACATTCTTGATGAAAAAACCAGAGATGAATAGAAAATTTGACTTTCAAACACAAGAATTAAGAAAGGCATGAAAAGATAAACAAGAAAGAGAAATCATACGGGACTTGCTAAAGTTGAACTCTTTAAATTCATATATTACATATACATATATCTTCATTTTTATAGACAGAGGGCACAAGATGAGTTAAACAGGAAGGGATGATATCCAAAAAATAAAATTAATAGGTGAGAAAAGAATATATTAGGAGAAGGAGAAAGGGAGAGAAAGAATGGGGTAAACTATCTCTCACATAAAAGAGGCAAGAAAAAGCTTTTCCAATGGACAGGAATGGGGGTGGGGGAAGGTGAGAGGGAAAGTGTGAACTATACTCACATTGAATTTGGTTTAAGGGAGGAATAACATGAACAATCAGTTTGGTAGGAAAATCTGTCTTCTACTACAAGAAAGTAGGGGGGAAGGGGAAAAGTGGAGGTAGGGAGATGATAAAAGGAAAGGTAAATGGGATGAGGGGGTAATTAGAAGTGAACAGTTTTGAAGAGGTACAAGGTCAAAAGAGAGAACAGAATAAATGGGAGCAGGATAGGATGGAGGGAAATGTAGTTAGTCTTTCACAGCATGGCTGTTATGGAAATGTTTTGCATGATTACACATGTATAATCGAAATTGAATCGCTTGCCTTTTCAGTCAGGATGGGTGGGGAGGGAGACAAATGTTAAGAATTGTTTTTACATGCAGTTGGGAAATAAGAAATACAGGCAATGGGGTATAGAGATCTATTTTTCCCTACATGAAAAGAGAAGGGGAAGAAAGGAGGGGGTATGATAGAAGGGAGGGTAGATTGGGGGAAGGGGTAATTGGAATGCACAATGTATTAGAGTGGGTGGAGGGGAGAGATGGGGAGAAAATGTGGAACTCAAAATCTTGTGGAAATGAATGTAGAAAACTAATAATAAATAATTAATTAAAAAGGAGGAGGAAGAGGTAAAGAAGAAGATGAAGAAGAACAAGAGAAAGAAGAACAAGAAGAATAAATAACAGCATTGCCCAAGTTGAACTGACCGGTTGGGTCCCCAAAGGGCAGCTACTACTACTCAGATTGTTGTTCATCCTTTCTTCTGAAAGATGACCAATGATAGCAGGAAGGTGATGGTCTTAACTTGTAAGTGAATTGGATTAAGTGAGGCAGAGCTGTGCAAAGTCATCAGTCCCACTCTGTTCTCCAGAGTCATAGGAATCCAGTCGCAAGACATAAGTCAAGATGACTGGCAATGGCCCAGGATGCAGTGGGAGACCTTGGTCTTTTTTTTTTTTTAATTTAATCGATGTGCAGACTACAACATGTGAAATAGCAGACTTGACAAATAAAGAGCTGGAATTAAAGTTACCAGGAAAAATATCTACAATTTCAGATATTCAGATGATATGACTCTGATGGCAGAAAGGGAGCAGAATTAAGAAGAAAGCCTCTAGATTGAGATGAAAGAAGAGAGTGTAAAAGTGTAAAAACTGGTTTGAATCTTAACATTGAAACAAAAAACCAAACATAGATCATGACAATTGGTCCCATCATCTCCTGGAAAATAGAGGAAGAAGAAATGGAAGAGTTGTCAGGTTTTCTATTCTTAGGTTCAAAGAGGACTCCATATAGCCTTGCAGATATAAAATTTAAAAATGTGTTCTCCTTGGAAGGAAGGTCATGGTGAATTTAAACAGAATACTAAAAAGCAACGACATCACCTTGCTGACAAATGTCTTTATAGCCAAATTATGACTTTTCCAGTGGTAATGTATGGCAGTGAGATACAGACTATAAGGAAAGTTGAGCTCCAGAGACAAAACTGAGTGCTGCAGAATTAATGCTTTTAGATTGTGGTGCTGTAGAAGATTTTTGAAACAGTAAGGAGATCAAATTAGTCAATATGTAAAGAAATTTATTCAGGCTATTCATTGGAGGGACAAATACAAAAGCTGAAGTTTAAATACTTTGACCACATAATGAGAAGATAGGGTTCACTGGAAAAGACCCTGATGTCTGGAAAGAGTGAAAGCAAAAGGGGAAGACAGAGAATGAAATGGATAAATGAACACGAGCTTAGACTTCTTGAGAGGACTTGGCATGCTATGGTTCAGGGGTCATGAACAGTTAGACATGACTGAATGAAGGAACTAACAACCATAAGAAAAAAAAGTCTTTTCAATTAATTTCCTTCTTTTATTCTTCTAAGGAATGTTTTTATATTTTTTAGAGATGTCTTGAGTTTGACTGAATCATTTGTCTTTTAGATAATCTAAGCAGTCTGTAGCTATTTGAAAGGGATGTCTTCTTTTATAATCTCATCCTGATATTCACTACAACTATGTAGAAATAGTGATCATTGTGAATTTATTTTATATCCTGCTTCTTCTTTGAAAACATTAATTTCCTAAACTGGTTTCATTTTAATTATTTTGGTATTTTCTGACATCTTTATTTGTACTTTGATTAATTTTGTAAGTAAAGATCCATTTGCTTCTGATCTCAGTTATAGTGGCATATAATTGCACATATTAGTTTTTGACAATTATTTTTATTTCTTTATTTCATTTTTTATTTTTGAAATTTTGCTAATTTTTTCTTCCTATCTAAAAATAAAAGATGCCAGTCATTTTGTAAACTAGTCTTTAGATTTATTTATTATTTCTATACTGTTTGCCATTTTGTCTGCTTCATCTCTAATTTTCAAGAAAGTATGCTTTATTTTTTTGAATTTCTTGATTTTTCAGATATTAGTTGTATGTTCAGTTAACTATCTTTTATATTTTCAATGTACATTTTTTAGGTATGTAATTTTTTTTCTAAGAATTGCTTTGATTATTGCCCCCAAATTATTCCTATGTTGGTATATTTTATCATTCTATTACCTGTTATTAAAGAGTATCTATGAATTAAAATTTGACTCATTAATTAGTTGAAATGTCTTTAGTTAGTCTCCATGACAGTCTGTGAATTTTTACTTTTGTGTTCTGTGTTAATTACCATTTTTAAAATTATAATCTGTAAAAGATATCTTCAATATTTCTGATTTTTAGCATTTATGTATAATTACTTTGTGTCCTAGCACATGGCCTATTTTGGGGGTCTGTATTCATTTCTGACAATATATGTATATGTATACGCAGAGAGATATGAATAACCCTTTTGAGAAGATGCTAGAAGTCTTTCAAATCTATAACTTTCCTCTGAATCTGTTTGGTGTTATATTTTTTGCTTAACATTTTGTTAGACATACCAAATGTTGAGTGAAATATAATAAAATATTTTTTATTATTTTGCAATACAGCCACATATTTTGAGTTCAGCTAGTTTTTATTTCTTATATTTAGAATCTATTGAATTTGAAGTACATACATATATAGCTATAGATGTGCATATTTATATTTACATATTTGCATATTTCTATGTATACATATTGATATAAATACATATATTTATATATTTGGATCACACATATTTGTGTAGATATAGTTTAGAGATTTGTATTATATTTGTATACCTTTTGTATTTATTTATATGATATGTATTCATATATACACACATATTTAATTACAGTACTGTTTCATTGTCTGTGACACTTTTAAGAAAATCATAACATAAAGTCTTTGAGAATAAAGTTTGTTTTTGCTTTTTGCTATTGTTGTTGTATATGAAGGACTTTGTTCAATACCTATCATATAGTAAGAACTGAACAGAAACTTGTTGATTGATGTTTCTCTGTTAACTTCAATATTACAAAAAAATTAAAAGTATTGAAGCATATATTTATTTATTTTTTTAGTTTTTAACATTCACTTCCACAAATATTTGAAATCAAATTTTCTCCCCATCTCCCCCCACCCCCCACCCCAGGATAGCATGAATCCTATCCTCCCTTTCTCCAGTCAGGCCTCCCTTCTATTATCCACCCTTCTTCTATCCCCATTCCCCTCTATTTTTCTGCAAGGAAAAATAGATTACTATACTCCATTACCTATGTATCTTAATTTCCAGTTGCATGCTAAAACAATTTTTAACATTCATTCTTAAAGCTTTGAGGTCCATATTCTCTCTCTCCCTCCCCACCAACACTCATTGAGAAAACAAGCAATACAATAAAAGTCATACATGTGCAACAATGCAAAGCACTACCATAATACTTATGTTGTAAAAGTCAAACCACATATCCTACCCTTTCTTTATTCCATTCTCTCCCTTGACCTGTCCTCCCACAATAGTGTTTGCTTCTGATTATCTATTTACTCAATTTGCTGTCCCTTCTATTATCTTCCCTCTCCTATTCCCTTCCCTTCCTGAAGGGTGGAATAGATTTCCAAATCTAATAGAATGTATATTATTCCCTCCTTAAGATAAATCCCATGACAGTAAGTTTCAATAATTTCCTTTCATCTTCTCCCTTCTTTCCCTCCATTGTAAAGACTCTTTCTTCCCTCTTTTATGTGAGATGATTTAAGGGCAGCTAAGTGGTGCAGTGGATAGAGCACCAGTGCAGGAATCAGGAGGACCTGCGGTCAAATATCACCTCAGACACTTGACACTCACTAGCTGTGTGACCTTAGGCAAGTCACTTAACTTCCATTGCCTCATCCTGGGTCATCTCCAGTCATCCTGATGCATATCTGGTCACTGGATTCAGATGGCTCTGAAGGAGAAGTGAGGCTGGTGACCTGCACAGCCTTCCCTCACTTAAAACAAAATCAAGTGCAAGTCAAGTCATCATTTCTCTGATGGCATAGTCTTCTTCAGCAACAAAGAATGAACACACACATGTGAGAAGACTTGCTACATTCTACCTCTCCTTTACTCTTACTCCTAGTACATTCCATTCAACAGTAAATTGTTTTTTTTTTTAGGTGTTCTCCCTTCATATTCAGCTCACCCTCTGCCTCTATGTGTGTGTGTGTATATATATATGTTTATATATACATATACACAAATACAAACACCCATGTACATATGCATACCTACACATATATGATATACATACCCATACACACTTACATATATATGTGTAAGTATATATTACCTGAACTACTCTAATACAGAAAAAGGTTTCATGAGTTACAAAGAACATCTTTCCACGTAGGAATGTAAACAGTTCACCTTTAATGACTTCCTTAAGCCTTCTCTTTTCTGTTTACTTTTTCATGTTTCTCTTGATTCTTTTTTTTGGCATCTATGGATGACAGCGCCTTGAATATTTATTTTTTTTTAATTTTTTATTTTATTTATTTATAAATGTTCTACAATCACTTCCTTAAAATTAAGATTTTATCCCCTCACACCTTCCCCCCGCTACCCCCCTCCCTCCCCATGACAGCATACAATTCTGTATAGGTTCTACATATACTTTCCTATTGAGCATATTTTCACTATAGTCATGCTATGTAGTCGCACTAACATAAGTGGAAGAAATCATATAACAAATCAAAACATAATACACTAAACCCCTCCCCACACACAAACATGATCTGCTGCATTCTGCA
>CM053773.1:81493787-81608971 GCA_028658325.1 Potorous gilbertii | reverse complement strand
CATTTCTTTTCATTAGACTCTTTGATATTCTGGACCTTTTGTTTTTCCAAATGAATTTTGATATTATTTTATCCAGCTCTAGAAAATAATTACCTGATAGTTTAATTGGTATGGCACTAAATAAGTAAATTAATTTTGGTAGAATTGTCATTTTTATTATATTAGCTCAGCCTACCCATGAACAACTGATGTTTTTCCACTTACTTAAATCTGACTTTATTTGCGCAAAAAGTGCCTTGTAATTGTGTTCATATAATCCCTGGGTTTGTTTTGGCAGGTAAACTCTTAAGTATTTTATAGTGTCTACTCTAGCTTTAAATGGGATTTCTCTTTCTATCTCTTGCTGTTGGACTTTGTTGCTCATGTATGTTTCTCTTGATTCTTTTACTTGAAAGTCCAATTTTCTATTCAGCTATGGGCTTTTCAACAAGAATCCTTTTTTCATTGAAATTCCATTTTTTCCCCTGAAGTATTATACTCAGTTTGGCTGGGTAATTGATTCT
Source organism: Potorous gilbertii (assembly GCA_028658325.1). NCBI lineage: Eukaryota > Metazoa > Chordata > Mammalia > Diprotodontia > Potoroidae > Potorous > Potorous gilbertii. The sequence goes on along the minus strand of CM053773.1, from coordinate 81,608,468 downwards.
TGGTATTAATCCCATCTCCTTTGACCTATGGAATATCATATTCCAAGTCCTTTGATCTCTTAGTGTAGAATCTCCTAATCCTGTGTTATCCTGATTGTATTTCCACAATAATTGAATTGTTTCTTTCTGGCTGCTTGTAATATTTTCTTCTTGACCTGGGAACTCTGAAATTTGGCTATAATATTCCTAGGAGCCTTCCTTTTGGGAATCTCAGGAGGTGATCTGTGAATTCTTTCCATTTCTATTTTACCTTCTTGGTCTAGAATATCAGAGCTTAATAATTTATTAGAAGATGATGTCTAAGCTATTTGTTTTTTTTATCATGGTTTTCAGGGATACCTATAATTTTTTAAATTATCTCTCCTGGATCTATTTTTCCCAGGTCAGTTGTTTTTCCAATGAGATCTTTCATTTTGTCTTCTATTTTTTCGTTTTTTGGTTTTGTTGTATAATTTCTTGGTATCTTATAAAGTCATTAGCTTCCATCTGCTCCATTCTAATTTTTAAAGAACCATTTTCTTCAGTGAACTTTTGAACCTCCTTTTCCATTTGACCCATTTTTAAAGCATTCCTCTCCTCATTGGCTTTTTGGACCTCTTTTGCCATTTGGGTTAGTCTATTTTTAAAAGGTCTTATATTCTTCAGCATTCTTTTGGATGTCCTTTATCAGGCTATTGACTTGTTTTTCCTCCACCTCTCTTACTTGAATCTCAAAATCCTTTTTGAGCTCTTCCATGGCCTGAGATAATTGCGTGATTTTTTTTTGGAGATTTGGGATGTAGAAGCCTTGGCTTTGATGTGTTCCTTGGATGGGTATGCTCTGTTATTCCTCATCTGAAAGGATGGAAGAAAACACCTTTTCACCAAGAAAGTAACCTTCTATAGTCTTATTTTTTTCATTTTTGGGGGCATTTTCCCAGTCCTTTATAAAGTGGAGGGTATACTCTGGGGATCTGTAAGTTCTCAGTTACTCCAAGGTGGCACAATCAAAGGAGAAGAGATTACTCCTCTCCTGGCCTGCACTGTGGTCTGTGTGCAACCACAAGCACTCTTTTCTGCCCTGGAACTGTGAATAATATCCCTCTCCATATCTATCATCAGCTCCACCATGATAGGCAGCACTTCTCCTCACCTCAGGACTGCCACTCAGGGCTGAGATTCAGATCAGCAGCTGGATACTCCCAGGGTTTTTAGGCAGAGGGCTCCAAAAGTGGATGCTGCTGCTGCCTGGGGCTGGAGTTGGGACTGGACCTCACTCCCCTCTCACCCAGGTGAAATAGCTTTCTTACTGACCTTTGAAGCTAACTTTGGTGTTTTCAGGTTGAGAAATCTGGAAACTGCAGCTGCTACCTCTAATTCTGAGCCCTGAAGCCTGCTCTAGCCCTGTTTGTGCTGCATGGCCCAGACTGGACTGCACTCCGCTCCAAGCCTGGTGCAATAGACCTTTCCTGTTGGCCTTCCAGGCTGTCTTGGGCTGGAAATCTGTTTCACTCTGTCAATTTGTGACTTATGCTGCTCTAGAATTTGTTTAGAGTCATTTTTACAGGTATTTTTTGGGCTATTTGGGGACAGCTTCTACAGTTCCATCCTTTTACTCTTCTATCTTCAATATTATAAAATTTTAATTTTTTCTTTTTCTGATAGCATGAAAAAATGACTTTTTGAATTTCTTGTATAAGGTCAATGAAATGATTTTCTTTTTGTATTTTCATTTTAAAAATGTGTATCATGTTAAGCAATTTTGTGGTTATTTTTATCTTTCATCTTAATGAGAGTTTAATACATTTGTATTCAAAGGTGTAAATGTTAAGTAAGCATTTTTCTCTATTTAATTATTTTTAAATTTCATTTTTAGTTTTAGTCAGAAAAAAGTCCCTGTAATTAATTTGGCATACACAAATTTGATTTATCTTTTCCTATGCCCTTGATGACTTTACATTATCTAAGTTTCTTAAATTTTCGTTAATTGTTCATATATATATATATATATATATATATATATATATATATATATATATAATTTATTTTATCTTCTTTCCTGACTCTCCCCAATTTCAAAATGAGTGGAGATTGATATTCTCATTATCATGTCTCCTATAATAATAAGTATCCCCAAATTATCCAAGCTCCTACCTTAAGTGATAGAAATTTGTAGTGCTTTTTTATAAGGAATTTTCATTTATTTTGCCCCATTACATATTCTTTTCCTTATTATAAATCTTATTTTCTTTTATTTGAGCTATATATTTATGTTCTCATATTCCTTCTTAATTATTACAGTGTTTCATGAACTGAAGAGCTTGTGAAAAATAAAAGTTGGTGTTCTTCCTCATAATCACAATATAAACAGGGTAAGGTTCATTGCTAATAATAGCAGATACATAGTCATTTTTTAAATAATCTTAATAGACATATTTGTCTCACTACTTGTTGAATACGCTTAGCATCATTAAAAAAACTGTGACTTGTACATGAGTATAGGAAGTATTATCTCTACAAAATAAAGATGTCCGTATTTACCTGTCTGTCTATCTCTCTATCATCTATCTACCAATCTTACGTTAAATATTAGCAAAGTCAAATATGCAAAGAAGTTCTAATAATTTTTTCCTGTAGTTCAATATATTGTCTTGTATTCTTATCCACTGATGTATGAATTCAATTAATTAGTACTTTCCTGTCTATTGTAAAACTTTCTAGGTAATTTTATTGCAAAATTTCCTGTAATATGGTATTCAGGTTTTAAATCAATTGTGTTTTTTCCTTCTGGAAATCTATTCTTTTTAAATTATCTCAAAGCATCCTTACTCTGAGGACAGTTACTTTGATTTTTAGATTATTCATTATTTTATTTCAAAGTTATTTTCATTTGCTTCTCTTCTGATATTTTTTTTTCACTGAGGGGTTTTGGTTCACATTTCTTTAAATTTAACAGTTATTCATTGTGTTGTAGTTTTTTCTAGAATTTTTGTTCATTTTCTTTCTCTTTTTAAAATATGCCTCAGTATTGATATATTTGCTAAGGAGATCAATTTATTACCAGTGTTTCTCTCCCAGTTTTTTTTTCTGTTCTTGGAACTGTGTTTCTGACTTCATCCTCATTGACTAGTTCTTCTCACTTCCATTGTCATAGCAACATTTTTCCTGTTCAATCTCCTCAGGCTACTTGACCTTAGTATTAACAATTTGGAAGCTGGAAGGGGGTTCTTCCTAGGCCAATGGCCTATGTAAATTCAACCAATAGAGGATTAGAGATAAATGTATAGTCTTCCTTTGAAACAGAAAACCTTTCCCTTCTAACCAGATCTGTACTACTCCTCACAGTTGTACTTTCTTTCATGTGATCAGGTAGTATCAAAATTTTCTGTGTCTTTTAAAGTTTGTGCAGATAGGAGGAAGGTAGGATGGAGAGACTGGATAGTGAGACAAGGTAAAGATCAAGACAGTCAGATTGGAGCACAAATCTATTAGGCTATTTGCATTAGGTGTGGAGCCCAGAGGTAGACTGGGACTAGGATCCTTAGGATAAGTGTGAGCTTTAGCTAATTTGGCACTGTTTTTACTTCAGAAGGCTTTACACTATGCAGAAATATTTTTGCCTTCTCTCCTTATTGTCATTTCCATTACTAAATATTTATTGCATTCTTTACTCTTGTGAGGTTGCATGGGGGGTCGGGGGGGGCAGTTATGTTGAGAAACCCTATGATGCTATCTTTCTAAACAAGCCCTTTTGCCTGTATTCCCTCCTTCTCAGTCTCTACAATCTTCCGCTTGGTTATTTCAAAAGTTTTCCATTATTTCAGTTATCATGTATGTATGATTACCTCCTAAATCTATCTGTCATTGTGTCTGTCTGTCTGTCTGTCTGTCTCTCTCTCTCTCTATCTGTCTGTCTGTCTGTCCCTCTCTCTCTGACTTGACCAAGGTATAGTAAATGATAAAGCCAGGACTGAAAGATTAGCCTTCTTCTTCTCAAGACAATTTTCTTTCCACTGCACCTCATAGTCCTTGAGACTTTGATTCATTTCATTCTTACAACTACATCTATGAGATTTATGCTTATGAGGACCCTGAGATGCAGAGAGAAATTATGTATCCGGAGGAATCTCAATCTCAACATATCTAAAACAGGGCTCATTTCCCCCACTAAAACCTTATATTTTCTAAATTCCCCTATTACTATCCAGCATACCACTAGTCTTCCAGTTACCTAATCCTACAATTTCATTATCTTTGACCCTTCACTCTCACTCTCCACATATCTGATCAATTGCCAAATCTTATCATTTTTACATTTATAACATCTCTTGAAGATATCCCCTTCTCTCTACTCATTATCTTCCACCTTAATTCAGGCCCTTATCACCTCGCCATGTTCACTATTTCAATAGTACTCATAAGATCCCTTCCAATTTTTATTCAGCTCCTACTTTTCACCTTATTTAGTGCTAGTACAGAGCTTTTGTAGTGACTAAGTGCACAGTAACAATACTGGCAGAAATGAAAGTGAAGACGATTGCAACACCTTCTAATTGATCCTCTCTATTCCCTTTATACCACTGTCACTGGTTCCTCAAGCATCAGTCTAATGGGTAACATCCCAAACAAATAATCAATTTATCAACATTTTATCCTTTATAACATATCTAGGATATCTCAAATCTGGTGTCCATTGAAGTATAAATCAATTCCATTTCAGATCTTTATGTATAAATATCCATCATTAGCACCTGATTCTGCCTTCTGCTCTTCAACAAACTCAAGAAATACTTATTAAACATTTACTGTATCCAAAACACTGTGCTAGGTACTGAGAATGCAGTAACAAAATTTTAAAACTGGAAGTATTCTCCTTGACTCAAATTTCTTCCTTTTTCTACTCACAACTATTAAGGCAATTTTTCTATGGTCTGGGTCTAATTTTGTCACCCCTGTGATCAATGAACCTAACTGGTTCCCTCTTATTCCTAGGATCAAATATAAATTCCTTTCTTTCACTTTTTAAGCTCTTTATAACCTAGCCCCATCTTACCTTTCCAGTCTTCTTACAACTTAATTCACTCCTTGGGCTCTATTATATCTACCTGTCCCAAGGCATATACATGAAATAAGTTATCCCTTAGAGTGGGATGGGCCATTTAGAAAGTTGCATTAACTTTTTTGGGTCACCACCAGATCATTTAATTACTCCTTTAAGCCTTGCTTCATGGTATTTGGCATGGAGTGCTTAATAAATGCTAATTTAATGAATGAATGGATTAATAGATTGGTCTCTGCCTAGATACTTGTCTGACTTTCTTATTTCTGTTAACAGCACCATGATTCTCTCTGTCACTCAGATGCAAAACATTGGAATCATCTATGAGTCTTTGTATTTCTTCTTTCATTCAATCAGTCAATCACTATCGATTCTATTTTCACAATATCAATCAAATTATTCCCTTATTGTTCTATCAAATTGCCCGCACATTCAGATACTTTCACTGATACTCTTGAAAAAGTCTCTTGTCTGATCTCTCTGGTCTCCCAGCCTTTTTCTCTCTAATATATCTGAGACACAAGTGTCCGAAGTATCAACTTCCCACTGCGCGGGTGTGACTCACTGCACAAGCCTTTGGTATGCTTCATATAGCATCCTCTATCAATGAATCAAAAAAAATATAGATATGTATGATGGGTAAGGCATTGTGCTCAGGGCTAGGGATACAAAAACAAATATTAGAATTTTCCTGCCCTCAAGGAGCTTGAATCTAAGGGACAAAACTCATATGAGGAGTAGTGGCTAAGTTAAGAGAGTTTTGTTCTCCTCTTCTAACTAGAATGAAGTGATTGGATAGGTTATTGCTATCCTTTCCAATAGAAGTAATATTATTTCTTTGAGACCAGACACCTTAGACTGATAATCAAGGCCCTTTAAATTGCACTCCATCCTATCCTTCCAGCTTTATCTTTATTCTATTTTTTGAAGATATGATGTTTGAACAACTTGTACCTATTACTGTGATAATATATCTTGGTCTTCTGAAATTTCATAGGATATATGAATATAGACCTGGATAAGATAGAAACAAATATAGAGACAGGAGATATATAGTCAATTTAGATAGAAATAATATAAATATAAAGTAGGGGTAGCAATAGAAATAGAGTTAAGAGATAAAGATTTGCTCTGGACCACAGATACAGATAAGCAGTCCAAGATAATAAGAAGGTTTAGTGATTTGCCCCTACTAATATGGTATAGAAGCATCTTCGGTCTACTCTGCCAGGCTGATTCTCACAAACTATGCAGAACAAAAATGTATAAGGGCATTTGGTATAAGTATTTCAGAAACTTCAAATAGGATTCACCAATTGCACTATAGTCATATGCCAGAGTAATATTTTGTGAAAGATTTCTCTTTTTGACTTAACAAAAAATGAAATGGAAAATGGATGCCTTACAAATCCAAACTGCACAGCATTTAGAAATAACTCTTCAATCTCCAACACTGCTAATCATGTAGTAGTGGTGAATATTTTACAAGTAATGGGATCTTTTGCTGTCTTTTCGATCATATCATATATGTTTTCATGTAATCAGAGGGGCCTTCAGAGGTCATTTAGTCCAAGAATCTCCTCCCTCACCTACATAAATGCTAGTGAGTTGTCATGTAGTTTTTGCTAAAAAATCTCCATAGCATTAGAGAATTTTAAAGTTGGAGCCAATTATTTTCCTAAAACTATGGCCTGGAATGTATATATGAATTTATGTATATATGTAAACCCTCACCCTAATGACCTGGTGGCAAATTATTTAAAGCTTAGGGTTTTGCTTCCCCTAAGGAGAGGGTAGAAAGGTATTCAATGTATAATATGAATCACATATGGGACTGATATGTATTTCCTATACACAAAAGGACTGGTAAAAACAGAAGACTCACAAAGGAGAATTTGTCAAATCAAATGTAAAACAGGATTCTGAATTCATGTAATTCATGTATTCATGAATGTTCATATCATTATAACATGTATATATGAATTCACATATGTATGTGAACTCTCACCCTAGTGACCAGTAGATAAATTATTTAAAGCTTAAGTTTTGGCTTATGTGTAGGTTTCCTCTTTGGAGGGAGTAGAAAGGTACTCAATGTACAGTATGAACCATGTATGGGACTGATAATTTATTTCCTACAAACAAAAGAAATGCTAAAAACAGAAGACTCAAAAAGGTAAATTTGACAAAATAATTGCTAATAGCTGACATTTATATATATATGTGCTATGTTATATATATAATATATATATGTATATATGTATACATATATGTGTATAAATGTATAATATACATTTGTTTCTCACAACAATCCTGGGAAGTATTTGCCATTACTAGCCTCTTTTTATAGATGAAGAAACTGAAACAAACTGATTAAGTGATTTGGTCAGGATGAGGTTGGAATTGAATTTAGGTCTTTTTGACTCCAGGCCCAGTCCATTACCTACTATGCCATTTAGCTACCCAAACAAATTTCCAAAAGCATCCATGATTTGAGATCCATATAATTTAAGTATATAAGAATATACACAGTGCTATGCATATGTATATGTAAATTCACACACACACACACACATATATATATATATATATATATATATATATATATATATATATATATATATATATATATAATCCATGTATGTATTATGAAATTTGTCTACTATGTTGAATTTGTTCTCTCATTTCTATAAGTAGTAGAGTCAAAGCACCAACAGGAACTAGTATAGTGAAAATCCAAACAGGTTTTTATCAAAGGTTTCAATATAAGAGCAAATGAGCTCCGAGCATACATGAACCCCCTCACTACCTCCCCACAGCCCTATTTCAAAGACTAAATTGGTTGCCCAGTGATCATTGTATAGATATTTTGGAAGTCTCTTTATTCACAGTCTAAGGAAAGGAGGTCACCTGGGGCATTTTGTGGCTAAAAAATGGTTTTCTTAGAAGGTAATTGTTAATAGTTTGGCTTGCGAATTGATTGATGTTCATTTAAATATATTAATTCAAACTCTATGTTCAACTAGAGCTTGTTTACAGGATTTGTGTAAACCCTTGAGAGATTTACTCATCATTCAGTTTGGTTTGCAACATACTAATTCTATTCATGCAGTATTTATCAGCATAGCACCTCTATGCCATCCGAACAAAAATAATCAAGTTATTGCTGTACCAGTGAGATGTCAAATGAAGTGACAAAAGCATAGGACTTTAGTTAGTGATTATGGACAAAGGCCCTTGGAAGGGAGAAATCGAGACTTCATGACTCAGACCAGCACTGCTTTTCTTTCCCAAAGTGTGCGAATATTCTCTTTTTATGCTAGATGATCACTTGATTGGAAAAGGGGTAGATACACAAGGGGTAGATAACCTGTGGCACTCCTTTTCAGCAGGTGAAAGAAGAATAGGATTTAGTAGAATCTTCTAGAATCACATTTTTCTGAAGATACACTTCCCCTGAGGGGAGAGTCACTGGAGATGGTGAAGCCATTTGCCAATACTATTCCAGAGTTATTGGGTCATCAATGCTGTTATTACAGTGGACAAACCCTTCCATGTTTGCATGGCTGTTTGCAATTCTCATTCATAACTCCATATAGATGGATCACATGGGTCTTGATGTGTTAGAGGATGGACATTTTGCTTGAATTCACATGGAAACTGTTCATCTTCATCTCTTTCTATTTGATTAGTTCATCCCCTTTGACCTCACCTCTGAAGTAAAGTTCTCTGATGACAGGGCATACTGCTTCTTTTGCTTTCTTAATTTTAAAGTGTTACAGACTACTCATGCCTACCATGTCCTTCAACTTTGCTTTTTGAGTAATTCCTTCCAAACTCTCATGCTTCTACTACACTAATTTAATCATTTGGAAATTCCCACAGAGTAGACATTTTGAAATATATCAGTTCTTTTATTACTTTAGCATTAAGAATTGCTAATGGATCCAAGGGCTGGGACATTGAACCCACTCACTCTAAAGTATTCCTTTGCTCTAGACCTAGGCATATGATCTGAACAGAGTTTATTTTTAAAAGTAGTCGGGACTTTAATGACTTTTTATCTTTTATCTGGACTTTTTATCTTTTGCTAGTTCAACCCACACTTTAGTGTCCTGGAGAAAGATTACTTAAAGCTTAGGTTTGACTTGTGTCTAGGACTCCTCTGATGAGGGAAGGAGAGGAAAGGTATTAAATATACAATTTGAATCAGGTATGGGACAGATATTTATTTCCTACACACACAAGGAAGGCTAATAGCAGAAGATTCACAAATATGAATTTGACAAATGCAAATGTTAAACAGGATTCAGTAACGTGATACAGCTTTTGGTACAATTGACTGGGAGACTGATCCTTGAAATGTTTCAGAATGTATAGTAGCATTGGAGAGTATTGGTTAGATATTTTACATATTGCCTCATCTGCCCAAATAACTTGCTATTGTCTTCTGATAAGCTAAGCTTGGGCTATTACTCTTATTGGGGCTCTTTTGTCCAAAATCACTGGTATAATTGCTGACCTGACCACCAATCAGCTGCATCAAAAATCTGGACATGTTCTTCTCAAGATTAGGCACTTAATCACTGACATTCAAGAAAGAATAACCAAGAGATGAAGCCTCCAACTTATTCTCAGTCTGGCCTATATAGGATATGTGCTTCTGGTTGCCATGGCTGTGGTGTGGGAATAGGGCTAACTAGCCCCCCTATACACACTTTATGGAAAGTCCTAGGGTTATGATGCCATCTGGAGGGTTGAAGGGAGTCAGCCAGAAATTCTCTCCTTTTAAATGACTATCTGTAACAGTAAGTACTCCAACATAAACAGGGGGACCTGCTATCACATGTTCTTAGATCTGCACTCATAAAAGGAAAGTCAACTTTTGAGGGGTTAATAATCACTTTAATCAAGTATGTGTATCATTCCTTTAACCAGGCACATATATCATTCACCTAATTCAGGGGAGTCAGTAGCCTGAACTTCAGCTTCCCAGAGTTTTAATTGTGGCACTCAAACCTTCTTACAAAAACTAAACCCCAAAGTAAAAACTCACTCTAGTGAATATTTATACACTTTTTAAAGCCAGAGGGCACAACCATAGGACCCACTGCCTCAATAGAAAAAACAAAAGGTATATCTCATCTAATCAAGTTTCCCTCAGTCGGTGGTAAAGATCCTCCCTAATCACATCATTCAGAAGCATTATACCTCTTGGTATAAACAAAAACAACAAAAAGATCCTACTTTGATTGCATCACACTATCCTCTCCTTCTGTCTCCACCTTTCTCCCCTGATCACTCCTACCTCCTGTCAATCAAAGGGCTAGGAAGGACTAAGGGACCATTCAGGATTTACATGGCTATCATCAGCTAGGAAGTGTGCTATGCCAGAAGGTGTAAGTATTGAATCACCATGTCCTGTGAGCTCCCAGAAATTTCTAGGGGAACTCCAAACACATGCTGCCTGGAATGGTCCTTATAGGCTAATTCAACCCCTGCTACACTATCATTATCCTAATGCATTCTCTCCATCATCTTTCCTACAGAAAAATAAATTGTTACATCATTGGTATCTGGAACAGAAAGGAATTTACCATAACACGATATCTTCTTATGAATTTGTCTCCTTTGATGTGCAATAAGTGGGACTACTTCAATATGGTCTCCTGATATTTGACAAAATCTCTATTATAATTGTACCACTGCTGGATGGAAAATTCTATCTTTGTCAATTTTCCTCCTTTGGTTATATTTTGTTAATAAAAAATGTCAGTATACTAAATACATTGTGTTGGTTTTCTACTCCATTACACTGCCCCAACCCACTTTTTATACCATGCTGACGTAGCACTATAGTTTATGACTATTTCCTCCTCCTTTATAACAGCTTACTAATTTAAAAAAAATTATTTGCATTTTAGCAAAAACTCGAAAGTTTTGAACCACTTTACTCAAGAAGTTGTGTGTTCATCCATGGAAATCATACATTTTTCATGTTGTCTATTAATATAATATTGAGATAAACACTCAAGAAACCAAAATTCCATGTCTTCTCATGTGCCCCAACATACAGTTTTTGGTCAAGGGAAACTGCTCATGAATTATTGTCTATTTTAGGGACCACATATTTTTATTTTCTATTCCCATCTTAGTGAGTGGGTTGAATTTTAACATTTTGAATATATCATGTAGTGTGTGTAAGGTTGTGATTTAAGGGATATGCCTGGAGAAACCTTCAGGAAGAAACACTATAAAGGAAGAAGGATAAAAGTATTAAAGTTAACTCTGAAGAATTTAAACAGTGTATAGTCCAGTTTTTCATGTGACTTAAATAAGAAAAAAAAATCCTTTGTTTTTCTCTGCGTCCACAGAATGCCCTCTTAGGCACCTGGCAGTAAATAGGCTTTACTTCCTAGATCCAATTTACTTCAGGCCTGTCGCTTTCCATCCCTGAGAATAACTAAGTTTATAAAGATTCTCTAGCCTCCTGGGCTTCTTAATCATGATAACTTGTATCAGTCAGCCCCCCACCTCCAAAGCAGCCCATTTCTCTTGTTCCACCCCCCAGGAAAGAATAACTTTTATAAGGCAATCTGTTGTAATCCAGTCAATTTTCCTTTGGTGGACTGAGGCCACAGAACAGTACATCCTCTGGAGGGGTCATTCTGAAGGATTTACTCGTGGAGTATGGAGGTTTAATGTACACCTGTAACATTGACTAGAAAACCTAACCCTGCCTTTGTCTACAGCCTCATTCAGTTTATAAGGTGTATGAAGAGTATAGAAATAATATGCATTATTTTTCACCACCTCCATTGATTTGAGTCTATTATGTGATTGAAAAACAAATGCTTTAAAAGTCAAAATACTTGCATTCAACATGGTTTGTGATCTCTTTGGTCTGTCTTTAGGACAATATGAATTCATTAGGAACTGCTTGACTGAGGCAATATTTTCTCCAAGGGTAGGAAAAAGAGGAAAATAAAGTAGAGGCCAGTGGATATCTATTAGTGTTATAATGTTAGCTCTATTAATAGTTAACAACTGTCTCTTCCTAGGCTTCTTAGTCCAACCTAGTTTTATCTATTTTCATTTTTTCTAACCTGTTTTCCCCTTCAGTTTGGTATTTAAAGTCCTCTGAGATATGGCCCATATTTTGCTTCTTCAGTTGTAATGTTCCAATTTTTTTACATGAATATGTCCTTCAGTGACACTTTTATACACCATCGACTAAAAATACGTCATCTTTTCCCATCTCCTTGTTTCTTTTCACACCATTCCATTTGCCCACAATGCCATCCCTTTCCCCTTCCATTCTATGGTTTTTTTACTATTTGACTCAGAATTCACCACCTCTTTAAAACCTTCCTGAACAGTCCAACCTGAAGGGATACTCCTTCAGCTGTGGAAAATATATTCAGTACAATTAGTTGATAATTAATCATAAACTGCTTTCTGATACATCTTTTACCCTTGCCGTGAATTGTTATTCAGATCTTACATTTTTATTTAACTTTGCTCATGTTTATGCTTTATTTCTCCAAATGAAATAAATGTAAGCTCCTGAGGGCAGGGTTGACATTTTGTTCCTAAAATGAATTCCTTTTATAAAATAGAAGCTCAAAAGCTTTTATTGATTTGATCTAATTTCTACCCATCTTATCCCTACTTATCTCACTGCTACTAGGTTTCACAGCCTCACATGCTAACTTTTGAAATAAGAAGGAGGTCATTTACCATTTATATTTTTCATCCCTTCATAAGCTAGTTTCTTTTACTTCTGTCTCTTACGGTAACACTGTCTGTATTCTTTCTTTTAACCAAGTTCTTTCCCTACTTCCTGAGCACAGATCATAATCCCCATCATTAGAATGCTGCCAGGTACGTTGTTCAGAGCTTGTAAAATAGTTGTTACCACTATTACTCAGGCTAATTGTCAATTCAACTAAGTAAGCATTGAAGCAACTACTATGGGTCAGATGCTGATAGGCTCTGAGGATAAAAAAACAAAATGAAGAAATGAATTTATCAAATTCTTAGATTTTGTTGAAGGCAGTTCTTGGTCCTATTTTCTGTGGATAACCAAGACTATTAAAATGATGAAAACCAAATGACCAACCTTTCACTCTAGCAAAGGTATTGGAACTACAACTGCCTCTTGGCCTGAGATGAAAACAGAGCCAACTGAAGAATGTCATTTAATTTTTTTATATACCTATAGAATATTATTTAGAACATTAGTTGGCAGAATCAGTTTTGTTGAACTAAAAGTACAGCTGTTAGATGTTGGTATTTTACAAAGAAATGTTTGTAGGAGAAAGAGCACAGAGCTTATAATTAGTTTAAAATAATTAAATTAAATATATCCATGTCATAAATAAAAATCATTGAAATATGGACTGGAATGCTACATAAAGATAAATATATTTATTTTCCTAACAGTCATTTTCAGTGTACACATCATCATAGTATGAACATGTATGTAGCTGATGTACTGTTCCTTTCACAAATTTTTTTTCAAACCATAAGCATTTACACACATGTTAAAAACCTGAATGTATTTATACGGTAGTTACATTAATATAAATTTTGCAGAAAATGTAAAATAAAAACTTGTGTCCTTCTGTTGGTATCTCCTTATTTATCACTATCTCTACTTTGAAAGTATTCATTTATTGTGATATAAATTTCATTTGCTATTATGTGTCCCATAGATACTGGAACCCTGAACCTGCCTAGATTTTCCAGAGACAAAATATAGCTGCATTACTTCTCAGAGATCTATTATTTAAAGCTCTTATTCTTTTTGAAAAAATAGGGAAAACAAATGTAGCTTGTACTTATGTCTTTGACGGTTCGACACTGCTCTCCTAGAACGGCCCTGACATCTCTTTTCTCCTTTTCACCCTGCCCAGCACAATCTTCTCCAAGACTCCTTGCCGGCCTTCAATAAGGACAGTATGTGTTGTGTAGCAGCTGCAAAAGGCCTCACAAATGCTGGCTGACGAGAAGTGACAGCTCTGTATATCTCTCACTGGCACTGACAGCTGACAGATGGATACCACTCACACACAGAAAAAAAAGCCCCCAGGATGATTCGCCAACATTACTCTCTGTTCATAGGGGCCACATTTGATTGAGTACTGCTCAGAATAATAAGCCCTTGTCGATCCACAGCAGAACCAGTTCTCTCTCATACAATGTCCTGATATTTTTTTCTCTTGAAATATGTACAAACATATACACTGAAGCACGGCTTTGTGGGGTAGTTCTTCACCCACTCACCCCCCAGTCTTTTTCTAGTAAAGAAAAAAAACAGGAAAGGGAAAGATAAAGAGAGAGAGGAAGGAAGAGAGACAGAAAGAGAGAGACAGACAGAAAGACAGAGAGAGAGAAAGAGAGAGAGAATGAGGAAAAGGAGAGATACCTCTACCATATCTCTGTGATCTCAGTGTGTTGTTAGACAGAAAACTGTCTGTATATAACTTAACGTAGCGTCTATTCCTTGATATTTTCTTCATCTTCTCAATCTGTTTGTTATTATCCTTCATACTGTTTTTATTTCTTTCCATACATCAACTCATCTTTAAAAGCTTTGCTGGTTGGTTAGTTGGATGACAGTAACATAAAAGTGGATGAGGATGCATGTTGATGTAAAGAGTGGAGAGGGAAAAGGGAGGGAAGGGAAAAAAGAAGACAGTGATAAAAAAAGAGACACCCATCCATATGGATAGATGGATAAAGATGAAGAAAAAAATAAGAAAAGAGAACACTAAAGTATCTCCATATATAGGAATGGAAAATTTCCCCACTTTTTGTAGTTAAGAATTGGATAATTTTTCAATCTTTTGCCATGGTTCTTCTATTGTCCAAAATGTGCACCTCAGGAGGCAGGTTCTTTGCCAAGAGCCATTTTCCCTTGGGAGAAAGCTTTTTTTGTGGTGGCACCCTGTCCAACTGCCAGAACATAGTAAGAAAAGAAGATGCATTCTCTATGACCAGAGAAACTGACAGCCCCCAGATAAGAACAAGGAGAACACACATCGGAATGGGGGTGAGAGCATCTTATAGTCTATAGCACAGAAATTTAGAACATTGTGATTAATAGTGTCACATTGCACAAAGATTCTCTCCTAAATAATGTTGAAGTATTTAAGAACCCTCTCTTCTGTGTCCCAGTCATGAGAACTTTCTATTGGTAGAATTGCATGAGAAGCTGCATGAGTTGAAGGCAGAGGGCTGAGGTTCATATTTGTGAAGAAGAGGGATCTGTGTGCAAATGGTATTTCCTTGATAAATTATAATATATTCATCTTCCTGTATCTTTTCCAGGCATTCCAATCTTCAGCATCTTGGTGGTTCTGAAATGCCGCTAGTTTAGGAATTGATATGGATAGAAAGAAAACTGAACAAATTACTTGACGTCCACTGGTTTCAATACACTTATATTGGCTTCTATACCTACTTTCATACCAGAACCTCCATTAACTTTGGTTTTCTGTGTTACTTTAAAGTTTTTCAAAGTACTTTGTTCACAACAGGTTTTACAAGTATTATTAACCCCATTTCACACATGAGGAAACTAAGATTGAGAAAGGTTAAAGGACTTTCTTGAGGTAATTTATGGTGAGGAAATTATGGAGGGAGGATTGGAACCCAGGGCTTTTTATTGTAAGTTTAGGGCTCTTTCTACTATATTAAGAAGTATTACCTGGAATTCCTGGATAGACCCAATTTGAGGTTGTAAGTAGGGGGTAGGAAAGTCTATCACAGAGGCATATTTTGTGGTACTTTATAAGCATTTATTGTATTGTGATAGAAAGAGAATTATCAAGTCTTAGGATATGTAACCACTCATGTGTTGACATATCCTTGCTGCCCCCAAAATATTCAATGCCAAGGGCATAGTCTATGTAGCATGATAGAGATGCTTATACAGTGACTTTTCTAAGCCAAGCTACTCTGAGTGAACCTAAGTGGAGGGAACTCTTTTCTCATCAATGTGATTACAATTTTGACCTTGTCCAAGCAGCCTAAGGAAAAGCTAGCTGCCTTAGATTTAGCCTGAACTTATTCTCCAACATGAACAAAGTAGTTTGGGGCAGAAGGGATAAAAGAGGAGATGAAAGAAAGCAAATCATCCGAGAAGTTATTTAGCCAGTGAATTCCTGTGTACAGAGGAATAGGAAACCCAACAAATGTCAGCAGTGTTAGTAGTCATCAAATTTACAATGATTAATGAATACATAGTGTTAGCAATCTTGAAAGTCAGTTCACCCTCTTCTATTTTTAGCCAGATAATATACATATGTAAAATTACAAAGTAACAAGACACATTTTATAAGTCACAGATCAAAATCAGGCTTATGATGCATTCTTACAAATTGGGAGAATTAGTGTACTCATATATTATGAGAATTGGTATATACATATTTTACTATGCCTTCCACCAAAATTAATGGGAATGGCTCTATTGGTTTGCTAGGAATATAACGGTGAAGTGATCCTTTAACATACAGACATGTTTTTCCCTCTAGGAAAGACTCTGAGGAAAAAAACACAAAGAGCTTTACATATCAGAGATAATGAAGCTTCTAAATCTCCCCTAGGCAAATGGCAATACTTTCCCATGTCTTATGCTATGAACTTCAAACAACAATCACAATGTTAACTAATTCTAATCACCTAATTTATCTCACGACTTTATGAAAACTTCATAGACCTGATATATTCCTGCTGAATTTAGGAGGGGAATGCTTCATTAGGAAGAGCATTGGAAAAACATGGGGAAAGGACTCCTTTTATTCCACATACTCCTTTCACTCCCAACTAAATAAGAACAGGCTTCATGAAACTAAATCTTGGCACATTTCTCAGCCTGATGGGAGAGAGGAAATTCTGTGACATTATGTAAGCTAAAATTAAGAGAGTAGGTACCACTGAGAAATTATCATTAGCCTATAAGTGACTAGCATCTATCTTCCTTATTCCATTCCATTCAATGTTTTTTTTTTAATTAAGAATTGACTATAAGTGGAGTTCTGTGCTTCCTAAAACAAAAACAAAATCCGAAAAAAAACTATTGTCCTGGTAAATTAATATGCTTAGTCCATGATTATCTACAGATTAATTATCAGCATGATTCAGGGGAAAGATTGAAAGTAGAGTACATGAATTTCAACCTTGGATCTGGCACTTACCACCTGTATGATCAGTCACAGCTTCTCTGAGCCTTAGTCCCTCTTCTGCTATAACAAAAGGGGTTAGACTAGGTAATCTCTAACGATTCTTTCACCTCTAAACCATGATATTCTGATCTTCTTCCTGAGGGCAGGGATATGTTAGCGATCTAGCCATGGCACTGTAAAAGAACATGGAGCTTGAGTCAAAAATTTTGAGTTAAATTACATCTCACCCTTTGCCAAGTTATATGACTATGGACGAATCATTTAGCCTCCCTAAACCTCAGTTTCCTGATCCAATATAATTCTTATATTTTTATAGATCAATGGTGAGGAAAGTGCTTCAACAGATACAATGCATTATATAAATGGAAGCTAACATTATTGTCATATTTGTATTCCACTAAATACGGTGGAATGCAGTACTTTATACATAGAAAATGCTCTATAAATTTGTACTGACTGAATGAATGACCTGTGAGCACATTGTAGTCTCAGGCTAGTTTCTTTCCTTGCCACTCAGCATTCTAAGACCCACTTCCCTCTGTTGTCAGTAGTAAATCCTTAGTAAACACAAAGAATTTTTAAGAATCACCTAGTTGGGGAGGGCAGAGCCAAAATGGCAGAATAGAAAGATGCATATACTCTAGCGCTTCCCCCACAGCCCACAAAATACCTGTAAAAAATGACTCTCAACAAATTCTAGAGCTGCAGAAGCCACAGAACAACAGAGTGAAAGAGGTTTCCAGCCAAGGGTAACCTGGAAGGCTGACAGGAAAGGTCTATCTCATGGGATGCTGAGCAGAGCAGAGCCCATTCCAGGCCATGCTGCACTGGAAGGAACAGGACCTGAATAGATATCCAGGGCAGAATTCCCAGCAGGGATGGTCCCAGATCCCTCAACCCACAAGAGACAAAGAAAGCTCCAAAGGTCAGTGGGAGTGTGGGAGGTCTTCCTCAGCTGAGTGAGAGGGGAATGGGCTTCCCACAGCACTGGCCCCAGGCGGCAGCAGCAGCAGGAGGTGGGCAGCTACAGGGGCCAAGGAAACAGCCTGGGTCCATTGTTCAGGCAGCTCAGACTAAAGACTCTGGTGAAATTGAGCAGCTAATCTAAATGTCAGCCTTGAACACAGTACTGGGGAGAGGAGGGGCAATAAGACCATTCCCTTGACGAAAGATTCAGAAATCAAGTAACTGCCTGGGAAAATGCCTAAAAAAGGATAAAAAAATAAGACCATAGAAAGTAACTTTCTTGGTGAACAGGTGTCTCTTTCTTATCCCTTCAGATGAGGAAGAACGAGGCATACTATAAGAGGAAGGCAAGACCTCTTCCTCCAGTATCCCCCAAATGAATATGAAATAGTCTCAGGCCATAGAAGAGCTTGAAAAGTATGTCAGCAGCCTGCTAAAGGAAAAGCAGAAAAAAATGCTGAAGAAAAATAACACCTTTAAAAAGAGGTTAACTCAATTGGAAAAAGAGCTCCAAAAAGCCAATGAGTAGAAGGAGGCTTTAAAAAGTAGAGTTAGCCAAATGAAGAGAAGGTTCAAAAGCTTACTGAACAAAATAATTCTTTAAAAAAGAGAATCCACTTCAGGGAAGCTAATGACTATGAGATAAACCAAGAAGTTAGAAAACAAAACCAAAAGTTTGACAAAACAGAAGATAATGTGAAACATTTCATAGGAAAAACAACTGACTTGGCAGATAGATCCAGGAGAGACAATTTAAAAATTATGGGACTACCTGAAAGCCATAATCAAAAAAACAGCCTAGACATTATCTGCATGAAAAAAACTGCCCTGATATTCTAGAACCAGAGGGAAAAATAAATATTGAAAGAATCCACTCCTCACTTCCTGAAAGATACCTGAAAAGAGAAACTCCTAGGAATACTGTGCCCAAATTTCAGAGTTACCAGGTCAAGGAGAAAATACTGCAAGAAGCTAGAAAGAAACAATTCCAGTATTGTGGAAGTACAATCAGGATAACATAGGATCTGGCAGCTTCTACATTAAGGGATCAAAGAACTTGGAATAGGATATTCCAGAAGTCAAAGGAACTGGGATTAAAACCAAGGAACACCTACCCAGCAAAACTGAGTATAACGCTTCAGGGGAATAAATGGTCATTCAATGATATAGAGGACTTTCAAGGATTCATGATGAAAAGACTTGAACTGAATAGAAAATTTGACTTTCAACACAAGAATCAAGAGAAGCATGAAGAGGTAAACAGGAAAGAGAAATCACAAAGGACTTTCTAAAACTGAACTGTTTACATTCCTACATGGAAAGATAATATTTGTAACTCTTGAGACTTTTCTCAGTATTTGGGTAGGTGGAGGGATTACACACACACACACACACACACACACACACACACACACACAGACAGAGAGTACAGGTTGAGTTGAATCAGAAGAGATGATATCCATAGAAAAAAATAATAAAATAAAAATTAAGGGGTGAAGGAGGAAAAAACTGGGAGGAGAAAGGGAAAAAATGGAATGGGGCAAGCTATAACTCACTAAAGAGATAAGAAAAATCTTGTTCACTGGAGGAGAAAAGGGAGAAGGTGAGATGGGAAAAGTGAAGCTTACTCTCTTCACATTTGACTTAAGGAGGGAATAACATGCTCACTAAATTTGTTATGAAAATCTATCTTACACCAGAGGAAAGTAGGAATGGAGGCGACAAATGGAGTGAGGGGTGTGATAGAAGGGAGGGCAAATGGGAGAAGGGACTAACTAGAAGTAAACACTTTTGGGAAGGGAAAAGGTCAAATGAGAGAATAAAAAAGGGGAGGAACAGTGTAGGATAGAGGCCAATACAGTTAGTATTACATAACATGATTATTTTGGAAGTCATTTGCAAAATGACACATATATAGCCTGTATTGAATTGCTTGCCTTTTCAGTGGGGATGAGGAGGGAGGAAAGGAGAGAGAAAAGTTGGAATTCAAAATATTAGATATGAATGTTGAGAATTATTATTGCATATAACTAGGAAATAAAAAAACACAGGTATAGAAATTTATCTTGCCCCACAAGAAAGAGAGAAGATGGGGATAAGGGAAGGGTGGGGTGTGATAGAAGGGAAGGCTCATTGAGGGAAGGGGTAATCAAAATACAAGGTATTAGGAGGTGTGGGGAAGGGCGAGATGGGGAGAAAAATTGGAACTCAAAATTTTGTGGAAATGAATGTTGGAATCTAAAAATAAACAAATTTTAAAAAAAGAAAAAGAAAAGAAAAAAAGGCAGTATGCATACTGGGCTAGCCAAGGACTGGCAAATTGTCTTCCTTTTTTTAATGAAGAGATAAGATAGGGAGATGTAGAAACTGCCAGGGTGAGGAGTCTCTCTACTAAATGAGAGGGTTAGTACCTTCCCAGCAAGGTATCATCTGAAAAATTGTCCAGAGAATGGGGAGTTAAACTACATCATAGAGTCACACACCCAGTATTCTTCACGACAGAATTTGAACCCAAAACTAAGGCCAAGTCTAACTGGATATATGTAAAAAGAGCCTGTCTATGGGAATGTAATCGATTGCTTTTAAAGTGCTCAAAAGCAGTGTCCAGTCACCTTAAATTAAAAAAAAAGAAGAAGAAAAATCACCTAGTCAGGGATGGAGAGCCTGACTCCTCCAGGCTGCATGTCTCCCTCTAAGTCCTCAAGGGTATCCCCTTTGACTGAATCCAAACTTCACAAAACAAATCCTCTTAGTAAAAAGATTTGTTCTGTAAAACTTGGACTCTGTCAAAAGGCTGCAGTCAAGGACCTAGAAAGCTGCAAGTGGCCTTAAGACTCCAGCTTCCCCACCTGGATAGATAAAATAGAGAAGTAAATTTGCTGCACAATGAAAATACATTAATTTTGAAATCTAAATGAAAATGATCCAGGGGTTACTAATTGTTTTATATTTTCCAAGCCACTGTTCCCGTCTGATTGTTAATATATAATTGTCTTTTCATGTTGGAAGCAATAATACCAGGAGTTAGGGAAAATAACTGGGAAGCAAGGCAGCATGCAAAAAGAGGAAAACAGAAACAATGAACAAGGCAGAGTGAATAGGCAATAGAACAATATGTTATGTGGTATTTCTCTTAGGGAAGAGAAGAAATAGGGTAAAGGTGAGAAGGAAGGACATAGAAGTCTTATGACTCTTTTCCTCCATCACCCTAGAGAAGTGATCTGATGGGTCAAGATTTCCATCTTTTTGAGGGTAAGCTCATGGATAGCTTTATATTGTGAGTCTCCTGTAAAGCTTGTTCATAAGACCTGCCTTTCTAGTCCAACCTTGTCTTTCTGGGAGTGCAAATTCAATGAGATGTGCATGCTCATTAAATTTTTTATACAGTTTTTAATGATAAGGCTTAATTAGAATTGATCTTGGAATGAGCCAATATAAAAAAAGCACTCTTATCAAAATGTAACACAACAGTGGAGAAAGTCTTTCTTCTATGAGTAGAAACCATGACCAGTCCTTTCCTTTGTGCTTTTTATGAAGAATGAAATATCAAATTGAAACTTTTCAAAAGCATTTATATGTTTTAGACATTTGTATTTTATTCTCCCTTTTACTTGTAGCTGATTCTAGTGAAAGAATATTAGACTTAGGGGTGAGGAAATGTGCATTCAAATTCACTTTCTGATACTAGTTGGGTGACCATGGTGAATCATTTTCCTACTTTGAGGTTCGTTTGTTTCATCCACAAAATGGGAAGAATCTACCCCCCTCAAAAATTGTTCTAAGTAAAATATTTCATAAAACTTGCTGCTCTAAAGAAATGGAAGTCGTTGTGATAATCCTTAGACAAAGGAATTTCATTTTACCTTTTGCATTATTCTGTGATTTAATTCAATTCAACAACATCCATTGGTTTTATATATATATATATATATATATATATATATATATATATATATATATATATATATATATGAGAGAGAGAGAGAGAGAGAGAGAGATAGATAGATATATGTATCTTTCTATCTCTACCTATCTACCTACCTACCTACCTATCATCTATCTATCTATCTATCTATCTATCTGCTAGGGATAGGTCACTTGCTCAATAAATCATCCCTTCTCTCAATCTCATCTTAAATTATCTTCACTTTTCTACTGTCTCCTTCCTTATGGTCAATAACATGCCCAGATCTCCAAATTCTAAAACTAAAACAAAAATCCTCATTTGACCCTACCGTCCTCTCCAGCTATAGTGTTTTATCTCCCTCTTTTTTCACAGACAAATTCCTGGAAAAAATCTAACTATATTTGCAGGCTTATTTTTGACTACCAATTTGCTTCTAGGCCACCTGCAGTCTGGATTCTGATACCACCATTCCATTCAAACTAACCTCTGCACGCTTACCCCTCAAACTGTATAACTCTTTGTTTCTCTGTCACTTTTGTTGACTACTTCTCTCACCTGGACAATCTCCCAGCCCTTGAGTTTCAGCCTTGTCTCCTAGTTATCACTATATGTGTCTGACTACACCTTCTCAAACTGACCTAAAAACGTGAGTATCTCCAAAAGCTCTATACTAGATCCTCTTCTCCTCCCTGCCGCTCCAGCTCAGTGAATTCATTCATCATTACCATGCAGATAACTCTCAAGTCTAAACATCCATTCCTAGTCTTTCTCCTGAAGTCCCACGCTGCTGCATCACCAGCTGCTTATTGGACATCTCTACCTGGTCGTCCCACAGACATCTCAAACTTAATATGTTCAAATAGAACTCTATCTCCTTAATAAAAAAAAGCTTCCATATCTTTTCCAAGCTTCTCTGCTTCTGTCAAGCATCACAGCATCTTTGATTTGTACAGGTTCTCCACCTCAGTGTCACCCTCCTTATTTCCATTTACTTCACATTCCTTTCTAATCAGTTTCCTAAGAGTGAATGTTCTACTCTCACAGCATATTTCCCATCCATTCCCTCTCAACCCCCATTCATTCACAAAATTTAGTTCAATCTTCATCACCTACCATGTGAGTCATTTCTCTAGTCTCCTAGTCAATTACCCTGTTTCCAGTCTGTCTCCTATGCAGTTTGGCCTCCTTAGAGCTGTCAAAATAATCTTTCTCAAGCATAGCCTTGACGATGTCACTTTCTGCTCAAGAAGCTCCCATGATTCCCTATTGCCTTTAGGATAAAATACAAACTTCAAACACAGGCACTTAAAGTATTTCACAATCTGACTTTAACCTACTATTCCAGTTGACCTACACAGTCCCTTTGCACAGACTTTCCCATGTTTAGACTTCATTCCATCTCTTCCCCTACCACTTAAAATCCTTAAAGTCTAAGACTTAGTTTAGGTTCCACCTGTTATGGGAAAATGTCCCTGATCTCCTTAAATATTAGTGATTAAAGAAATAGGGAAAGGTCTAATATGTAAAATGATTTATAGAAGCTCTTTATGTAGTAGCAAAAAGAAAAAAAATATTACCACCACTACCCCCTTAGAAACTAAAGGGTTGCCTATCAGTTGAATGACTGAGTAAGATGTGACTATGAATGTGATGGAATACTTTTATATTCTAAGTGAGGAAATAGATTATTTCAAAGAGATATCAAAAGGATATATAAACCAATGAGAGCAAAGTGAACATAATTAGGACAATTTATACTATCACATCAATTTTAAAAAAAAAGGAACACATTTGAGGACTTTTATAAACGGATGAAGAATGAAATAAATGGGGCCAAGAGGACAATTTATACAATAACAACACTGTAAAGATAAACTTTTGAAACTAGAAGAATTCTGGTCAATACAATAAGCATCCATGATTCCATAGGACCTATGATAAAATATACTATCTACTTCCTGACAGAGAGATTTAGGGTACAGAATAAGACATTTTTGGTATATATCCTGTGAGGGAATTTTTTTTTTGCTTGACCATGGATATTTGTCATAAGGAATTTCTTCTCCTCCCCTCCCCCTGTGGGATATGAGGTAAGAGGGAGAGTAAATAGATATGTTAAATAAGAAAATGTTAAAATAGAGGGTTCAGGGTTGGGAGATGCTGAAGACGAATAGTAGATGCACTTTCAGATGAAGTCACTATTGTTAGTTCTGATTAATTGATTTGCTCCATAACTTTGTTTTATAAGACTTCCCATTGAATGGGAACAATCTGTAAATGTTTGTGATGTAGACAAACTACAATGAAACTTTAAAAAAATTATTAGTGTTCTCTTCTTCCTTAAATGATTTTTTCTTAACTTACTATTTATTTCATTACAGAATGTAAGCATCTTGAAGAGTGAGTTTACTTGTACTTTTTTTTATTAAATTGTTGTGTGTCCATTGTCTAGCATAGTGACTTGCATGTGATAGGTACTTAATTGAATTTCAATCAATCGCTAAACATTTATTAAGCACCTAGTATGTGCTAGGCACATGTTAAGTGCTGGGGATATAACAAAGAGCAAAAAACTGCTTTCAAGAAGATCACAGTGTAATGGGGAACATAACCTCAAAAACTATGTATAAGAAAGATAATATTCAATATAAATTGGGATATGAACAAAGAGAAGACCCTAGAATTAACGAGGATTAGGAAAGACTTCATGTGGAAGGCAGGATTTTAGCTGAAGAAAGCCAGGGAAGCCAATATATGGAGATTAGGAGGGAAAGAATTCCTGGAAAAGGGGAAAATCAGTGAAAATGTCCAGAGCTGGGAGATAGAATATTGTGTGCAATTCACTTCCCTCTTAGGACACAGGCCTCTCTTGTGGGAAAAGAGGAGACTAGAATTCAATGAGTCCAATTATGTAGAGAAATAGAATGATGAAAATACCGTCTTAGGAGTCAACTGTTCATAGAAGAAGAATTACTTCTTCTAGGGACACTCATTAAACTCATCATTAGGTACCTTGAAAAAAGAATTAAAAGAAAAGCTAGCCACTTCCACCTGCACAGAAATTTTTTTTTTGTTTTCTAATTTATTGTAGAACCAATCAAAATAAAGTTATAATATCATTCTGTGAGAAAGGGAAGCAAACTTAGAAATAACTCAAGTCAGGTATGGAGTCTAGGTATTCAAAGAAGTGCTCTCTTCATGTAGACCACAAGGTCGCTGGAATTGCATGATTTAAAATAGCATATCCACCTGGGCATTTGATATGGCATGAATAACTGATATTTGACTGGAGGGGAAACACTGTGGCATATTCATAGAAGGTTGGGCTTGCCAAATGTGACAATTAGCTAGTCAAGTAGTATTTATGTAGCATCTACTGTGTGGCAGGCACTGTGCTAAGCACAGAGGATACCAAAGTTAAAAAAAAGTCAGACCCTGCTCTTAAGTACCCCATGTTCTAATGAGGGGGACAACATTCAAATAACTGCATAAAAAACCAAGACAAACACATGATAAATTGGGGTAATCCCAGAAGGAAGGTATTCACATCAAGAAGGACTGGGAAAGGCTTTCCATATAAGGCAAGACTTTAGTCAAGGTTTGAAGGAAACCCAGGAAACTAGGAAGTAGAGATGAGAAGGGAGATTCTTTTGGGCATGGGAGACAACTAGTGAATACACTTAGATTTGAGAGATGTAGTGTCTTATGTGAAGAACAATTAGGAGGCCAGTGTCACTTGCCAATGACCTGGGTTCATACCTTGCCTCTGGTACCTATTAGATATGTGACCACAGGCAGTCACTTAACCTCTCTGACCCTCAGACATTTCTCTAGACTATAAGTTATAGATGGGCTGCTAGTTGATGAAATAACAAGCATTCCCTTAATACACCTGACTTGAGGTGTTTCAGCAAAGTCTAAATTATCCTTGTCAAGCATGTTGTAATAGGGGATTCTTTTTCAGGTACTAGATAGATGGCCTTTGATGTTCATTCCTAAATCATCGAAAGATGTGTGTGTGTGTGTGTGTGTGTGTGTGTGTGTGTGTGTGTGTGTGTGCACACCTTCATTTTAAAGTAGATCTGAGGTCCCAAGAAAGGAACATATTTTCAATCTATTTTTTATTAATCCCAAATCCCAATAATAGATTTCTTCTTCTACTGCAGATCAATATTCTCTACAACATATGATCATAGAGAGTTGCCCAGGACACTGAGATGTAAATAATTTGCCTAGGGTCACTCAGCCAATTTTTATCAAAGGCAGGAATTGAATCCAGTTCCTCCTGACTGATAACCCAGATCTCTATCCACAATCCTGCTTCTTTATGTTTATATGCTGTTTGTATGTGCATGTGCATGTGTGTGAGGTATGAAATGGGAAGGTTGGTGACTTAAATTACAGAGCGCATTTGTGATGCAGCTTAGCAATAATATCTCATTCCAAATACAGTGGCTTAATCATCCACCCTGGACTGCAGGGCAAAACGGTGATAAAAACAGATTTGGGACGCAGGGTTCACACATACACATGTACACGTATACATACACGTACACATACACATGCACATATATATATACAAATACAATCTCTTTCTTTACCACAGATCTGGATACTTTTTATGTTACCAGTTTTTGTTCTTGTTTTGATTCACTTCATTCACAGATATATGATTTATAATGATATCTACTGAAACTATTGGATTGATGCAAAAGAACCAGTTACCTATGAAAAGCACTTGTTAAACTAAGTATTTTCTTTAGAAGGGTTCACACTCCATTAGAAGGGACAGATGTAGACTTGGTTTTTCTTGATACCCTATTAATTTTTCCCCCAGCATGCTTAATCTTTATAGCATTATCCACAAATAAGCCTACAATCTATACTATTCTAAACTGATAAGTTGGTTAGGGGAAATGACTTCATCACAGTGATCTGGAGAAATTTGCAAGAAATTACTTCCATTTGAAAACCCTTGCTGTGGAGAAAGGATCACATGTGAAAGAGAGGGGAAGCACAACTTCCCCTTAGATAATCATGGATTAATTGTGAATGGAAAGAAAGAAGGTATATTTTGTTCGTTTTTTAAATCAAAGCTTTTGCTTGAGGGCAGACTCCAGTGCCATGAAAACCCAAATGTTTTCTTTATCAGAGTTCATTTTCTGGCACCTGAAATCCTTTCTTTCATGTCTGATAGGGAACAACGAAGCAGCATAGCTCCCTAGAGATGAGTGATTGTTACCATGGTCTCATAACATATTGGCAGCCAATGTGGCATCCATGTACACCTGTCACTCAAACGAAGTGAAATGCAGATGTGTCAGGAAAGCATTAGTTTAGTCACTGGGAAGTCCCCGGCTGACTCCCATCCCCTACCTCACAGAAAAAACCACCTTAACCCCCACCCCACATCCTTTCAGGTCACACATGTGCCAGTGGATTCAGATGTTATCAGACCTATCAGTGCTATGACCCTACACTATCATATGTATAGGGCAATCCCCCCAAAAGGACAAATGTGCTATAGAGGAAAGAAATGATTCCATACCTATTCTTTTCCAAGCCAAGGAAAGAGGGGGCAGAGCCTAAATAACCTCCATTCTCATTTTATTGAATCCTTAGAGGAACTGATACAAAATGAAGTGAGTAAAAGAAGAATAATTTATATATTAACAACAGCACTGTAAAGACAAACAACTTGGAAAGATTTAAAAACTGATCAAGAACAAAGATTAATCCCAATTTCAAAGGGTTAATTATGAAGCATGTCTCCCTCTTCCTGACACAGAAGTGATACAGTCATTCCCGGTGCAAAATGAGACATGGTTATGACCAATGCAAGAATTTGTTTTGCTTGGATACGAATATTTGTTACAAGGGGTTTCCTTTTCTATTCAATTGTTGGGGGTAGGGAGGGAAAAAATACAGATTTGGTAATTGAAAAAATAATTTTAAAATATTATTCCTCCTATTTTCAGCTGTGAACTGAAATGAAATTCTTTAGGAAGTTGCTTCCTGAACTTTTTTTTAAAAACCTGGGGAATTTAACAATGAATACATTAAAAGAAAGTTCAGGATAATTCCAAAGTCTTGTTTTGAGTAGATTCTGGTTGCTGGTAGCTGTAATTTAGTTCAAGGAATCAATGGTTTAGCTATATCATATGCCTAAGGCAATTTGAAAATAAATTTTCTGTATTTTGATAATTACCCATACAGGCAAAAGATTGGTAATTTTGTCAACAATGTTCGTTTGGTATGGGAATTCTCCCTTCCACAGCAAATCATAACCCCTTTATGATTTTTAAAAATATTTAATGTATTTATTTTGTTTTCAACATTCACTTCCCTAAATTTTCTCCCCCCTCCCTTTCTCCTCCCTCCACAAGACAGAATGCAATCCAGAATGGGTTGTATGCATACATTCCTATTAAACACATTTTCACATTAGTCATGTTGCATAGAAGAATTATAACAAATGGGAGAAACCATGA
Organism: Potorous gilbertii; assembly: GCA_028658325.1. Classification (NCBI taxonomy): domain Eukaryota; kingdom Metazoa; phylum Chordata; class Mammalia; order Diprotodontia; family Potoroidae; genus Potorous; species Potorous gilbertii. Next base: position 81,579,875 of record CM053773.1, on the reverse strand, counting down.
GAAAGAAAACAAAACAAACAAGAGTCTGCTTCACTCTGCAATTCAATTCTAGTTCTTTCTCTGGATGTGAATGGCATTTTCCATCACGAGTCCCTTGGAAAAGTTTTAGGTTCTTGCATTGCTGAGAAGAGCTAAGTCTGTCAAAATCAGTCCTCACACACTGTGTACAATGTTCTCCTGGTTCTGCTCACTTCACTCAGCATCCATTCATATAAGTTTTTCCAGGTTTCCCTTTATGATTTTTAGGAGATAAATTCTAATGAGTTGCTAGGTCTCATAGCTATGAAGAGACAAAGAGACCAATTCTTCCTTCCTCTGCGCCTAGGATCCTTATTTAATCCCATTGCCTTTACTTGACAATAAGGATCTTCAAAATCTTTACATTTAAATTTGAGGAAATGGACTGACTAGGTGTATACCCCCAATAGGTCAGCAGTTTGGTGGTTGTATGTAATTGTTTATGCTTAAGTCTAGTTTCAGATCTTGACTTATAGGAATTAGAGCAGGAAGTTAGAACATTTAGTCTGAACCCCTCATTTTACAGATAAGGAAATCAAGTCCCAGAGGGGTTAAATGATTTCAATACATATCTCCTGACTCTAAGTTCTTTCTACTGTTTCACAGTTCCTGTTATTAGATAGCAACTGTAATTGATTTATGATGTGAAAATGCAAACACAAAAGCTATATAAAGCAGAGATGGGTGTGGGAAAGCAGCCCTTTACATCATGGCTTTGTAAATACATTGGAAAATTTTCAGTAAATTCTGTTGTCAGACTATATCAAATTACCTGGCATTTAAAAGTGCTTATTACTATCTTGGTGGCAAGATGATGAATTTTCTATCCATAGCAACTAGGGCATGGTGATCAGGACCCCCATAGTGATGCAGGACACCAAAATTGAGAGGGTGTGAATAGCCCTTGTACTCCATCAGAGTGAAATAACTGAGATTAGCACTTTGTTAGAAAGCATAAATTGTTAAAATAGGAAACTACCAGATGGTACTCCCACACCCTACTCCCTAATGTTTGCACCCCCTGTGAACTCCTTTATGGAAGGTATGCCCAGTTCTCCCCCTTCTGAGTCTCGCAAGTGTCTTTGCACATGGGGCCATGTTCCAGTGTCTCTGAATATCTCCTTTGGGAAAGAGTCCCTGGGTCTTTCTTGCAACAAGGTATTTGCTTGTTTTTTGTCTCAACTGCTTGCCCAGGGTACATTTTGTAGTCTACCTTTGAACATTAGAACGGCATAACACAATGCCAGGATTATGGTAAGCACTCACTTCTCATTCTCTTTCTCTCTCTCTCTCTCTCTCTCTCTCTCTCTCTCTCTCTCTCTCCTCTCTATATAGCAATCTTCTATCTATCCAGCTACATCTATCCAACTATCCACTTATGACTGATAGAAATCTTTGAAGACCATTTACTAAACTTTAGGATTACCATCTATAACAGTGAAGGAAGTACCATGCCAAATAAATTATAGATCACTGAAGTAAATACAATACTATCATTAAATCCCTAACCTCAAGGACAACTATGCTGTTTACCTTCAAGCCCCAGGGATACTGCATCTCTAAAGGAAGCATTTCTAACACCATTAGTCTCATAGTGATTCAATATGGCTAAGAAACATGAAAAAAATATCCCAAGAATCAGCTTTAGAGGTGACTGAAAGGGCTGTGGAAATATACAAAAAAAAATATGAGTTGACTGTCCTGTGTTACCAATGATTTTTCATGAAAAAGAAAACATAAATTATGACATTTGTAACAAGTAAATGATATGGAAAAGTCACGTTTTCCAGCTCTCTCTAAGCCAAATCCCCTGCTCTCTAGCTTTCTCTTCCTCCTCTTTCTCTTCCTCTTCATCCTCCCAGTAGGAATTTCTTATTTGTTTCATTTCATCTCCAGAGCTTAGCAAGCAAGGTGCCTGGCATGCAGTTAGTAATTATTAATGCATTTTCATTCATTCTTTTATCTATTCATCTATCCATCATCTATACAAATGCAAAATACGATATCCACAAAATATCAAAAGATTTTCCTTAAATTATCTAGAGGATATTCCTTGTTGGTTTCATTAGGAAAATAAAAAAGCGATGGACAAGAATCACCTACAAGGAGGAGAAGAGACATGAAAAAGATCGCAATGTATACTAAAACAAGGAAATAAAGCAAACTGAGGTCACAGATCCATAAAACTACAGAAGTAAATTTATGTAACTTTTGTGTCAAAGGTGGTTATGGAATCTAGGACCTGGGTTGTTTTTGTGGTGCTAAAAGCCACTTGGTTCAGGACTCATCCCTCAAATAAAAAGAAATGTCTACATTAGCACTTTATCAAAATTTATCGGCTAATAATTTTTTGAAAGAAAAGGAAATCAATGAACTTTTTATGCAATTAGAGAATTATAGTAACCCAAACCTAAGGTTCCGCGGTGATTATTTTCTAGTGTCATTAAACATTTCTTATGAGCAATTTTCTCATCAATGTTCTGAATTAGAATTGTTTCTTTAGATTCATAATATTTTGCCTTTAAATGAACAAAGGAATTGACTAAATTCTGGTATCTATTTTAATTTTTACTTTTGATAGCCAATACTTGTTCATATAATTCATTTTGTGGTAAATCCATATCTACATCGGAGGAAAAGGAGAGTCCACCTATGAAGCTAAATGTCTCCAAATGAAATTTACTGAAAAATATTACTGAGAAATATCCTGGACAAGTCTCAGGAGGTGTGAGACAGGTGTCCAAAATCTCCAAGTTTATATCTAGAATATTTATTTGAGGAGAGGGAGAGGTAAATGTTAGCAGTCCAAAAAATGGTGACATCCTAGATTTCCCTTTTATTCTAATAAAAGTTCTCATCACTGATGTGAATCTGTTAGTTTCTCCTAGGGCTTCTGGGTCATTGGTTGGTGAGGAAGCAAGATCTTTTCTGTTATTTTTGTTTTCTGACCTACATTTTGCCATCTTTGAGTCATAAAACTGGTAGAGTGAAATGAGAAAGAAAAGAAAGGGAGAGAAGAGAATCACTCTATCCTCTGCAATGAATAACTTTGCATCTGTCCCCATGAATATGGGGCTTGACCTCATGATCTTGGTTAAACTCTGAGAAACTCTATCACAGTCCAAGAACTTACATCTTGTAGAAGTTGTTTAAAGGTGACAAAGTTTGTTCATGATCTGAATGTTTATGTGAACCTTTTCTGGTCCCTTCATCTGTTCATGCACTCTCTCGGATTACCTTGTCGTTAAAGACTTGACTGGCATCGTACCAATGGTGGAAACTAAGTGTAGCTTGGTGCCTAGACTGCGGAACAACCTGCTGATTTGATTACATCTTACAAAGTATTGGTGCTGGAATTGCAGTACATCTGAATTCTGTTGAAATTCTGGGGCCTCATCTGACCTGGTAGATGCTTTGTTGTTAGAATCATAAACCATTATTGTGGCTCAGACTGAAGGGAACAAATTATAACACATGTTGGGGTGCTTGGGGGTTAGACTGAGCCATAATGGGCTCTAGGATTTGGGACTCTGAGGCAGGAGGTGGGAAGAGATACAGTGCTCTGGTCAGATCTGGGACAACCTGTCCCAAGGAGGACTATTGCTTTCTCTTCCTGGGATAGGAGTAGGAGATATGGGAGAGGGTATGAGATGTATGGAATTATTATAGCTACTGTTGATATCCTTTCCTACCTCTGGCATTTTTTTTCCTACCTCTGGCATCAAAATTTCCTTTAAATAGGTCATATTGGAATTGTTTTATTTGTATCCCATGTCTTTTGCCCCTCATTTTATTCTTTATCCAGCTTTGCAGTAATATTGGTCTTTTCATTAATAAGTCTATAATTTCTCTGGCAATTCAGAAGTGATTGCTAAATCAGTAACAAGCCATTTCCTATCTGTTGAAACATAATCAATTTATTTTTGTGATTTTACTTGATGCTCACCATGCCTAGTGTCATCTGAGTCTTTCTTTGAAGAAAGTATTCATAGGCATGGAAATTCTATGTAGTCTATAAGTCTTTGGCTTATTCATTTTCTACTGCTGAATCATATACATGCACCTACTTATATATATATATATATGCATGTGTATGTATATACATATAGATGTGCATACATGTACATATATATGCATACATATACATATATGCATGCATGCATGCTTTTCGTCATATCAGACTGTATACTGATTTAACTTCTAGGTTCTTATCAAACTCTTCATAGAATTTTTCAATATCTTCATTCTTCACAACAGATATTGATCTACAAATAACAGTTATTTTCATGGTTGTCTTCTTAAACGTAATTGGACATACTAACCACACTCCGACACCACTCAAATATCTGATGACAGAATGTTCTTTTTGGATAGAAGCCCAATAAAATCCACCCTATCAGCTATTTTACAAACATAAGAAGACCCAACGAGCTGTACTTTCTTTCAGCTGCAACTTTCTTCTTTCTTGTTTCATTTATAGTGACAATGTCAAGATTGATACAATTTAGTTCTTCAGTGCATGATTCCACATTTAAGGTTCCAAATGTTAAGTAAATTTTTTATAGATGGTCAAAAATTGGTGACTCTTCACACCCTCTGCCTGATTTTCTGCTGTTTTGTCACTATCACTGCAGAAACATAAGGGGGACTGACAGGACTGAGGGTCATTTTATATTTTTCTTTGTTTCATTTGTGGCTATATCTCAACAATTTGTCACTATGCATCTGGTCTACCCCTGAAGAACTTCTCCATATGTAGTCGGAAAGCCTACACTTTGAATGGCCTCAGAAAGCAAACACAAGTTTTTGCCTCAATCAAACTTGAAGTCATGATAGCACCTGCCAAGGCTGAGCATCATGGCATGGTCCACAGAGATAGCCTTTGAGAATCCAAGTTCACTTCCACACCTCAATAATAGTAGTAATATAATATAATAAGAATGAAGTGGTAGAACGAAAATAACAATAACTAACATTTATCCAGCTCTTTGCCTCAATCGCTGTGCGAGGCACTTCACACGTATCTTATTTGCTCCTCACAATAACCCTAGGAAGAAAGATACTGTTATTATTCCCATTTTGCAGATGAGGAAACTGAGGAGATTTTGTGAAGCAAAGAAAGAATGGGTTCAAATAGAAAATGACTGAAGATGGGGAAAAGTTAATATAAGCATTAAAATGTTACTTTATGTGGATAGAATAAGAGGATTGGATAATTACTAAATCAATGAATGATATCAAGTTCTCTCCATTTTCTATGAGAGAGGTGTATTCATGTCTGACCTTTGCTTCTATGTCCAGAGGAAAGAGGGGCTACTCAGGAATCTCATCAATTAATCAGCCCCAGTGAGATCCTAGGTAAACTTATTTGAATGGCCTCAGAAGGCATTCTGGCTTTTGCCCAGGGGTCTATTTCACATCGTGGATGGGATTAATGAAAGGATTACTTTACTAGAGTCCTGGGTTTTATTTCTAGATTTCCACCACCTATGTGGCTTGGCTAAAACATTTAATCTTTAGACTTTCTTTTGCTTTGCCTTCCTTCCTTCCTTCCTTCCTTCCTTCCTTCCTTCCTTCCTTCCTTCCTTCCTCATTTCCTTTCCTTTCTCTCTCTGTCCCTCCCTCTCTCTGTCTCTCTCTGTGTGTCTTTCTCTCTCTCTCTCTCTCTGTCTTTCTCTCTCTCTGTCTGTCTTTCTCTCTCTCTGTCTGTCTCTCTCTCCCCACCTCTCTCCCCCCCATCCCTCTCTCTCTGTCCATCTCTTTCTCTCTCTCTCTCTGTCTCTATCCTGCTCTCTGTCTCTCTGTCTGTCTCTCTCTTTCCCTCTCTCTCTCTCTCTGTCTCTCTCTCAATCTCTCTCTCTCTCTCTCCCTGTGTCTGTAACTGTTATGATTGCTAACTACCTCACCATTCTAAATGTTTTTGACTCTTAAATGATGTGATAAGAGTAGTTGACCACCTCGTGAATACTCTTCTTCATGGCTTGGCATCTCAGGAATTTTCTAGCAGACTTTTGGTCCTGAATGACACTGGGTGAATGCATTTGCATAAGCATGTAGCGTATAGGCAACTGCTAATGTTCACAAAGCTAAAGTGAAGGAATTTTCCAGTTACTGCAAAATGAAAATTGAAGCCAAGATAGACTATGCAATGTCTAAGTGATGTAAGAAAATGAAAGCTTTTAAGAAGCGAATCATCAAGTTTTGCTCCTGGGCTAATAGCAAAATGGCATTTAAAAAAAGGGGGAACATGACAATGAGTTCAAATCCGTTCATCTTAAATTTGTAAATGCATCACTTTATTGGACCATTTGTCCATTTTTATAAGTTGATTTACGATAACTGTGATGTGATTCATCATGTCATCTTGTAAATAAATGTGACACTTCATTAAACACGGTAATCAAATTTAAGCAGTTCCACTTTCATGTTAACAACTGAGACCTTTACAATGGTATTGCTCCAGAGATACTCCTCCAGTAATGAATGCAGCACAGAGGACAGAGGAGAGCACCAGCGTATCTCCAGAGGGGTGGGGGGAGAACACTTTTGCAAGCAATCAGTAATGAAATTAATAACAACCAGCAATTTGGTGTAACTAAGTTTATTATTTTAGTATGACTAGACCTTTGGAGGGGGGGGAGGATATTGCCAGTTATGTTAATAACAATTAAACCGTTAGATCTCGGTATATCTGTTACCAGGCTAAGAGAAGCCTCTTCGAGACTGCATTTCGGGAGGACATTTTTCATGCTATTTTTGTATTTGCCATCTGGAATGACACTGCAAGCTGGCAAACAGAAGACTAATGTGAGATATTTCCATCACATAGAGTTAGTTACGGATTCATCGGGGAATGTGAGCATCTGAACATCAGTCAGATAACCGTAATTATCCCAACTTTGACCTTCTTGGAGGGTTCAAGCAGCCTCTGTGTTATTAATGTTTGTTTCCTTTTGGAAGGAAGCATACGTCTCATGAGTGATATGCACTGAGGAGACATGTACACCATGCAAAATGCAACAAAGAACACTAGAGTATGACTAAGGAAGCAACTTGGTACAGTAAAGGAGCCCTTTATTTAACGGTACCTTCCAGCCATGTCCCATTTTCACCTGTCTTCTGCCTGATGGCATTCCGTGGAGAACCTAATTCTTAAAGCTTCAAGCATACTCTTACCTGGCTGATGCTATCTATCATACCCATTTATGTATAGCTTATTTCAAATTGATAAATTTCCAGGAAGGGCTCAGGAATGGAATATCTGAAAGATACTGGGTAAAACATTTAGCACTTCAAATATACAGTAGTAACTTCTCCATTCTGCTGACACCACACTGGAGTTTCAGAATAGAAAAGAGCATCAGCCTTGCCTCGAACTAATATTGCTTTTGTCTGTGAATTAGGAATACAGCAATGACAAATGAATCAGACACAGCTTGAATAGTACCTTAACTTGAAGTCTCTGAAATTTTAAATCCATTGAGAATTTCTTATTTTTTAAAGATTGGTTTATAAGAGGAGCGAAACACAAGAATAAAAATCCCAGAAATTGTATCTGTCCGATACAAATCATCTGAATAAAGGGAAAAATAAACTTTCTCATTCTTCTTTTTGTCTTACTTATCTGGCAATATCTGGGAATAAACTGTTACTCACAAGTGAATATTCAAATAAACTAAAACTTGTTAGTTTATGTATACTTTTTAAAAAATTAATTTGGGTTAAAGTGTTTATAAAATACATTTATTCTTCTTGATTTTCTTAAATATGTGGAACCCCAAATGAAATTTGACCTGTTCTTGATACTCCAGGATCACAATTGAAACATGAAATGTCAGAGCTGGAAGAGATTTTAGAAAGAGATTAACTTAACTCCCATGTTTTACAGAGTAAGAAACTAAGGCCAAGAAATATTAAGTGATACTCAAGGTCACATTTTTGTAGAAAAGTTAGGGTTAAAACACAGTAGTACTTCACAATGAGAATCAATAGCTTTATTGTTTTACAATATTATAGTTATCAGATGTGATTAAGGTCTTTAGACCATTTTCCCCTATGCTAAATGGCTCTATGCTGTCATATTCTTTAAAAATAAAAGACAATTTATTAGGAATTAACTTTTAATATCAACAGTCAATTAAACATACATTTATAGTAAGTCACATAAAAATTAATTTCTTCTACAGAATGTCCATTGCTATGATTTTTAATAGCTTGTTATTGGATTCGGAAAACACATTAAACTCCATGAGAATGGAGCCTATATCTTTTCTAAATTTCATTGGCACTCTGGTATCTAGGATCATGCTGTTTTCGATTTCTGTTTGTTAAGTTGAACTGAATTAATTAATTAATACTTTTATTCAGAAACATTTATTAGGTACCTATAATGTTCCAGGAATGGTGTTAGTTGTTAGAGATATGAAGACAAAAACAAAGCAATTCTTGACCTCAAGGAGTTTAAATCCAATAGGGAGGAACATATTAGATAAATAAAAATTATATTCAGATTAATTGAGTATGGGGCCCCACGACCCATATTCAAAATCAATATAGGCTTCATGTAGGTGGTAGAACATGAACTGAAGTTGGAAGAAAACTAGGAATTCTCTGAAGTGGAAATGAGGAGGGAGTGCTTTCCACGTCAGGAAACAGCTTGTGAAAAGTATCAGGGAAATGGAAGCTTGGAGGTCATGTATGAGGGTAAAACTGGTAGTCCATTTGGCTGAAATGAAGAGTGAAAAGTAAAATGGGCACTACATTGTGAAGGTCTTTAAATTCCTAATGGTGGAGCATGTATTTTATTTTTTTTTAGGGAATAGGGCACTATTGAAGCTGCTCGATCAGCGGACTAATATCTAATGTCAGACTTACCCGTTGGTAACATCATTTTGGGAGCTGAATAGAGAATGTATTGGAAAGGGGAAAGATTAGATGAAAGGAGATGAATTAGTTGACTACAGCAAGAGCACCAATGAGAGGTGAGTAGGGACTGAACTGATGTGGCAACAGCGTGAATGAGATAGATGGTGTGGAAATTGACTTCTCAGAACTTGATATCTGATCTTGTTTAGGTGAGAAGAGAGGGGGAGGAGGAGGCCAATGGTTCCCCACCAAGGCTATACTGTGGACTGGTAAACAAACAAAACAAACCAAAAAAACCCCAAAAGACCAACTCTCTACCGTGGTCCTCTCTTTAGCACTGTAATCCTCAGCAACTCAGAGGACTGGGACCTGGAGTTTGAAAGAACATAATGCCATAAGGATATGAAGAAAGGAAAATGAAGGAAAAGAACTTTTAAAATACATACTATATATTTAATATTTATAATAAAAATCTAATCTGTTATATTTGAATAATACATATGAGTGTGCATGTATATGTATATATTATATATAATACATATACGCACATATATATTTAGAATTAAGAACTTTTGGTAGTTAAAGTTTTATGAGATAGTTAAAAACAAAAGATGGGTTTGTTCTAGACCCAAAAATTGCAATTAGGAAACATTAACCTAATACTTTTCTCTTCATTTTATAAATGAGGAAAATGCAACACGGAGAGGTAATGTGTTTTGTTTAGGTAAGCATGACAAGCCAGTGACAGAAGTTGGACTACTGTTTTCCTTCACTTTTCCTTCTACACTCTCTCCATTGGAAAATTAAATCATTTGTACAGCTTCAATTGTCATTTCTTTGAAGATGAATCGAAAATATCCATCTTTAGCCTTTGACTTCTCTTTTAAGTTATAAATTCACATCTAAACCTGGTTGTCCCATCACCACCTCTATCTCATCACCATCCCCTAAATGAACATACAATATTTCTCCCTTGAGTGTACTACCATTTCTGATTTCACCCTTTCTTTTCATGTCACCACAATTCTAAAGTAGCCCTTGTTTAAAATCTTGAGGTTATCTTTGACTTTTTGCTTTCCTTACCTTTCATATTCAATCAGTTATGAAGTTTTGCTGAATCTTCTGTCACTATTAGTTCCTTGAAGCATAAGAAAGGATATCTTTTATGCTTCTTACCAACTGCTTTTTGAAGAAAAACACTATTTCATTTTTGACAGAGAAATAATACAGCTCACTGTGCATGTGTAAGGAAAGAATTATTATTTTCTTCTAATGATGATGAGGAACGATGGTGGTATGTTCAAATGCAAAGATGAGACATCTGGCTTTGAAAAAGCCACTGAACCCACTTGAGTCTCTACCAACCAGGTTTATTAGAGAGTTCTCTGGGGATGACAAGCAGTACATGAGAGAAATCAAGTTGGGAACCACATGAAGCCCCATGGAGTAAGAGAGAAGAGATGGAGAGCTCTTCTCAGTGAATACATAGACTTGAATTTACAAGCAAAAGTTCCCAGTTTTTAGATTTGGGAATCAATTGGGACCAAGGTACAGAAAATGCTTTCTCCTCTCTCTTCCTACCTATTATACCTTAGAGTAGACCCTCATTACTACTTGACTAAGTAATTGTAATAACTTTTAGCAGTTCTTCCTCCCTCCACACTCTGGTCCTCCAATATTCTGTTCAGGAAAATTACATATGAGTCCCAAGTAATGTTTATCCTCCTTTGCCAGGCATTCAAGACTCTCCATTATCTATTGCTACACCACCTTTCCAGTCTTATATCACATCACTTTACTGTATAAACTTGTGCAGCTGCCAAATTGGATTATTTTGTGTCATCAGATTGCATCCTATGACTTTGTCTCCATGATTTTGCTTACATGGGTTGCCTATTGCTAAAGTACCCTCCCTCCACCACTGTGCCTGTTCAGTCCTTACCTATTCTTTTTTGTTATTATTGTTAAGTTAGTTCAGTTGTAGCTGACTCACTTGTTAAAAAATATATAATTTATTTTTCATTTCTCAACATTCACTTTCACAAGAATGTGTCTGACTCTTTGTGACTTCATTTGGGATTTTTTTTGGCAAAAATACTGGAGTGCTTTGCCATTTCTTTCTGTAGCCCATTTTACAGAGGAGAAAATTGAGGCAAACTGAATTAAGTGATTTGCCTAGGGTTACACAGCTAGTAAGTATCCAGGCAGATTTGAACTTAAGTTTTCTTGACTTCAGGCCTAGCTCTCTATCCACTAAGCCATCTACCTGCTCATACCTATCAACTCTCCCCCTACTTAAATACCCTCTTTCAGGAACTGTTCTCTAATTGTCCCATCAATATCAATTTTCAATGAAACCAGAAAGCCTTTGTTTTGCATTTCTAAGACAATTATGTTTGAATTCTAGACCACTTACTCTGTTGCCATCATAAACTCTACTATACTCTAAGCTTTTTGAAGTCATGTGCGATATCGTGAGCAAGCATTGTGTCTTCTCCAATTTCTATAACAATGTTCTGTACAGCATAGGTTATTAGAACACATTCTTTGGAAATGAAATGATGACAGAGGACTAGGGCCTCAGATAATAACCCTGGTTCTAAGCTGAGTATATTTATAAACTGAATCTTCTGGATATGCCTCATCCTTCACCATCTAAGTCATAGAGCTGGCACCACATATATATTTATCCCTATCCTTGGGGGCCAGACCTTGAGGTACTGAGTTCAGACATCTAGCCTTTCTCCTTGCTACTTTCACTCCAACACAGATACCCAGTGTTTAGAAAGCCAATATTTTCACCCATTTCACTCTCCATTATTACATGACTCTGTGGAATAGGGATTCCAAACAATTAGTACTTCCTTAGTGTTATGGCTAACAAGTCAGAATTTCTTATCCTGTGATCCATGAGATTTGTAGTTCTCATATCCTCTGTCCTTGCTACCTCTCCCCAACCTCTTGATCCCTCCAGCTCAATCCTACCCTTCTCTTCTTTCTCCCTATTCTATTCTCCCTTTACATTGTGCCTACTGGAACACTTGCTCTAAAATCCTAAAGCTTCTTTTAAGTCCCTTTCAAGTTTTCATTATCAGAAATCTTTCTTTCTTCAGAAGATATTTCACACCTGATTGTCCATTTAAATGACAGAGAAAGAACTATGGAGTCTAAATGCAGATCAAAGCATACTATTTTCACTGCTTTTTTCTTTCTTATGGTTATTCCCCTTGGTTCTGATTCTTCTTGACAGCATGGCTAATGTGGAAATACGTTTAATATGCTATATATTATATATGTGTGTTCATATACGTATATATAGTGCATATATATGTGAACACGTATGTATATATCATATATGATATAACAGCATATATCAAATTGCATGCCATCTTGGAGAAGGGAGAGGTGATAAGAGGGAAAATTAGAACTCAAAATGCTAGAAAAAAGAATGCTGAAGACTAAACTAAAAATCAATCAATCCATTGTAAAAAGGACTGCAACCAATATAATATTAAAAAGAAAAAAATGAATAAATCCAAGTCCTAGTGCCCTGGGTCCAACACCTGCACCTGTAAATTAAATAGTGATGTGCCCGTGGTGTATTTTAGGGGTCATTATTAGCATTGGCAAACTTTTATTGAATTCTTACTGTGTGCGGGCACTGGGTCTACAAAAGGCTATACAAGGTACGTGTAGCAGGCGTGCAGGCTAGCTCCTCCCTACCAATTTAATGGGAATGGCCAAGGAGTATATGCCAGAAGGACTCTCCTTCCAGAGGTAAGAAAACATGAGCAGTGTGAGAGGAAGAGATTGATTCTCTGAGTTTTATAGGATGTACGCCAAGGAGCCAAAAGCAGAGAACCAGAGGGAGAGGAGGCAAAGTGACAAAATGTTAAGGAACAAACTTACAGACCTTGCCCTTGCTAGCCACTGGATTGGTGCAGCAGAGAACCCTGACACTGGAGTAATGGAAAGGCATGGAATCATGATGAAGAGGAACATTAGAGAATTTATTTTTGCTGCCATTAGTGAGATTGGTACATCAAGGAAGCATAAAGCCTAAGAAACAATGCAGACTTAGACTTTCACCAGTTGTGAACGTGGGACCCCCCAAAGGAGAAGGCTGCTTCCCCAAAAGGGGAGGGAAAAAGGGGGTTTTGACTTGAAAGACATGGATATGAATGAGTACATTTTGTGTTTGTTCATGTGGTTGAACTAAATATCATTGACTTTACGCTTCATGCTTTATTAAAAATCCATGTTTACAATGAGTGCCTTTTTGCAGGGAGCAAAATGAGTCACATACTGATGCTCCCAAATTTTTCTTGGGTGAAAGAAGAAGCCATAATGCTTTCTTGAGAGATACTCACCAAACTGTCCTTAAGGATCCTTAAGGATCAAGGCCTAGTTGAACTCCTGCATTGGAAGGAATAATTTTCTCTTCTTATCTGAGGAAGACCTAAGAATTGGCTGTTTCTGGATGATTCTGATGAAGATAGAGGAATAAACAACAAAAATAAAGGGAAATGAATCGTATCAGGGAAGAGAAAAGTGAGGAGATAAGGAAACAAGATTTTAAAAATTGGAGGCAATATAGATCTGGAGTGAAAACTGTGGAGGAAAAAAATGTTTTTTTTGTAAGAGTCAGAGAATTTGAAATAGTGGAGAGTGGGTAGACATAATGAGAGAACCACAAGTAATTAGAGATCTAAATGATAGGGCTATGACAGAAGAGTGGATGTGGGGTGTCTAATTAACTAAGCAGAAGAAATTTGAAGGCCATCATTTGGAATCAGAGTAGGTTGGTGTTTCTGGTATGTAGGAAGCAATTGTCAGAGTTGAAGCATCTTACTGTATGTAACCTTGAACAAAGTGATGATATGCAAAGTCAAAATGCCAAGGAAAAGGGCCCTACACGGTCCAACTTTCACACTAGGTTATTTTGAGTAGATTATTACCAAGGAAGGTCTTAACCTTTTACCTATCAGTTAGGTTAGGGGAAAACCTTCTGTTGTTATTTATCTCTTTCATCCAGTTATAACTGAGACTTGATTTGAGTTCGATTTGAGTTAAGTATAAATTGTACAGAATCCCATACTTTTACCTAGTGTTGTATTCAATGAATCCTATTTCCTGGGGCATCTTCTGAATATGACATAAGTGAGGAAATCACGGCACAGATATGTTTCAAAATTGTTCATTTAAATGTGTGTTAATATTCCAAAAAAGAATTAAAACAGTTTTAGCACTACAAGTAGGTCTCTAGAAAATCTGAAGCAAGTTGAAAAAAATATTGAAGCAAGTCCATTATATGTAAATTTAAGGAAGAAGAGAGATGACACTCAATCTAGGAAAAAACAGTTAGACAAAGATGAAACAGTTCCTGCCCTCAGGAAGCTTTCATCATAGTCACTATCATCAAGTTATGCTGGGGAAATGGTAAAGTGTAAAGGACTCTAAACTTGAAGTTAGAAGATCTGAGTTTTGTTTCTACCTCTTGTGTTCATAAAAGTCAATTTAATAAGAATATGTTGAATCAGGAAGACTCTTCCTTCTGAGTTTAAATTTGGCCTTACTAACTGTGGAACCCTGGGCAAATCACTTGACCTTGTTTGCCTCGGTTTCCTCATCTGTAAAATGAGCTGGAGAAATAAATGGCAAATCATTCCAGTGTCTTTGGAAGTAAATCCCAGTCACAAAGAGTTGGACATGACTGAAAAACAGCAACCACGTGTAGGGCATTGCAGTATTCCAGCTTCGGGAACTTAGATAAATCATTTAATAACTGTGGACTTCTTTTTCTGCTAACCAATAGACAGTATTTGGCAATTGTCTTCATTCACAAGTTCTTTTTCACCCTTGTCTAGCATTAGAGCATCTCACATATGGTTTTCCTTCTTCCTTCCACTGACCTTGCCTTCTAGTCCAACATTGCTCAACACTTTTATCAGGGGTCCAAAGCACATTCTGGAAAATGAGTCTTTCCCCCCACCCAAATCAGCATCATTTCTTAGTGTACGTGAGCCCTTCAACCTCTCTCTCAACCCTTTGTAAGGGGGCTAAGGAGAATGAAGAAAGGGGGAAATAATCTACCTTCTGCTAACTTTCATATGTGCCTGCTATAATTTTCCCACATTTAAAAATATTCGATCCTTTCAAATTATGCCATTAAACAGAATAATTACACAGAAAATTAGTGAATGTCACATAGTACAATTACATACAAAAGACCAGATCTATAGTTTATATGTATATCGCAATCATTTTCTTGCCATTTTCCCCGACACTTCATCCACTGGACCTAAGGATCATACCCATGGAGACTTAATCCCCTCATCTCTGGAATTCTGTCCTTGAAGCTCCCACTCTGAGTGCCACCGGAGCTCTCCTCACTGGTGAGTTCATGAGTACAAACTCACATTGCCAATTGACCTACTATATTTAGATGGACCCAATCATGCTGTGTTGTCCATTTTCTTACCCTCTTCCTTGCTGCCATGAAACTACTCTTTCCCACCTCCAGCACAAATTGTTCCTCTAGGAACCACAACCAAATCAATGCCATTATGATTACCAGAAAGGGTATGCTAATAAATTTTCTACAAAGGTTGCCCTTGTTAGCCTCTGACTTCCCAAACCCAAAACCTCATCCCTGGTCATCACTCTCAATATGTGCTGTCTCTGGCTATTTAAATGTAAGCTCTCCTTGAGGGTGTTGCTTTTTAGTTTGTATACTTGCATTCCCCAGTACTTAACACAGCATTTGGAACAGGAAACCAATTGCATTTGGGAGATCTGGGTTTGAGAACCCTAACATCCTTCTAGTTACCTACATTCACAATCTGAGTCATGCTTAACTACATACTCTACATCACCCTACATATTCATTTATTTGTGAAGTTTTGCAGATACCACCTTCCTGTTTTACACAACTTCCCTCTTCTTGTCATTCATATAATCTCCAGTTTAGCCTTTCTTTACATCTTTCCTAGATTAATGCAATGATCTCCCAATTCTTCTCCCCAGCTGAAACGTCTGTCACATCTCCAATCCATTCTCTACATAGTTGACAAAATGATGTTCCTAAAGTAGAGGTCTTAATATGTCACTCCTCTGCTAATAAACTTCAATAGTTACCTACTACTTTTAGGGTCAAATGCAAAATCCATACACAATCCTCTGGTTTTTAAAGTCTTCATAACCTGGTTCCTTTACTGGATTATTTCATAGTATTCCTCTCCACATGTTTTCACAATCCAGACAAACTGGCCTTCATGCTGTTCCTCTCCTAGGACATTCCAGCTATCATCTCAGTCTCTTTGCATAGGCCATCTATCCTAGATAGATACCTGGAATTTACTACCTACTTATCTTTATGTTTTAGAATCCTTAGATTCCATCAAAGTTCAACTTATCCTATAAGAAAGGAGAAACTTCATGATCTCACCATCTGTTAGTGCCTCCTCCATCCAAAATTCTCTTTTATTTATTCTGTATTTATTTCATATATACTTAACATGTAAAAAGACTCTGTGAATAGAATGTAATGTAATATAACATATAGAGCTTTAAGGTCTGCAAAATGTTATCTACTTATCTATCTATCTGTCTGTCTGTCTGTCATCCTTATAACAATTCTGAGAGGTGAGTACTATTAATAACCCCATTTTGCAATAGAGGTAACTGAAGCAGACAGAAGTTATATAATTGCCAAGGATCACACATCTAAGAAGGTCTAAGGCTAAATTTGAACTCAGATCTTCCTGAAGCTCTGTCTATCACCCTATCTACTTTGTCATCTAGCTGCCTAACAAATCCCCCTGCATCTAGAACTACTTTCTTTTGTCTTTGTATCTTCAGGGCAATAGCACAATAACTGGCACATAGGATATGTTTAATAAATGCTTGTAGATTGAGTGATTGAGCTAGTCAACTGGTGAATTTTATGAATTTACTAATGAGCAAATGAGGCTGTGAAGGTGATATGACTTTCCTAAGGTGATAGGATAAAAACTCCAAATCCAGTGCCCTTTCCATGTGTCCACAGAGACTTATAAGTGAGTACCAACTTATAAGAAAGAGTATATCCTCCCTATTTCAAATATGCAGATTTTGAAAACCAACTCTTTTTAAAAATGAAGTACTTTCTGTATGATTTGCACATTTCTCTTTTTAAAAATGGCAGTTTTCTTTTAAGCCAATCATTAAGCAAGGCTGCAACTTAGTTTTATGTTCATTAAACCAGTGACTGGCACTGTTCCATGTCTGGCTGATGAAATGCTGAGAAATATGGTCCTAGCCTGGCTGAATATACATGATGCTATCAAGCATTGCTGCTTAGTGGCATTAATATTGGTATTATTTATTATTTACATATTTAATGACCTTATTGATATTATGCACTGTTAGCGCTACTAATTATAACACAATAAACATAATTTATAAACATAGTTTATGGTGATACACATAATCAACCATTAGTGACAATACCTGAAACAGCTGCAGAGGATTTTTTTCTCTTCCTCACAGTCTATTTCATGTGAGGGCCATCATCATGGAAAAAGGCTCTTTAAATATATATTTTCATGCACTAGAAACAGACTGTAGAAAATGAATTTGATTGTGTGTTCAGAACAGATTTAAGGGAACATTTGATGGGGATGGTATATTTCTTTCTTCCTGGAAAGTCACAAAAAGTAATTGCTCCCCCAACCCACTCCCTAATGTGAAAGATTTTCCAGCAATGTTAGGATCTCATCTGCGGGGTCAAAAAGTGATCTGGGAACTGTGAGACACCCCAAATGACCTGCCAGTAACAAATGGGATTACCTACCAAAAAAGGATACACTCTTGATCATATAAGGAAGTGTGAGTGATATGGAACTGGAGCAGCCAAATGTTGGCTTTATTAGACACAAATCATCTATCTGGAAGACCCATATTCAGAAAATTGGGAAGTAGCAGTTAAAACAAACCAGGGCCTGTCAGGCCAGATTTTGTACATCTGTATCTGATTTATCACAGTCAAAGATGTGACCTAAGAGTCAGAAGATTCATCTCAGTACAGGTTCCAGTACTTGTTTATTATATGAGCAGCTGAATACCAAGTGATCTCGTTCCTTCTCCTGCCTTTCTTCCCCTTATCTCTCTCCCTGTAGTCCTCTCCTCTTTCTATAACCACTGGACTCCTGCACATAGTAGACACTCAATAAAGGTTTATCAGCTAACTGACTGGATGGGTCTTTTGCAGTATAATCAGACCTAAAAGTAATCCTCTGAGATAAGTTAGTCAATGCATGAACATGTGTTAAGTACCCTCTCTATGACTGCCACTGCTAAGCCAATGACTTAACAAAACCCCTCTTCCATTTCTCACACAATCTAACATTTCCCTGGGCTCACACAGGGGAAGTGATCAGCACATCAAATATTCTAGTTAGAATCCTGAGGTCAATTAATCCTACATGCATTTGACTATATACCTAGCAAATCCTTTTAGCTAATCACCCATCCTACTCCTCTAATCCTATCATCAGGAATTAGAATCTTCCTGGGTATTTACTTCTTAACCCTGAGTTCCTCTCTCCATTACTTCTCATACTTCTGTTGCTCATTCCATTGGCCCCAAGTCCCTCTGCCTGTATTTTCTATTATATCTGTTGGAATGGAGTGCTCTGATATAACAAACTCTCTTTAATATGTATTTCTTTGTGTTTTACTCTTACGCACTAGAATTGTCTGACATCTCACTTTCTTCTGAGGGTGACAAAAATCAATGCCAGTACATCACATGTTGGCCACACTCTTCATATCACTCAGTTTGCAAGACCAGGAGAAGATGACAGCAAAATTATTTTCCCCATGCACATCTATGTATAAAGGACTTGTGGCAACCTTTGCAAGCAATAACTCTCAAACTTGGGGTAAAGGGAGTTAAAGTTGATCCTGACTTATTTACAAACAATCACAAATTTAGGATATTGTGACATTCTGTGAGAGGAAATATGGTATAATAGGTAGAGAGCTAGTCTTGAAGCCAGGAAGCCTTTCAGATTCAAATTGTTTCTGCTATATTGACTGTGTGGCTTTGCCCCATGATGGGCTTGTGAGAGAAGGAGTCCCTGCCCCTTACTTTTCCTACCGTGAATCTCAAGAGCTGGCTATCTGAGTGCCACAAATCCCCAGTGGACTGGAGGGTTGAGTCTAGAAATCCCTCTTGGTGTTTCCTTTGGGATGTAGGTTATATATAACTCAAGCAAAATAGCCATAGATAAATGGCAGCTGCTTAGAATTGTGATCGTCATTCTAAGGCTCCCTCCCTTCTGCACAGTGGGACCATACCAAAAAGCTTCAGATCAACTGGAATTGTAATCGTTTCTCTTATTTCCA
Source organism: Potorous gilbertii (assembly GCA_028658325.1). NCBI lineage: Eukaryota > Metazoa > Chordata > Mammalia > Diprotodontia > Potoroidae > Potorous > Potorous gilbertii. The sequence continues at coordinate 81,560,603 of CM053773.1, read as the reverse complement.
TGAGGGACAGATAAGTTGGGATTATATCCAGAGTCCTTACTGATTATTTGGGTCTATTACATAATGCCTGAACCTCTCAGGTACATTAACAGCTTTTATAGATATATAGTCTAAGCTCTAATTGAATTATTACATAAACACATGCTCACTCTTTATACACAGTCATCATGCATCTCTATCTACTACATAGATATCTGGGAGTGAAGCAACAGGGACATAGCATCTTTACTCATCCCTCTCCACCTACAGGAAGGAGCTGATAAATGTTTTAACAAAATGGCTCTCTGAACACACACAACAAGCTTTTCAGTTTCATCCGAATTGTAAATATTTTTTCCATCATTCTAGAAAATTAACAGAACAATAAATCCAGGCTTGATTTTTGATGTTGTATAGAGGTATGTCTGACTCTTCATCAATCTGTATAGGGTTTTCATGGCAAAGATATTGGAATGGTCTGCTATTTTCTTCTGCAGTGGATTAAGGCAAATAGAGGTGAGATGATTTGTCTAAGTTAGTGAGTCCAAAACCAGATTTAAACTCAGGTCTTTCTGACTCCAGGACCGGTGCTCTATCCACTGAGCCACCTAGCTACCTCCTGACTTATAGCATTTGCCAACTTCTGAGACATAAATGCTCATCTTGAAAACTTTACAATAAGCTCTCACAAGTCAGGGAACTGGATCCCCTGCATCCCCATGCTCTCAGTGAGAAAGCATATTGGTAGAAGTGGCAGAACACCTGTGAAAGGGAAAACCCGTATTTTCCATACAGGCATTTAAGACTCATAGTGATTAGAATGTTGGCCTTGAAGTCAAGAAGATGAATTCAAATCCTGCCTCACATACTTATTCCTATGAGACTCCGGGCAAGTCCCATAGGCCTTCTCAACCTCAGCGTCTTCATCTGCAAAACAGGAAAAATGACAGTATTCGTATCACTGGTTGTGGTAAAGAGCAAACTTTAAATGAGTAAAATGTTATAAACTTTAAAGCACTAAATAAATGTTATTAATAGCTATAATAATAGTAACTATAATAAACTGTAGGTGTGATATTCTCCAAGAACTTGAGTCTTAACCTAGAAGATAATTATACCAGTGCCAGATTTAGTTTGGACACCTGATTGCCTTTGGCCCTCCTGTAGCTCAGAACTCCTGAGCTCTAACGGTTGGCCAGCCTCATCCTCTCCCAGCAGCAGGAATTACAGTCATGGACTCCCAACTCAAACAATTCTCCACTGCTGAAACTGTTCTGTCCAAGGCCAAGAGCATGACAGTCAATTGTGTATCCACTGGCAGCAAAAAGTAATTTTCCTTCTCTTTAAACACAGAAGTACCATCTCTGTATGTCTGAATTGCAGGACAGATAGTCAGGTTAGCCCTTCTTTGCTTCTCCTTGCTCATTTGTATTTCTCTAATTACCATGCTAACAGCATCCCCCTCACATCCTTACTCCACCCAACCTAAATGGTCAGAATTGTTCCAGGTACCTCTAGTAAAATCTTCTTATCATAGAAGGAACCTGGAAATCTATAATTTCCCATGTGTTGATCTCAGGGTGATATCATTTCCAATCTTAGGGTAGCACCTTGAGACTTTTGTCTAAAATCCAAAATATCTTGCACTTCCTTCTCCTCTCCTAATCTTGTCTACACAAGAGCAGATGCTCTCATTGCTGCCCTTTAAACTTAGGGGAATCTATTGATTTGAGGTAGGAGGCAAGAAAGGATAGATGAATCCTTTCTGTCTCAGCCAGTTCTAACTCATTGATCACATACTTCAATTATTTGAAAATTGTAGGATAATAGGGTCACAGATTTAGATCCTCTACTCCAACCCCTTCACTATGTAGAATGGTAACTCCTCGGTTGCCAAAGTCACACAGGTAGTATCAGAAGCAGGATAAGAACCCAAAATCAGAATTATCTGATTCTAGTCAATAAACTATGCTGCCTCCCAAACTTAAAAATAATGAATGAACAGGAAGATATTTGTGATCTAGACTTATCTGCTATACAGGCAAATCTTTGTCCCCATGCTCACATCAAAACCCAATGAATAGCTCAGATTCCCATTTACAAATACTTTTCCCAATTTCTTCAAAAATGGCATTTGTTAAATCTCTAGTATATTGACTAAATACTTAAGGGAAACTCATAAACTCTCCTGAAAAGGTCACCTTTCAAATGAAGAATACATAGTATTGTTATAGTGAGATGACATTGAAAGGAACTGGGTCCAATCCTGCTATAGCTATAGCAGTTGAAATTCACCTATAGATACAGGTGAAATAGTATTGAAACTATTTGACGACTTGATTTGCTTATGACTAGTGACCTGGGGATAGTTGTCTGTGATGAGCTGGAAGTCTAAGATTTTTGGAATGCCTACTAATAATGAATTTTGTGACTCTGACACAATTTGTACTGGGTTGATAAAGCTGAACAATTTTCTTCTGAAATTAGGGTCCTGCCTCACATACTTATTCCTATGTGACCTTGGGCAAGTCAGTTTCTTAATTTGTAAAACAGGAAAAATAACAGTATCCATATCACAAGGTTGTGGTAAGGATCAAACTTTACATGTGTAAATGTTATAAACCTTTGATGGTAAGCTAAGGTATGGATTATAAAGGTCCATTCTATAGAAATGCTCTAGAGCCTTTGAGAGAGCAGTAAATTATTTTTTCAAAGAAAACCCCACTTGATATGACCATATAGGCACCATTGATGGTTATAGGGACTCCTTTGACTCCTCAGAAATCATCTTGCATGTTGCTACATACTCTCCAGGCTTGACTCTGGATTTTCTCTACCATTCTACAAAAATCTCTTCATCCCAGAAGCAAACTCCAGACCTGAAATTCACACTTCAGGAGTACCCTACAATTCTGTGGCCTCTCCATCTTATTGAATAACTCTCCTCTCTGCCCGCTACCTCGAGCCACCATATATAGAGAAGGCTCAGACTTCTTGTGTCCTGATCAAGAGGATATGACATGTAGATTGCATTTGAAAGGTTGTTTTACATTCATTCCCAGGTCTAAATTTTAAAGCTGTTATAAGACCCTTTGTCATTTCCATTTGGTACGGATCCAGGCTCCCTGGACACTATCCAAAATATCTAATATCAGCAGGCCTGAATAGTGGTTATGAATCTTTACTTCATTTATACCTCAGTCACTGATGCAAGGGCACAGCTTGCCTTCCTTCTTGAGAATAAATAAGCAAAAGAAATGCTCTTGTCAGTAAACTCTGTATGAATATATTAGAGTTCATTTTATAGAATGTATTCTAGTAATTTTTTAAAAATCTACTTAAAACACATATTTATCTATCATGTAGCTAATGTACTAGACCAAATATCTATGGGCTAAGAACAAGTTTTGAATTCAACAGGAATCCAGTCTTTCCTCCACCTTTCATCTGTGCCTTAAGGGAGATGATTGTAACCAAAGTAGAAGTCATTTAAATCTCTTTAAATCCACTCATCCTACTTCAGTCATAGGAAGGCAAAAGCCACCTCACTGATAGACTCAACAAGTTCTGAGTAGGGATTTAGGGGTTCAGACATTGCTATAAGTGATATGGATTGGTTGTTTGGTTACTGTCCTTTGTTGTGAAGAGGACCAGAATGACAGCACTATGCTTGAGTCAGGTTTTAGTGTGAGAAAGGCAAAAACAGTCCCTTTCTTTTAAGGAGTGTACATTCTCATGATGCAGACAGCATTTAAGTAGATATTCATAGTATATATTCAGAATATAGAAAGAAATCAATTTGAAAGGAAAAGGCATTAATTCTGGAGGGTACAGGTAAAGGCTACCTGCAGAAGATGGGATTCGAGCTGAGTTCTGAAGGTAGTGTGAGGTGACAGATAAAGTATTGGCCTTGGAGATGGGAAAACGAGTCCAAATTCTGTCTTAGACACTTTATGCTCTTACATTATCCTCTCAATACTGCTCTCAACTTTCTGGACTTCACAATCATGCTTCTTCTATTATTTCAAAACTTCCCTCAGCACCTGAGACCTCCTCGTTCTGGATTATCCTACCACATCTGCAATCTGCTTATCATGGTTATACCTCTCTGCAAGGTCTACCCTTTTTATTCCATTGCTGAATTCCTACCAGAAACCCCATTTTGTGAATGAGTCAGGTCATCCTGTCTTTGTTCTCCTCTTGCTCCCAATTTTCTGGATGTCAAAATAATACCTCATAGTTAAATACCTTCATTCTCCACCCTACTGCTTTTCAGTTCCCTTTTATCTACCCTATTAGAGGGTAAGGTGCTTGAAGTCAAGGACCATTTTTTTTCTTATGTGCCAGATACAGTGCTAATACTGAAGATATAAATATAAGCAAAAACCATTGTCTCTGCCTTCAAGGATCTTACTTTCTAATGGGGGAACACAATATATTAAAGGGATCTGAAAAGCATTGGATGGAGAATAAAGGTACTCAGTATACAAGTCATTATTTTGACGTCCAGAAAGTTGGAGGCAGTAATAGAGCTGAGTGGGAAAACATTTCAGGCATAGGGTTTTCTAGGCTGCGCAAAGGCATGGGAGTAGAAGATGGAATGTTGTATGGAAAAAAGTATATCAGAAAGTTCCTAAACAACCAAGGAGTGAAGTGTTTTTTTGTCCCTAGTTCAAAAATTCCTACCTCATTCTTGATCAGAATTTTAAAAGGAAAACATCATCAGGGTGAGAGATGAAGGAAAGAAGAGGTGGTAATTGTTTACATAATCTACTTTAATGGTCAGAAGAAGTAATGTTGGAGCTTCAAAAGCCAAAGTCCATTCACTTCTCCTCTCATCCAGATAATCACTAACCTGGACTTTGAAATTCATTGAATCAAATGCTCAGGAACCACTCCATCAATTTCTTTTCTTCTCACTAACTTTTCTACCCATTTCAATCTGACTTCCAATTTCATGAATGAAGTCAAGGAAAACTCTTTCCAAAGTAGTCAATAATTTGGCAATTGCTAAATCAAATGACTTTTTTCTCAATACTCATCTTTCTCAACCTTTCCCTAGGATTTGGTACTATTGATGACTCCTTCATCATAGATGCTATAGCCAATGTTTTTATTTATTGTAACACAGTAATCTTTAAGTTTTCTTCCTACTTGTCTCACTACATTTTCTCAACATTCATTGTTGTTCAGTCATTTCAGTCACATCCAAATCTTCCTGACCCCGTTTGGGGTTTTCTTGGCAAAGATACTGAGTGGTTTGTCATTTCCTTCTCAGAAAACGAGGCAAACAGATTTAAGTGACTTGCTCAGGGTCTGAGGCCAGATTTGAACTCATGGAGATGAATTTTCCTCACTCTAAGTCCAGTGCTCTAACCACTCCACCACTTATCTGCCCACATTCTTCAGCATTTATTATCATATTGTTGTCCATATATATCTCTCTCAAGATTCTAATTGGACCTCTCTTCTTTTTTTGAAAAAAATTCTATTTATTGATTTATCTACTTCCTGGGTCAGTCATCATCTCTGTATGTCTAAATCTTGAGCCAGTTTGAGAGGCACAGCTTCCAGGAATAAAAAGGAGATACTCTCACTGTGCTCTGCTCAGACCCATCTGGAGAATTGTGCTCAATTCCTAATAGCATATTTTAGAGAGAATGTTGATAAACTAGAAAACTTAGAGGATGGGGAAGGGCCCTGAGATCATGCCATTTGTAGATCAGTTGAAGGATCTGGGGTAATATTTACATGAAAAAGAGAAGACTCAAAGGAGATATGATAGCTGTGTTCAAAAATTCTGAGGATTCTGATGTGGAAGTGAGATTTTATTTAATAACTTATTTTGTACATAGTGGGTAGACTAAGACCAATGTGTCAAAATGAAAGAAAGGAAATTTGGAGCTCTTCCAAAATAAGCTTCCTTTGGAAATAAAGCCTTTCTTCTGATTGGAGTCTTTAAGTGAAGGCAGAATAGTATCTGTTGGGAATTTTGTATAGGGAATTCTTGTTCAGGTATTGGGTTGGACTAGACCAGTGAATGCAAATAGAAATGGGGACCACTTAACTGTATATGAATATCCTTGTGTGTGATTTATTGACTTAAAAAACAACAAATGGACATTATCTATATTTTATTGTATTTTTATTTATTTTGTTAAATATTTCCCAATTAGATTTTAATCTGACACATTTGAAAATGTCATCAGACCACACTCAGGAGTTTTAGAGTCCATGCAATTGATGGGTCATGTGTTTGGCACCTCTAGAGTGGACAGCCACTGAGGTACCTTATGACACTGAGATTCTGTGATTCTCTGTGAAATGTGAGTCATTGTTATAGTAGGTGCTCAATAAAAGGTTGATGAATGTTAAATTAACATATGATGCAGAATCATGGTCTTTGACAGTTTATATACTTTGATGGATCTCTGATCACATCAGTCTAAGTCTGAAAAATGCATATGATGAAATGGGTCCATTTATTCCCATATACACCCCATGCTGGCTACTGCAAATGAGCATATGGTAAGGTAGTATAAGCATAGGCCTGTTGGGAGGAAGAAAAATAGTAATAACTTTCACTTAAATGGCATTTTAAGGTTTATAAAGCCGTACATACATACATACATACATGTATATGAGTATATATGTACATATATACATACATATACATATATAATCTCCTTTGATAGTAAAAATGATACAGACTGATATAGACATGAAAATGAATTTGGGTCTAAGAAAGTTAGATAATAGCCATAAAATTTTGAAAGAAATTTATTATACTTTTTTTTAGTTCTTTCTTTCATTGTTCATCATGGGAACTTCTGTTTGGACCAAATTCAGAATGAGATTCATAAGCAGCCTCCAAATGTAACTGGAATCAAAAGTTTCATTAATCAGCTAACTTTATCCACCAGCATGGATGAGCACTATCTTGCCATGTGGTATAAACCATTGATCCTGATTTTTTTTCAGTTTTCTTTTAATCAGAATTGTGAATGTATCCACTTATATCAGTGCCAGGCCTTAAAGATAAAAGTTACTGACCCAATGTAATCCATTCTTACCACACTGAATCATTTCATTGACCATTTATATAAATCAAGCCTCAGTGTGTATTTGCTGCAGGTAAATATTTATGTTGGAATTGACTCAAAGGAAAGAAGAGGGAGATTTTGTTAGAAGAAAATGTGGTGGAATGTTTAAATGTAATTAATATGGATCAAAATATGTGTAGCATCACCTTTGTAACAGCAAAGAATTGAAAACAAAGTAGAATCCTATCAATTGGGAGATGGCTGAACAAATTGTCACACACAAATGTAATGGAATATTATGGTTCAATAGGAAATGAAGATTGTGAAGAATATAGAGAAACAAGAAAAATGTAAAAGAACTGATGCAGAGTGATGTAAGTAGAGCAAAGAAAATGTAAATTTTGACTACAGTAATGTAAATAGAAAGGGCAATTACAAAAAGTGCAAAAACAAACAAAAAAAGAAAAAAGAAATAAGAGAAAACGCTCCCACTCCACCCATTTAGAGATGTGGAAGATGCACAAGTAGAGTGCATTACATCTGTTTTCAGGCTTTTTCAATGTATTAATCAATGACGTTAATTTTTTCCCTCTTACTTTTCTTCCTTCTTTTTATCTTTAAAGGATGCTATTTGTATATGCTTTGGATCTTTTGGAAAGGGATGAAGAAAGATATCAGGGAAATTATAGTAATGTAAAAAAAGATATTAACAAGGGCATTTTTTTTAAAAAGTGGGTAATTCAAAGCAAATTTTATAATCATTATTAGAAGGAACAGTAGAAACAATCACCTGGATGAGAGTGCAGTGAGACTGCTTTTGGAGCCCTATACTTAACAAAGAACCCAAATCAAGTAACTGACCAGGTTAGAGGGAAATAAAGTTATTCTTCCACACATCATTGTGATGGAAGTGTTTTGCATGACTACACATGTAGAACCGATATTAACTTGCTTGTCTTCTCCAGGAGGGTGGATGGGAAGAGGGAAGGTAGAGTATGTGGAACTCAAAACTTTAAAAATGAATGTTAAAAGTTGTTTTTAAATGAAAGTAGGAAATATGTATAGACAATGGGGTATGGAAATCTACCTTGCCCTACAGGAAAATAGAAGGGAAGGGGATAAGGGGGAGTGTGATAGAAGGAAGGGTAGGAGGAAAAGGTAATCAGAATACATGATGTCTTGGGGTAAAGGGGTGGGGAGATGGTGAGAAAATTTAAAATTCAAAATTTTGTGGAAGTGAATGTTGAAAATTGACAATAAATAATTTTGTGAAAAAGAAATTTTGGTTACTGAAGTATATACAAAGATAGGTTTCAAAGTCAACCTTCCACAAATACAGAAGTCAAGCCCTCCATCTTGTGCCAGTTAGTCTTTGCAAATTGATGTGGTTGAAAATAAAAATTATCCCTCAATATTAACCACCTGAGTTGACCAGCCTGGTCCATAAACAATGGATGTGGAATATACTGCTGGGTAATTACAACAGAATCCTTATCAGATACTAGCACTGTTGAGCTTGCATTTAATTGGAAGAGTCTTCAAGAGCCCAAGGTCTCTTCAATGTCAAAACAAGAAATCAGTCAAAATTTAGTACAGTTTAGCTAAAATTACTTTAATATGAGTTAGCTAAATTTTGAAGCACTTAACCTGAATGATGATGTGTCACCTTCACAAAAAACCTTTTGGGCAGCCAGTCTGAATATTTTATAGATGAAGGAACTGAGATCCAGCAAAATCAAATTTCTAGCCCAGGTTTGTAGTGATGATAGTACTCCCTCCATCTGATTCCAGGTACCATTCTCTCTTGGCTACATTATTAGGCTTTATTTGATAAGAAACTAAAATTTATTGACCTATTAATTTAGGAGAGGCAGAATGGTAAATCAATTTGGGATTGGGATGACATAACTTCAAGTCTTGTCACTGATACATATTGATTGGGTGACTATAGGCAAGCCACTTGACATCTCAGTGCCCCAGGCAATGTTCTAATACTCTCAGTAACAGAACAATCTGCTGGTCTTCCTTGGTAAAGGGAATTTACTCCTCCAGAGCTCTTTGAACTTGCTGCAATCAGTGGTCTGGACAAAAATTCTTTATAACTATTTGCAGGATGAGACCGCATGTAGAATAACAATATAGCTTTTCATGAATTTTCTTGGAATTTGATGGGGAGTGGTTATGAAGACTCAGGTCTGACTTATATTAAATATTTCAGAAGTAAAACAAAGCAAAACACAATTCGACTGAGATACTAATCTTGATTTATACTGGCCTTAAGAGATATTCTTGAATAAGTACCAGACGTGTTGCTCAAATTCAGACAAGGCCTTAGTTCTTATCATTAACTTCAGTATTCTGAAGAGATCACAGGAGAAAGGATAAATGAAGCCGTATGGTGGCAATATTGAAGAGAAAAGATGGATTAAATCTGTTGCCATCATTTTCTAACTCTGTAAAAGGTTCGATTTTTTAAAAAAATTCTGCGTAACAAAAAATAACTCCAGATTCTTCACAATGAACCATTTGTTGAACCAATAGGTTCTTTATTCTTCAAAGCTTAGGATCTGTGATTTCTTTTTTGTAACTATTGCTAATAATATAGATAACTAATTCTCACCTTCTCATCCTGGAAAACTCTTGTCCTTACATTTCTTTAAATCCTCCACAAAATATATACCTGATGGTCAAGAGACATATCACCTGCTTTTGAAATGCAGCTAGGTGGTGCAGTGAGTGCACAGAATGTAGATCTGAGTTCAAATGAAGACTCAGACACTCAACATGGGTGACCACAGGTAAGTCACTTAATCTCTTTGTCTCAACTTCCTCACCTGTAGATCGCGAATAACAACTACACTTACCCAGCAGGATTTCTGTAAGAATAAAATCCCTACCCTTCTCAGTCAATTATGTTAATATAAAGATGTGGTTTGCCTTACACTATCACTTGGGAAAACCTACCTGTTTCTTTCTCACACCTTGGGCAAAGTCACCCTCAAAAACTTTCAAGGACATCTCAGAGATCACAAATTCCTGAAGTTCAAAATTATAATAATAAATAATGACAATGAGGACATTATAACAATTGTGATGTTTTCAATGAGTAAGTACATAAGTCTTAGTAAAACTTCTGGAGAGATGCAAAAGTAAGCATATGGGATGGTAGTCATTTCTATTTTCTAGGGCACTTTTGGGGGAATTGGAAGGCCCCAAATTTTGAATAAACATTTTTAAATCACCTCTTTCGGTTATATTGAGACTCTATACTTCAATATGATCCCAGTTGTGTTGACATTATCATCCTCTCTGTATACCTGGTCTAGTCAGTTTCTTTTGTTACTTTTGACTTTTTTAGTACAATTTCTGTTTCTTCATACTATACATTGAGGACAATGATACTAGAGCACAAATGTGGTAGTTTTGTTGTAATTAATAGAAAATTGTATGTTTTTTAAAAAATTGCTACCCATTTTTTTACACTTCTTGCTAGTTAATTGTACTCCTTCCAGTTTTATCTTTAAATGTTGGGGCTGAATCTACTTCTCTAACCAAACTTTATATGAACTTGGTTTTTACCCCTTCTTTTGATAATACTGCTTATACTCTCCTACTAAGTAATTTTATTGTTGATACTGATATCCATAGTAGGGAGGACAAGTTTTTGGCTGAATAAGTCAGTTTCTAGGCTCTTTTGGTCTCCTTATTGTAGCAATTGATTTATTTTAGCTAACCTTCCTTAGGAAATGATGTTGCTTTATCCTTTCTCACTTTTTTTAAAAGCATCAACAGTTTTTAAAAATAGGTTTGAGTCTTCCTAATAATTTTTATTTAGTGAAATTAATTAAACACAATGCTTGTAATTTGTGCAAAAAGTCATGTAAAATTTTGCCTCTGCCTCATTTGTTTTGTTCTGGGTAGCTGCCCATCTTACCTCTTTCTCATGTTGGATCTGCCTCCCACTTATTTAAAACCTCAAGCAAAATAGTCAAGGGCATTAATTTCAGATAACATGAAAGTACCACTTACCTCTGCTGAACAAATTTACTTAAATTGAGTTTCACAGATAAGGATCACTGAAAATAACACATTTTAAACTGCACTGAAGTTAATATCAAATGATTTCTTTGAGGAGAAAGTGTTGTAGAATAACAACTTTCTAAGCATTAAACCTAAAGACCAAAACTCTCTGTGAAGAAAAGAGAATTTCCTAAGATTTATGTCTATTATATTCAAGAGCAGCTTTGATTCAAAGTAGATTTTTTAACATAAGTGTAATTATATGTAAGTACTATAATTTAATTACCATGACTCTCCAGCTATTGATTTCAGATAGTCATCTTAAGCCTACAGATATGGTTTGTGTAAAGCTTACAGTTAGTATCAGCTGTTCAAATATCATCTGAGGGTGCTGCAAGGAACTAGAAACGACATCACACTTGTAAAAAATAAAGAATAACACAAGAGACACATGGACAGCTCATTTTAATAGAGTACTTATAGGTACTAGTTTGTAACTGCATTTATTTATTCAGCAAATCAGACTCAAAATTTCAGCCATTATAGATAGTAAGGGAAACTGTCATGGCTTACATTGAGTGTGTGATATTTATATTTTTGCCACAGTTGACTGACTGTTATATGAGTTCCAAGTGTAGGCTCATCTCCCTCCTGAAGGAGAAGATGAAAGAATGAGAAGACCTCTCTAGTCTTTGTTTCATTAGGAAGGTTAAAGGAGGTTTTCCTAAAGGAAATGGAAGCAATGATTCCAAAGGGAAAAAAAGGATTCTGAGATGAAGGAGGGAAGACTCTACCCTTGTCAGGATGATAGATAATAGAAGCATGTTATACAGAGAAGGAAGGGAAGGGAAATGGCACGGCACAATTAGAGTTTAAAAACAGGTATGAGGTTCTTCCTAAAGGGAGACAGCTGAATGCTTTGAGGAGAAAGAAACTACTTGTCTTTCCAATGCTGTTATAGTGGAGCCATTGAGCCTGTAAGATAAGAACACGAGTGGAGGCTCAAAATCAAGGATAAGGACAAATATAGTGTTTGGGGCAGTTTGGTGAGGGTAGCAAGAAAATCAAGGAAGAGCTAGAATTCCATGCTCAAAGTTGATAGAATGATTATAAAGGAAAAGAGAATTTTCTGGCTCTCATTTTGCTTCTCTGTTATTTCCTATAGACAATGTTTTTCTGATTGGTGACTATAGAACAAGATGATGCACAGGAAACTGAACCATGAGATAACTGAGGATGTAGCAAGATGTCATTTACATCTTTTTGAATGATTTCAAGTCATCAGAACTAAATAAAGGTATCCCAGGATACTGAAAGGACTCACAGTTGCAGTTGCTGAATTAATAATGATGATCTTTGAAAATTTATGGAGAATGGAAGATGTGGGCAAATATTTGTCCCAATTTTCCAAAAAGAAAAGAGCAAATTCTTTACACTATTTTCCAACCATCTTGACTTTTAGTTATGTCAAGATTCATTATTAAAGGAACAATTTAGGAGCAATTAGAAAGGGTATTACTAGAGGCCAGCAAGGGTTAATCAAGGTTAATGCCACATGAATCTCATCTCCTTTTCTTATAGGCTTATCAGCGACAATACCGTAATTGCAGTACAACTGGACTTGAGCAAGGTATGTGATATAAAGTACTTCATGACACAAGGTAGACAAGGTAGAAAGTATTGAATGAAAGTACAGTTAGGTGGATTCAGAATAATTGGATGACTGGGCCTTAAATGTGGTTATTACAGAACTGAACCTTGGGTTCTAAGATCCTATACTGGGAACTTGAAAAGACCTTTGAAGTCTTCCACAGTGTTACATAGCTAGTAAGCATCTGAGGAAGGTACTGGATCCAGGTTTTCCCTATTCCAAATCCAGTGCCCTATTGACTTTACCATGCTACAACTGTAGGGTAGTATATAATTCAAGATTAGTATTTGTTCTTGTTCTGTTTGATATTTTAATTAATGACTATGATGAAAGCATAGATGATATGCTTATCAAATTTATCTAGGCAAAAATCTGAAAGGGAGGGTTAATGTCTTGGATGGCAGAATAAGTTTATAAAAATATCTTCACAGAATGATGGCAAAACCTAAACAGATAAAATTCTTCTAGGAGAGTATTAAGAGCTAAATGAAATTGGGTTTAAGAACAAAACAGAACAAAACAACTTCACTAGCACAGAATGGGATTTAGTGGAGATATGGTCCTTCAAAAATTACAAATAGACCACTTCTTAGTTTCTCTAAGCTCGACATGAATTGGCATTGGAATGTGGCAACACCATAGTACAGTTCTGGTCTACATCAATAGGAGAAGCATCAGAACAAAGAAGAGGTCATATTCAGAAAATCTTTGGAGTATTTTGTTTACTGGGAATGATATTATAAATGACTTTGATGAGTCAGAGTCCACCCAGAAAGGGAGTTAGGTAGTGAACTAAACACAATGCTGGGCTTAGTGTAAAACCTGAGCTCAAATGCTGTCCCGGATACATACTAGGTATGCGACCCTGGATAGGTCAATTAATCTCTCTGTGTCTCTATATTTGTAAATTCAGGTATTTGGGTGTTACATGGAAAGGATCAATGGAATAAGATTATATTTCACAGTGCTATGCACTGTGCTAAGTACTTTATAAATTTTATGTCACATTGGTGTCATGGTCTAGATTACAGGGGTGGGGTACCTGTGACCTCGAGACCACATGTGGCCCTCTAGGTCCTCAGGTACAGCCCTTTGACTTAATCCAACCTTGCAAAACAAATCCCCTTAATAAAAGAATTCCTTCTGTAAAACTTGAACTCAGTCAAAAAGCCACACCCAAGGACCTAGAAGGCCATATGTGAACTTGAGGCCACAGGTTGCCCACCCCTGGAAGAAGATTGCTTCCAACTTTAAATTGGTGGTACTATCAACCAAGATGATGAGGGTAGTCCAAACCAGTTCACATGTTGATAACGATTCATTGAAATAAATGAGGTCATTTTTGCCTCAAGAAGAGATAATTTAGTGAGAACACAGTAGATACGTTTAAGATCTACAGGTTTACACTGAAAAAACTGAATTCATCTTGGTCTGATCATCAGCAGAGACCAGAGTTAGGAGCAACCAACAGGAGCAAAGAGGTAGATTTTGGTATAACATAAAGGGAAATTTTTCTAATTAGAACTTCCCCAAAGTACAATGATTTGCCTTGGGAAGCACAAATTTCCCAGTTATTGAAGATCTCCAAGTAAAAGCTGGATGACCACTTACATGTTAAAGGTGTTATAGAGAGGCTTCCAGCTCAGGTACCACATGACCCTAAGATTCTCTGACCACCATCATCATCATCATCAACAACAATGTGGAATACTTAGTAAATGGTGATAGACATTAAGGGTCTGCCATGTATTGGGGACTGTGCTAACTGCTTGGTATGCAAAGACAAAAACAAGAGTCCCTGCTCTCAAGGAACTTACCTTATAGTGAAGGGGTGGGTTGTTCTCGGGAGATGGGGGAGGGATAGGATATGTATACATATAGGTAAATACAAAATCTATACCAAGTAAATAAGAAGAAATTTCAGTATTTGGAAGCACTAGAAACCAAAGATCAGGAAAAGTTTCATGTGGGAGTTAATAGCTGAGGGTTAAAGAGATCTAGGGAGTCTGAGGGGAGGGGATAGAGGAATGAAGATGTAGTCCTCTTGCTGTTACTCAGTTGTATTTGACTCTTCATTACCCCATTTGGGTTTTTTCTTGGCAAAGTTACCAGGATGGTTTGCCATTTCCTTCTCTAGCTTATTTTACAGATGAGGAAACTAAGGTAAACAGGGTTAAGTGACTTGCTGTATCAGCAAGCACCCTGACACATCCAGGATGGGCCTGCTAGCACAGATTCTTAGATCTGCTTTTCTAAAAGGAAAGCAACTTTTGAGGAGTCAACAATCTACTTTAATTACATACCAACAGAGAAAATACAAGCAGAGAAATAAAGACCAATAGACTGGGCTTCCAACTGACTATAAGCAGTACATACATCACAGATCAACAGACAGAACTGTCTGACCATTACATACACACATAGTTACCAGAGAGAGAAGCACCAACATCTGGGTTTTCAAAGCCAGGGGGCTCCTTAATGGCTGCCCAGAGTATCATCTGGCACATGAACCTTTTTCCAAGCCTCCAAAGCAAAACCTCACCTCAGAATATGTGTGTGTGTATGCATATACATATATATATACACACACACACACACTTTTCAGAGCCAGAAGACAAGACCCTCATGAGCCAGTGTTTCATTAGCCATTAACAAATAGTGTGAGCCTTCCTACAAAATCAGCCTCCCCTAATCAAACTCAGGCTCCACCTGAGGTCTATTAACTCTCATTACTATTACACTTGCACAGGGTCAAGTAGTAAGTATCTGAGGCTGGATTTGAACTCAGATCTTCCTGATTCCAGTCTGAGCACTCTATCCACTGAGCCACTTAGCTGTATTACTCTAGCTAGGTAAATGGGACAGTCATATAGAAAGAAGTACATCTCCTAAATGTCAAGTTAAAGGTTGCAGACAATAAATTTCTTGAGTTCAGAAGGAAGAGGTATCACAGGGTACAGGGCTAGTGTGGTCAGGTTGCCTTTGGGACCAAAAGAGTTTTCATGTTAGATTTAGAGAGATGAATTAGACTTATATATACAAAGGAACAGGAGAGAGGAGGGGAAACATTTCAGGGACTGGGAGAGATGGGTCCCAGGAAAACAATGAGTAATCTTCAAGTCAAAGGTACCTAGTCACTGGCATATCATAGAGAACATTCTTGTTCAAGAATGGACTAGTCTTGATGTCCTTCTCACCTCTGAGATTCACAGATGCAGTGAACAGTTAACTAAATTAACAAGTTGTTTCAACTCTTAGAGTTAAGATAGTTCACAAGATTTTCTTGGAATCATGTCATACCAGACAATCCAATTGAAGTGCATGCTTTGACATAACAGTTGAATCAGAATATACTAAATTGTGGTGTCAAAACTTGTCCAGAAACACTTTATAAAGAGAAAACTTAAATCAATAGCAGAATTAGTACAGCACATCTTGGGAGAATTGCTACTATAGTCAACTTTTCCCATTTCAGTACTTTCCCTTACTAAGGCTTTATCCACCTCCCCCCACCTTCACCAAGTCTCACTCTCCTATCGCAGCTTTGGCCTTGAATTCAGCATTTTTCTTTAAAACAAGTTTCAAGTGATACAGACTGTTTTCTTCAAACTTATATTAAGCCCTTTGGACCATAGTGATTTAATAAAACAAAAATAGAGTAAGCATCACTTCTGTCTCTAACAGGATAGGAAATGGTAGAAAGAAAACAGGCACCAGTGGCAACAAAAGCATTCATGTTTTTGAGTCAATAAAGTATAACAACACCCTGAAGATGGGGGACCCTCCCCAAAAGAAAAAACATGAGAGAATCTCAGCAATTTGGTACCTTTACTCAATCAACAAATAACTTTAGTTCTTGGTTA
Source organism: Potorous gilbertii (assembly GCA_028658325.1). Taxonomy (NCBI): domain Eukaryota; kingdom Metazoa; phylum Chordata; class Mammalia; order Diprotodontia; family Potoroidae; genus Potorous; species Potorous gilbertii. The sequence goes on along the minus strand of CM053773.1, from coordinate 81,544,047 downwards.
TTGTCTCAAGATGTGTTTTTCCCCTTGATTTGATTTCTTTGTGGTGACTGCAGTGTTTTGCTGGGTGAAGGATGGCTATTTCCGGAAATGACCCACATTGGTATTATATTTATTACCTCATAATGTGGCTATTGAAGTTTGGATGTTCACACTCTAAAGAGCTCACTGGGAAGATTTCTGCCTGTCCTAGAAATATGAGTGGACCATACACTATCCACAGGAACTTGGCAATATAAGGCCTCACAAAAACAGTAGGCAACAGATGTCTTCCCATTCTGTGAAATTCTTTTTCTCTGCAGTCCTTTTTTAAAGTAGTGTTAAAAATGCTTTTAAAAAAAAATCAAACTATGGGTGAGTTTAAAACTTCATTTAGGCGGCGGTGTCATTACTTTGGGGGCCCATTGTGCTGTTTGGCATTCGTCAGCTGGAGGCAATGATGTTGTCTCATGAGGAGTGGAGAACTTGCAGGTTATCACTTTGATTAGCTGCTGTAGGCAACTGGTGGTTCCTGTAATTGCCTCTGCAACTCTAAATGAATATACATTTTCTCTGACAAGGAAAGTGTGGGAATTTGTGTTGGTGGAAGCTTTAGGTTCCTACAATGCCATGGAGATCAAATTAAAAAAAGAGTGAGAACCTGTTGCTATAGTGCTTCATTAATTAAACATTGATTTAGAAAATACTGGTTGGCATTGACAGGTTTTGAGGTTGGCTGCTGGTAGTGTGGCAGAGACAGATCTTCAAGTGGGTTAAAATGTGAATTTTCAAGATGATGATGATGATGATGATGTAGTCATTGAAACCCCAATTCTTTAAAATATTAGAGAAAATTATGACATCCTTAGCCAGGCAATTGAATATCTTTCTAGAGTAATTATTCTGCAGTCATTTGCTTTTCTGCCTCTAGTACTATACTGTATTGAAACAGAGGAGAAAAATGATTGAGAGACTCAATGATACTTAACTCCTAGTGATGGAAGAGGAGGGGGAGAGGCAGCAGCCAGGTTCAGGAGAAGAGATGCACAGGGCATAGGTGAGAATGTACACAGAGCTGAGAAAAGTTCAGTCATGTCTAAGGATAGCTGTTTTCTCTCTCAACCTTTCTTTCCATTACCCTCCCATTGTGATACTTAACCTTGGCCTCATTTTTCCCTTCTGTTTTAAAAGAAGCATTTCTTTATCCCAGGACTGGAAGTTCCAGGTAGAGACATTTTAAAGATCTCCTGACTTCAAACACCAGCTGTATGTGCATTGAATTATGAATTCCAGAATTAACTAGCTCCAGAATTGGCTGGTTGACTAAGTAGCCTTTGGACCCTTTGAGCACTCCCTGGAGTCCCAATGATTCCAGAAATAGGTAGAAATGTCAGTATCCAGGGCAGGTGTATGCCATTCTTCTGCCATTTTGACAGTCTTGTTTATTTCACATCAGCCAGACACCTGATCTTGACCCTAAGTTGTCCTTGCAATTTGGAAGTCAAAGAAGCTATTTACCTTACAAAGAAGTAGAAACTTAATACCCTGATTTGCAATATCCATCTGTAAATTATTTTTAAAGCTATGCAACACATCACAAGCTATTCAGATTCTCATTTTATACAACTCTCAAATTTTTCCCTTTAGAATCATAAAAATCAACCTCTGTGTTTAAAGTTTTCTGATCTTTCAATTATATGATGGTTCTTGTTTTTCTTTCCTTTTTAAAAGATCTTTAAAATGAAAAGTCAAGAAAATACCATTTTCCAAAGCCAAGAAGACAAATATTCAAATAGATATTTCCCCAGTTAAAATTTACGCATATATGTATATATGTGTGTATGTTTGTGTATACATGTATAAAGACATGGGCACATACATGTATATGTATGTTTATATTTTTCTTGGATATTTAACTCACCTTACAGATGATACAACCCTGAAATTTTGCAGTAGTGCATTGAATAAGACAATGTAAAATACCTATTCTCTCTTCTATTCAGAAAAAAATATCCTTCGTGACAGGATCCCATTTCTCCTTGGAGTAAGAAACCATTAGTTTAGATACATCAGCTGAATTATGTGATGTCTCCAAGGGTACAAAATTGAATTGTAAATTTTAACAATTATGGGATTTTTTGTTTTTGGAGAAAGGGGATATAGGAAGTATCTAATGAAGGTATTAAAATCCTACGATAATGTTTGACCAATTCTTCTGCCAGTGTTTGTTTTCCCTAAAATGTGTAACAAACCATGAATTTCTCTATAATGTCTAGAACAAAATCTTGAAGAGTAGATGTTTAATAAATAAATACTTTATCATTATGATGGTCAGAGTTGACAGAGTCTTACTCTCATGATTAGTAGTGTGAAGAGAATTAGAAAGAACTCTTCATCCCATGAAACAAACATATGTGTGTATTTTTTTGTGTGTATGTATATGCACATATATATATATATATATATATATACATATATAAGTATATGTGCGTATGTGTGTGTGTATATCTGCTCTTAACATTCTAGTTAAATTTTGTTTTCTCAGGAGGTCCCATTTTAAAGCATATATGTTATTAGGATTCAATAATGACGCTTATAGTCTGTACTTAAATTTTTGTTAGTCTGAGAGTCTACTTCACACCTATAAAGTTGGCAAAAATATCGGAAGGAAAAAGACAAATATTGGAGGGGATGTGGGAAAGCAGGAACAATATGGCTCTGTTGGTGGGATTGTGAATTACTCTGGCCATTCTGAAAAGCAGTTTGGAACTATGCCCCCAAAGTAGGCATATACTGGTGAACATTAACAGCCAGATATCCAGATTTTTAAAAAGTGTGATAAGACACTTTTAAGTTCAATCTGTATTATTAATGTTTTCCCATCACTTTCATAAGTCTATACAATGGATGAAACAATAAGTCAAGCCCTAATTTGAAGCATTTGTTGATTTCCAAGCACATACCCAAATTTTAAGAATTGGCTTTTATGAGAAGAATCAACTTGGCTCCAGTATACCTGACAAAGTCATTATATTGTGCATACCCTTTGACCCAGAAATACCACGTCTAGACCTAGAGCTCACAAAGATGAAAGAAGAAAAAAGATCCATATGTATAAAATATTTATATCAGCTCTTTTTGTATAGCAAATAACAGGGAAATAAGAATGACTGGAAAAAGGGAAAAAACCCCCAATGTAATGGAACATTATTTTGCCATAAGAAATGATAAAATGGACAATTTCTGAGGAAACTAAGAAAGCCATGAACTGATCCAAAGTAAATGAACAGAATGGGAACAGTTTCTATATTGACATTATAAGGAAATACAAATTTGAAAGACTTTAGAACACTGAAAAAATGATAATCCATAATTCTATAGGACTGAATATGTGGCACACTCACCATCTACAAAATACAAAATGAGGGATGTATTTTTGGACATGATCAGGGGAGGAATTTACTTCACTGATCAGCATGTTTCTTGTAAGTGGGCCATTTTCTGTTTTTGTTTGTTTATGGAGGGATGTGGGAAAGAATACATACCTTTTAATTTTTTAAACAAAATCTTTTGGGGAAAAAAAGGAAAAATGCTTGTTGATTTATTGATTGATTATGTTAAATGTTACCTTTTTTTAAAAAAAGTTACCATTTTAGCCTGTAAATGCTCTTACAAGTCATCACACGTTGAGTGACTAATGTTTGAGTGAATTTCATGTTCAGAGGAGAGATAATATGGAAATATTAGACATCTGGGTTAGAGTGGGAGGAGAAGAGAGAGAAAGGCTGCTGAAGAGGAAAGGGCTCTGGGCTCATGAGGAATCCTGAAGGAAATATTTGCCTACCTTTGGGACTCTTTTGCTAGGGCCATCCCTGGACCTAAGAAAAAGGAATCAGAACTTAATTCACTTTGGAATTTAGTGGGTGAGATACCACTTCAAATTCAGGCTGTGTTTTACCTAGAATCATAAAATGTTACAGAGGGTGAAGACCATAGAGATATATTCCAGCCCAACAGATTAACATAACAAATGAGAAGGTTGTGGACCAGAAATATTAAGTGACTTACAAAATTACAGACAGAGCTGAGATCAGAACCTTGGACCAACTTTCTCCCAAAGTTCAGTGCTTTTCCGATGATATAAGCTTTTTTGACCAGTGTTTTGGTTTAGAGAATTCTTATAGAACTACAGCAAAAACACTTTGGAGAGAAGGCTATTTGGGGGCAGAGACAATATTTTCTATGCTTTTCTCCCCTGGCACAGTACCTTGATCAATAAATACTTGTTGAATGAATGACTAGAAAAAACATGGCAATTTTTCTGCATAGACCTTTCTAAATATTGAAAATGTGAAGCCTAAAAGTTATATAGCCTAGGGGTACAGGCTGAATGTGATAGTAGTGTGCTTACATAACTATCAAGCCCCTGTATAGAGAATTGCTCCCATGGGGTTTGCTACACCTGTCAATCACTTCTAACTGCTAGCCATTCATGGAACAAACATGGGACTCCATAGTTACTTTTCCCTTCTAGTCCAGAAAAACATATAGTGTGACAGAGAGTTTACTCAGTGTGCAGTAAGAACCCAGAACTCTAGGTGATTCTCCTAATCATTGCTAAATGTTTGAATGAGTCAAAGGTGATCTTTCAATCTTTCATGATTATGGAATTATCTTCTTTAATGGTAAGGAAAGAAGGAAAGTTCATTTGACAGTAGGAAAAAAGCATTCAAAACAATGAGGCTGTTTAAATGTTGATGAAATATTATGGAAATTTTAAAGTTTACTTTGAGAGGAACTTAGCAATCACTTAACATGGAAATGTTTTTTTAATCTCATAAAATATTTTTGAACAGTACAAAAATTACATTGACTTCCAGATGTTCACAACTACAAAAGGCAGTGTAGCATTGTGGTTAGAGAGCTAGCTTTGTAGTCACAAGTTCCATCTCTGACACAGATTGACAATGTGACACCAAACAAATCACGTAATATCTTAGGGCCTCAGGCAATTTTCTAAAATTAAGTGGCAGAGAAGGTGCTGATCTGCATGAGTACTGGGAATTCTTCACTGGGAGCTCCCTATGTCAATAGAAGCTCAAGGCTGGTCCAAAACAAAAGAAGAACATGACTACAGTGTAATTTTAAATTCATTTTGGATCTTATTAATGTTATGAATCAAAGTACTTTAAAATCTCTCTCTTCAAGTGAATTTAAGTACTTTGGAACACAATGATTGTTTAAATGACTTTACTTTTCTAAATTAAAATGGAAACAAATATCTCTTAAATATTTACAAATTTATTTTTCACAATGTCAAGGATCTTTAGTTTGGAAATATACTTTGAATTTATTGAATTTTTCAGTTTCCAACTGTATTAGTTGTATCAGGAATGTACACCACTGATTGACAATAATCATGACCAACTACTTATAAATTTAGTATTGCATATATAATGCAAGCAGCCACGATATCACGGGTGGGAAGGGTAATAACCTGCATTGTTTCTATACCTAGAAAACTATTTTCAGTTCTGAACACTACACTCTAAGTGGGAGTATGGACTAACTGGAATGGACTAAATGGAATGTGGCTACAGGAAGTTTACCAGTCTAAAGGAAAGGGGGATGTTAAGCTTGAGAAGAAAAGACCAGAAGGAGACATATAAGTATTTTCAAATATGTGATGAATTTTTCTCCTGTAGAAGAAAAAATAGAATGATTGATCAAAAAGGTAGAATAAGCATTTTTAATTGTACTTATATTTAGGGTTCAAGTTAGAGGAGCCAGATTTGTGGGCTAATATTAGGAAAAAGACTTTCCAAGAACTAAAATTCCAACACAAAAAGCCTAGGGAAGGGGTTCTACATGAAACAGTGATCCCTTCGACAAGGAAATATTCTGCCAAAACCTGGAGAACTGTCTAGTAAAGGGATTTGACAAAAAAGATTCCTGCACTAGAAGCTTTGACCGATTGGTCATTTTAATAGTAACATTAACTTGTTTTCTCAGATTACAGGGGGACAATCCCATCCCAGTCGTTATACTAATTCTAGGACTACCTCAGTTTGAGGTGAGTACTTCTTTAAAAAATCAGGTAAAATGCAGTAGCTCAAGAAGTATGGGCTTACATGTAGGTAGTATAGTTAACAGAGTGCTGGGTCTGAAGTCAGGAAGACTCCCCTTCCTGAGTTTACATCTGACTCAGATATTTATTGGTTGTATGACACTGGTCAAGTCACTTAACCCTTTTGCCTCAGTTTCCCCATCTGTAAAATGAGATAGAGAAGGAAATGGCAAACCACTACAATATCTTTGCCAAAAAAACCAACTGAAGCAATTGAATAAAAAAGTAGGGATGGCCATACCTCCTGAAATCCATTCTTAACACTATTAAATTTCCAATTCCAAGTAGAGGGAGCTATTAAAAGAAAAGGGGGAAAGAATGGAACCCTACAAGCTGAGTGATATATTTAGCAATTAAATAGTTGAAGATGATATGTTGTATGGGTGCTTTCCCCAAACATACAGAAACATGTGGACCCCTCAGCAAAGCAAGGTAAGTTTGAGGTGGGCTTATTATTCTTTATGAATTAAACCACATGGTTGAAACTAATCATTAACAAAAGAAAGAGGGACAGTATGACACCTTAGTAGGGGATGATGACCTGCAAATTGGAAATGAAAAGAATGGCAAGTGGGGCTTTTCTGAACAATTAGAAAACACAAGAAAACTGTGGGAAAGAAATAAAGGAAAAACAAAAATCTATGCATACATATATGCGTATAAACACATGTGTGAATATATGTGTGTACATATTTACATATATATGTACATACATTTGCACACACAATCTTCCTTTCCACATATAGTCATAAGTTATATATAACCACAAGTTGAGGAGCATCAATGACTAAAAGTTTTATATTCCTTACCATCATTCCACTGTCATTCTTGGCACACTCAACAATTCAAGATCTGACCAAGAGAAAGTAAATTAATTAGATAGGTAGATGATAGATAGACATACAGATAGATATATAGATGACGGAGATAGATAGACAGACAAGTAGATAGATAATTAAATAGATAGATAGATAGATAGATAGACAACAAGGTACTAGCTATCTAATTAGTGTATATAAGATCACCAATAACTTTCTGATTCTGTGTTTTCCAAGTGATGGAATCAGAATGAAATCAGATGGAGAACAGGTTTTTGTGGTTGTTTTTGTCTTGTATCAATGTGATTCATGAGTGTTGGCACTTTTTATTCTTGTATAACTAAAAAGAGTGTGTTTCAAAAATAATTAATATCATTAGTTCTCCACAATATCTGATGCTTTGCTATCTTTGAGGTGACTGAGTTTTTTATGGGTAATCATAGCAAAGCTATTGTAAATTAAATCAAGATAGAATGACTTCGAGTAGAATTTTAAGACAGACCATATGATCAGTATCTATAAGTATGGAAAAGATAATTCTCAAAAGATATAAAAACAAATAAAGAATTTTTAGATAATGTAAATCACAAACACAAGAATACAAAATAGTCCTCAGTTCTGAGTTTCTGCATTTATGGCGGAGTGTCAGAAAAATACACGGAGGAAACTAAAGATTCTAAAACTTAAGATTCTGTATAATAACATTAAGAATCACAGTGTTTTAGATCTTTTACATATATTAATTGAATCATAGGTATGGTTAATATGAGGTCTTTGTACAATGATCAACAAGATAATATTCTACTAGACGGGGTGAACCACAACCAAACTGACGTCCTCAAAATGAATGAAACCAGAAGTCATACAGAAGTTGCAGCTAAATGGAAAGACAGCTTCCAGGTTGTCCTTAGAGAGGCAATTAAAGAGTTGGCAGAGTTGGTTTCATCAGGTGCCCAAAGGCAACAAAAAATATCATTTTCTGGGACACTTGGTCATCTTGCTTTGCAATACTCACATTACGCATAAGTAAACAAACCATCATGAAGATAATTGCAGCTTTAAGTGCCAACATCTGCTGCAAAGGATAAAGGAGTAGAGAAATTCAATAAAGCATTTGATGAGATTCTCCAAAAGAAGTAATTATAGAGCCTGGATATTCTACAATTTCAATGTAAAGGGGGCAGGGATATTATTTTAAAAAGTATATTGGAAAATAGTATTTATGATTAAGAGGTGAGAGCCCAAAGGTTCACAGAATACTCAGAAACATGAAATCTATGTTTCATTAATATTTTCTTCACAGGAGAATTGAAGAGTGTTAGATAGAGTGAAACTGTTAGAGCCTATGTAACAGAATATGGCAATGAGGCACTTGGTTGAACTCATTCTCCAAAGTTTGTTCAATTTATGAAATCCTGTGAGTCAGACAATTTTGATGACACAAAATTTAAATCAAGATTTTTGCATGAAAACAACATAGGCAGAATAAGAAGAAATATTCATCAAAAGGGAAAATTGTCTCATTAAATATCTCTAATAAAAGTCTGATATGCAGGATACACATGAAATTAATGCCAACTTCTAAGACTGTTTATACATTACATGTCCAAGAGTTGTTCCAAACTATATAAGTAGTTGATATATGTGTATGGCTTTTCAAAAGAAGTAACTCAAGCTATTATGAACCATATGATTAAATGCTCCAAATCATTGATTAAATGAGAAATACAAATTAAAACCATTCTGAGGTTTCATCCCAAACATGTTAACCTGGTAAAGAGGATAAAAAGAATTGTCAATGTTGGAAAACTGTGAGGACATAGATACATTGGTACACAATTTGAGGATGTAGAAATTTATCTCATGTTCCTAGAAAACAATCTGGGATAATGTAAGTAAAGTGACTAGACTATTCATGTGCTTTTCTTTACAGATTCTAGTATTGGACATATTACATATATATTAGACTTATACTGAAATATGGCAGTCTTTTTTCTGTTAACCAAGACAAAAATCAAGCAAAACAGAAATAAAATGTGTTATTATTTATTGGGAAATAAGCAGATTATGGTATCATAGAGATAGCATAATATGGTAAAGAAAGCACTGGATCAGACAATCTGAGTTTGAATCCTAGTTTTAAAACTTACTACCTTAAAATGCAGTAAAATGAGGGGTTTGAGTTTGATTTTGTAGATGCTTCCAGTTCTACTACAATATTTCGCTGTAATGGAAAATTATTGAATAGGAAATGCTGAATATGAGACATACAGAGGAATGTTGGAAGACCTGAATGAACTGATGTAGAACCAAGGGAACAGAACATACCATGACTACAAAAATATAAACTGAAAATACCTGTAAAAGATAGTTTGAGATTAACTGTAATGACCAATGTTGGAGGAGAAATCAAAAAATACACATTTTCCTTCTTTCCATGGAGAGGTGGAAGACTAGAGGAGAGAAAATTTTGCTTCTGTTTTCAGATGTCATCTTTTTTGTCAATTGGTTTTGTTTAACTGTTTTTCTCTATTACAAAGGAGTATTCAACGGGGGGGGGGGGGTGTGGGGCAGATTGCTATGCTGGAAAATGACTGTGGTACATGAAAAACAAAAGGCATCAATAAAATTTATTTTGATTCATATAATTATATAAACATGTTTGACAGACAACTCACCAAACTGAGGAAGAGAGATTTTAAACCAAAATTTGAGTTAGGGGTGAATTTAGAACAGAAAATGCTCAGATAGAATAGCTCTTAAAAATTCTGTGGAAAGCAACATATATGAAATTTAAAAAAACTAACAAACAATCCAACAACATTGACTTGAGGTTGGGGACCTAGTTTGCAATCACAATTTGACACCCACTCTCACTTGTTTGACCTTGAGCAAGCTACTTATCTTCCCTGGGCCTCTGTTTCCCCAAATGTGAAAAACAACAGGTCAGTGCTAGTTGACCCCTAAGGTTGCTTCAAGTTATAAAATGCTATATCAATATGACCAAAACTGTGAAATTAGTATTATCCTCATCCATGGAAGATAACTGGTTATTAAAATGTTGCCCTTTAAGAATTGGCTATTGGTGTGCAATCAGATAATTTACTGATTGGAACAAAGATCAGACTTATTACCAAATCAGAAGAAAAAATACCCCAGGATTGTAGAATTTATGAGAAAGCAAAGCCTGTCATTGATATGAGTTCTGACATCACTTGTTTAAACAGCTATTGATTCCAAAAATGGGGACATGTATACAAGCAAAGACACATTTATTATTGACACTTCTTAGAGAAGATTGATGTAAAAGAATTGACACAATGAGGAGGCTGAAGAGCCCCAAGAAATTACCTCCACCAGCAAATGTTTGATCTTTTTGTTGATTGGACAGACACGGCAACTAGAACAATAACTATCAAAATTAAATAAAGCTGCTCTTCCCATCGTGGTAAAGAACTGAAAACTAAGAGAATGCCTGATGAGGGAGGAATGGATGAATAAATTGTGGTATATGATTGTGATGGAATTTTACTGAGCTGTAAGAAATAGGGAGTAGATGATTTTAAAAAACAAAGTGGAAAAATTTATGTGGGATGGAGGAAATCCAACCAGAAGAACAATTTATATTATAACATTGATATTTTTAAAATGAAAAAAAAATGAGGACTCTTGTAAACTGATAAAGAATTAAACTTAGGAGAACAATTTATACAATAACCAGGAGTAGAACCTGTAGAACAATTTATATAACTGCAAGAAGATTGTAAAAGCAAATAACATTGAAAGCTATAACAGCTGTGATCAATACAATGACCATTCACGATACAAGGACCGATAATGAAATATTACCTAGGTGATGGATGTAGAACACAGAATGAGATATATGTGTGTATGTATATACATACATATGTACATACATTGAAGGACTTGGTTTTGCATGGCAATTCATGTTCATTATAAGAAATTAGCTTTTTTCTGAGGATGTAGGTCAGAAGTAGAAAAATAAATTTATTTTTTTTAATAGAGAGGTGGAAGGGCATTATAAATGTGGACTGGTGCAAGCAATTTCAGATGAGGTCACATTACTGTTAGTTTTACTTTGTGACAAAGTATCTCAAAGAGGGAAAATTTACAAATGTTTGCAAGGTTAAAATAAAATTTAGCAACAAAACACAGAGATATACTGATTATGTAGTAAGAGTTACCTATATGTCTTGAAACCTTTCAAATATTAAAAGAACTGGGGAGATTAGCCTAAATACACTTGGTGCATCCTCTGTAAATGATTTACAGAAGGAACTAGACAAATAATCACTGTTAATAAAAAATAACAAAGTTTTGTGCTCTGCAGCTGAGATGGTTACATTCGCACATATTAAATAACAAATCCATCAAAGTATCAAGGTACTATTAATAGCATAACCCAGATTCAGCACTGGAGCATTTGCATAAAACTGTCCTCATTGGTAGAAGAGAGGGATGACTCAGTGCTGAATGATCATGTGAGGTGTAGAATTAATACAAGAACTTGGGGAGAGGGGAGAAATTCTTCCTTCCTGCTTTGAGAAAGGGAACACAGGTAGTTCCAGACTTTCTTCAAGAAGAGACCTTTAGAAAGAGAGAATAGACTTTGGAAGGCAGGAATATAGGAGAAATTTGACTCTTCATTTCCCTGATTTTCCAGCTTTTCTTTCCAGAGACTTTAGAAAATATTCTCCTTGGGTGAGAGTAGGTTCTCTCTCTCCTTTAAGCTGCTATCTTACTTCCAGCTGTAGAATTCGTTAACTTGGTGCATTTTGGCGTATGTTATGATTTATGGAATTTAGCTGATTTCAGTTTGCTGTATGCTTACATAAATGTGTTATTCACTATTTTTATGGGTCTTTTGTGTAACTAGCATTTGGTAGGAAGGGATCAAGTCTTTGGAAAATCGTGGGATGCCCTTTCTGCTTTAAGGGACAATAACCAGTGAAGCGGTGGAACCTAAGAAAATCATTTTCCTAGGTTAGCAACATACGGGTGTTGGGAACAGGGGTCAGATGGACATAATTCTAGGCCAGTACTCTTCTCTGACATTGGCTCCTTCTTTGGCTCCTCTCCATCTAGGAATCAAAGAATCCCTGGGAGAGCTGTGCGCAAGAATCTCGAGATATTAATCAAAGCCTCCGCATAAGTCACAGTTAGACAATTCATGCAAACAATACACATAACCTATACAGACAGAACATGAGATACCTTATATTAACAGTAAAAATAGTGAATGACAAGTATAAAGCACATTCTTCCACTGAACTCTACTCTGGTGTCAAATTGTGGAGGATAGTTGACCTTGTCTTACAGAATGTGCTAATGGAGTGCAAACTTGGACAGTTTCTACAAAGCTGGAAGTGCTTTTATGTACAGCCCCAGTGATGCACTGTGCATCTATTGTCCAATGATGACCTATTTAAGCTTAAAACCTCCATTTTGAGGAAGAGCCTAGACCAACCATCTTCAGTCTCTGGGCTTCACCATCATACCTCAGCATCCCACTCCTTCTGCTGTCACAGCACCCTTCTCTCATTAGTGAGTTCCTCCCGGACATTGTATTTGGAGTAGTGACTTTGATAGCCATCCTTTATTATCTAAATTTCACCACTAGGCTCTCCTATACATACCAATGGCCCTCTCTTGTTTTTCAGCCTTCTTTGATTCAATATCTTCCCTTCCTAAACCTAAGTTCTTTGAGTGCCGGGACTATTTCTTTTTGCTTGTATATGTAACCCCAATGCTTAGCACAATGCTTAGTACATAGTATATACTCAGTAAAAATACTTGTTGACAGGACTTGACTTAGCCACTCACTTCAGAGTGAATGAGGATTCATCCATATCCATTTCTGAGCAAATGTTTTGAGATGAAATTTAATGGCGATCTAAATGTAAATCACAGTGAGGTTTGCTACCAGATTATTTTATTTTATTTTTTGGCCATAGTTACTGAGGAAGGCTGACTACTATGATGTGGGAGGTGGCAGTTCTCTTAGCTGAGGGAGCACCCACACTAATGCAGCTGCATTTTTTTTTTCAAGGATAAAAGGTTCCCATTTAAATTTAAAATATGTATTATGAAAGCACAGGATGTGGGAGTCTGGGTTACAGCAATGAATTTTTAAAGGAACCAGAGTTTTAAATGTCCACAAGCTGAATAGCAGCTAATAATGATGAAGGTGATGATGATGGTGATGAGGAAGATGATAATTTATAATTACTGTGGTAAGTGCTTTATAATTACTATCTCCTTTGCTCCTCATAATAACTCTGGGTGTCAGATGCTCGTATTCTCTCATTTAATAGAGAAGGAGACTGAGGCAAATAGAGGAGATGTCACTGCTAAAACAGTAAATCTAAATCTGGGCAGAATTTATATAAGTATGTGACAAGATCAAAGTGAGTTTAGCACCACCAACTAGACTGTATATGTTGTATTGTGTTCTGCTCTAAGTCCTATAGTTTCAGATGGTTACTGAAAAACTAGAGAAGGAACAGAGGTGGGGTGAATAAGATGCTGAAAGGTCTGGAAACCAAATGCCTTTTTTAAACATATGCATACACATATGCATGCATGCATATGCATATATGTGTACATATGTAAATATGACTATGGGTGTGTGCATATACAAATATATCTATGTGTGTGCATATATCCATGTATATTTATGCATACACATATACAATATGTATGTACATGCATACACAGGTATGTGTGTCCATGTACATGTGTGATAAATATAGAAGCTAGTTTTTTAAATATTTTATAACAGATTATGTCCTCTTCTCATATTCTATTTTCCAACTAAATGTAGATGGATAGGTAGAGAGATAGATGAAGATACATACACACATACACATACAAATATATATATGTAAACACATATACACAGTGTATATAGGTATATTGTGCATGTATATATACATAATACATATATATGCAAACATATATATGATAGATATATGTATGTATGTGTCATCTTTCAGGAAATTATCAAGGAAAACTGCCCTGATATTCTAGAACTAGAGGGCAAAAGAGAAATTGAAAGAATCCATCAATTACCTCCTGAGAGAGATCTCAAAAGGAAAGCTTCTGTGACTATTGTAGCCAAATTCCAGAGTTCCTAGGAGTCAAGGAGAAAATATTGCAAGCGGCCAGAAAGAAACAATTCAAGTACTACGGAGCCACAGAGTAATACAGGACTTAGCACCTTCTACCTTAAACGATTGGAGGACTTGGAATATAATATTCTGGAGGGCAAAAGATCTGATATCACAACCAAGAATGACCTACCCAGCAAAACTGAATATAATCCTTCAGGGGAAAAAATGGACATTCAATGAGATAGATGACTTTCAAGCATTCTTGAAAAAACCAGAGCTGAATAGAAAATTTGACTTTCAAATACAAGACTCAAGAGAAGCATGAAAAGGTTAACTGGAAAGGGAAATCATAAGGGAAAGGTTAAACTGTTTACATTGCTACATGAGAAAATAATATTTATAAATCATAAGACATTTTTCATTTTTAGGGTACTTATAAAGAGTATATATAGGCATAGGGCACAGAGGTAAGTTGAATATGAAGGAATGATATTAAAAAAATAAAATTAAGGGGTGAGAGAGGATTGTACTAGGAGAAGGAGAAAGGGAGAGGTAGAATCCCACATAAAAGAGGTAAGAGAAAGCTTTTATACTGGAGGACAAGAGGGGGAAATGAGAAAGAATGAGTGAATCTTGCTGTCATCAGAATTGGCTCAAAGAGGGAATAAAAATGAACACTCAATTGAGAATAGAAATCTATCTTACCCCACAGGAAAGTAGGAGGGGAAGAGGATAAGAGAACAGGGAGTGATAGAAAGAAGGGAAGATTTGGGGAGGGGGTAGACAGAAGCAAAACACTTTTGAGTAGGGAGAGTGTGAAAGAAAAGAGAGACTAGAATGAAATGGGGAGAAAGAGATAGGATGAAGTAAAATAGAGTTAGCAAGTTTCTTGTTGAAGCAAGTTTCTCTCAAAAAGGCCTTGTTTTTCAACATACAGAGAACTGAGCCAAATTTACAAAAATAAGGGCCATTCCCCAATTAATAACTGACCTAAAGATATGATCAGTTTTCAGATGAAGTAATCAAAGCTATCTATAGCCATATGAAAAATATTTTAACTCACTATTAATCATAGAAATGCAAATTAAAACAATTCTGAAGTGTTACAACATACTCATTACATTGGATAATAAAACAGAACAGGTAAATGACAAATGTTAGAGGGGATGTGGAAAAAAATGAGATATTAATGAACTGTTGGTGAAGTTGTGAACTGATCTAACCATTCTGTACAGCAATTTGGAACTATGCCCAAAGGGATGCATACCCCTTAAACTAGCAGTACCGCTATTAGGTCTGTATCCCAAAAGAGAGAAAAACCAAAAGGAAAAGGACCTATATGTTAAAAAAATATTTATAATAGCTCTTTTCTGAGGACAAAGAATTAGAAATTTAGAGGATGTCTGAAAAAATTGTGGAATGTGTTTATGATGGAATACAATGGTGCTATAAGAAACTATGAGAAGAATGCTCTCATAAAAAAATTGGAAAGACTTTCATGGCTGATGCAAAGTGAAATTTACTATGTCTAAAGTAACAGCAATATCGTAAGATGATCAGCTGTGAATGACTTTGCTATTCCTAGAAATGCAATGATCCAAAACAAATCGGAATGACTTATGGTATAAAATATCCATCCCCAGAGAAAGAACTGATGTTATCTGAATACAGATTGAAAGATACTTTTTAAAAAACTTTATTTTACTTGAGTTTTTTGTCTATGTTTTCTTTCACAACATGACTATTATGGAAATGTTTTGCATGACAGTGTACAACCTATACTGAATTGCTTGCCGTCTCAAAGTGGGGGAGGGAGAAGGGAAGAGAATTTGGAACTCAAAGTTTTAAAAACAAATCTTAAAAAATTTGTTTTTACATGTAACTGGGCAAAAATAAAATACTAAATTAAAATAATGAGAATGTGTGCATTTCTTACTTGTCTCTTTCAGGTATCACCTTGGGTCAATCAGATCTGATTTATCAAAACTTTCATTCAATTTTATATTTTTGTTCCTTTTTCCTGTTGGATTTATCCAGCACTTATATCATACTATTTTGATACTATCCATATCTGTCATCAGTTTGTGTGGTTTTTTTCTTATATTTTTATTCTTTTTCAGCTAGGTGGTATAGTGGAGAAACTAACGACCTTGCGTCAAGGAAGACATCAGTTCAATGCTCATTCAGTGAGTAGGCCTCTTGAAGAAGTCAAGGGATCGCCCCTTCAATTAGAAAAAAAAGAAAGAAAATCAAGCTGAGAGGGGAAGACCCTCAGCGTTGTTGTTCCAAAGACAGTTACCATTGACATTCACTCTAAGCCAGGAGGGCCCAAAGTATAGCCATTAAGTAGAGCTTGGGCTGGGTTTTGAAAATTACATGTTCTTGACTTTAACACTTGAATGAAGGATCAAATTGCCAAAAGATAGCATAACTATGGAGGCTAGAGAGGAGAAAGAACAGCAGATGGTCAGAGTAAATTACAAGTTGCATAATAGATTAGCTATTGGCTGCATGCAAAACTATTTATTAATACTAATGGATGGCATATATTCATATAATTAATGTGTGTACTATCTAAAGTGCATATACTTTATATATGTAATATACTCTTTGGGCTAATAAGAATAACTGATAGTAAGATATCTAATATTCATATTGTACCTTAAAGTTCCCAAAACACCTCATACATGTTATTTCATTTGCTAACCTCTAAACTCTTACTTGTCTTTGAGTTGAGTAGATGTCTGCTCCTTCAAGGTCAAGGTTTACTCTGGGGATCATTATTCTAGCACCATAGAGATAAGAGACCTCTGACTCAGGTGTCCATACTGGTGTGCTTCCCATAAACAACCAGCTGTTAGACTCAATTGGCTCTTAATAAAGACAGTTACTAGGATGACATAGTAAGAAATAGGATAAACCACAATAAACCAAAGGTACACAGCCTTATAAATTCACACTGAACCTATGAGGGTATGAGTATTCTCAGATTTAGAGTACCATGGCAGTAAAGCACATGTGATGTTGTTGCGTTTGTCGTCATTCTCAAAGACGATGATGACTTTGATTTAAGTGTGGGAGGGCTGTGCAGGGTCACCAGCTTAACTTTCTCCTCGAGAGTCATCTGGATCCAGTGGCCAGATATTCATCAGGAGGAGTGAAGACGGTCCAGGATGCAAAGTGAGAAGCTGGTTATTTTAGGCTAGGGTCTTATCAGATTCTCACTTTGAGTGAGATATTATCATTCAATGAATAGGCCTCTTTAAGTAGTCATTCCATGGATAGCCCTTTTAATTAAAAAAAAAAATCAAACTGGGAGGGGAAGACCCTCAGGGTTCCTGGGTAAAAGAAAAACAGTTACTATTTAGTATTTACATTCACTGTGCTATGGAGCAGGCACCTGTTGTCCAATCTGTGGGCTATAGAGTGAATTGGACTTAAGGCTTGGTCTTCAAGCAAGAAATCTAGCCAGTAAACCCAAAGGAAAAAAAAATGTCATCATGTTGATGTCATGGTCCTCTTTGAGAAAGAAGGACCTAACTTGTGAGTGCCTAGCAGCTCCTTCCCTCTTCTCCTCTCCCCTCCTCTCCTCTTTCCTCCCCTCCTCTCCTCTCTGTTCTTGCCTGGGGTGCTCTACCCAGGGGAACCTTCCATGGCCAAAAGCTGCCTTTTTCCTTTGTGTTTACTGGCTACATTTCCTGCTCAAAGACCAAGCCTTAAGCCCAATTCAGTCTGGAGCGCATAGTTGTACTATGGGTCCCCACCCACCTAGCAAGAGTGAATGTAAATACTAAATAGTAACTGTTTCTCTTTTACCCAGGAACCCTGAGGATCTTCCCCTCTCATGTGTAGCATACATATTTAACAAAGCTCATTCACCACCTCTGGTACTCATCTTGGAATTCCTTTCTTCCTTATTAATCTTTTTTTTTAGTTCCTCTTGGCTGCAATTTCTCTGCAATAAAAGTAATCTATTAGCAAAATTCCCATATATTATTTTAAAAATCTGAAAATGTATGTAACGTACCACAGTTGTAAAAGTCACATCTCTGCAAAGGAGAGAAGTATAGTATTTTATAATATCTATCTCATCATTTTTCCTCTTTGGGGCTAAATTTATTCTCTGAAATTTTTCAATATTCCTTTTGGATTGCTTTGTGGCTATTCTTTTCATTTACATTGCTGTAGTCATATTTTTTTTCTTGGTTCTGCTTACTTCAGTCTGCGTTAGATTACCTAAAACTTTTCCTTTTTCTCTGTATTCATTATATTCCTCTTTTATTACAACTTAGAGATAGTCTAGCAATCCATGTACCACAAAGATGGTAGAGTAGCAAGGATAGTTGATGTGCCCACAAAATTCTTGTAAGCTGATCTAGAAAATTCACTAGACTGGATCCTTATCAGGAAATCCAAGAAAAAAAGTTACAGCCAGTTATTTTTCTAGACTGGTTGGGCATGGGATGACAGACAGAAATCTTCAAACACTGCTGATAGGGTCTAACCAGGAAGGCAATGCAGAGAGCATTCCAGTGACCAGGTATGGTGTTGGGAAAGATTAAGTCCCAAACTGATAACAAAGCGTCACAGAATAAAGGAACAGATGCCAGTTGGCCACTTTGTCATTCACTACCCAGTTGCAGGTGACAGATCTAGAAAAAAATTAAGGTGAGGCCTTGCACCTAGGCAGGCATTGTGGGTTGAGGAGCTGCCACAGGTCTTAGCTTATGTCCAGAGCAAGGAGAAAGTTCAGAAACAAATAGCAGCTCTATGATTCAGCTCCAACTTTAAGCCCAGGCTAACAATAGTCAGGGAAGGAATCCCAGACTAGAAGAAAGCTACAGTATGTAGACAGAACTGAACCAATAAAACTTTCCAGCTGACTGACAGGGGCAAAATCCTGCCATAGTATGTTATTGCTGTGATCCACACCCAGGTCACAAATTTGAAGAGCTCAGACTAGGGTTGCAGCAATCAAACTTTTTCTTGGATCAGACTTCTTGGGGAGCTTTATAATTCATAAGTCCCCAGCCTGAGCTATCTTTATGAAGCTAGAATAACATAATTATTCAATACCCCCAAGAAAGTAGCAAAAGAACCAGCCAACATGTTCACTACTGAAATGCCTGGTTCTAAGATGAAGGCTAAAGTCAGAAGATGATATATAGTCAATATACGAAGTCAGGCTAGAAGAATGAGCAGAAACAAAAACTACTGTGGTGACAGAGACGTTCAAAACACAAATCCAGCAGAGGAAAATGACTCGAAAACATACACAAGCAAAGAAAAATATAAAATGAGCACAAATTCAACTAGAATTCCTGTAAGACAATAATGGAGTTTTTTTAAAGTTAAAATATTTTTATTTTATTAAGGAGAAATGTCATAGAAAAATGGAAAAGAAATGAGAGATATGGAACAAAGTACTGGAAAGGGAATTGACAGCTTGGAACAAAAAGTATAAAACCTTGAATAAACAACAAAATCAGTAGAAATTTGATGGGATCAAAAAGAAACTAATGACTCCATAAGCAAAAGAAGTTATATGACAAAATAACCTCAGGGAAACTTGTTTTGATTTTCATGTCTCTTACCGTTATTGACTGTGAGTATTCTTTTAAATGGTTGTTAATAATTTGTGTTTCTTCTTTTGAGAACTGCTTACTCCCCCATCTTACAAATGAGAAAACTGAGTCTTAGTAACCCATCTGTCCTCATACAGGATGTGAAATGGAGTTGGGATTTGACTCCCAAGTCTTCCTGACTCCAAGTTTAGCACTCTAGCCACTACCTCATATTCCCTTTACATTATATTGCCTTCTTTATTTGAATGCCTGAGTGTCATCAATATACAAAATCTGCTGGGTTTACCAAAAAAAGGCAGATGAGGATGGAAAACAGAAAGAAGTAAGGCCTTTGAAGGAGAAGTCATGATATTGTACCATCAAGCGAGCACTTTTTTTCTGTGAAGCACTGCCCCTTAGCCTTTCTGCTGTGTTATATCCCACCTTTAAACAGCTCATTTGTAGCTAAATTTTTTTGTGAATGCTTTGCAGTTTTATTCTATTTCACCTATCTATTCCTACATCACCTCTGATTGGCTGACAACACCTAAGCATAATCTCACAACTGACTTTTCAGTGTGACAGATGGGCAAAAAAATGATAATATTTCAGATGGTTGATTTTTATAGTTTGTGTTGACAAAAAGAAGGGGGGAAAACTATTCTGGAAAATAGGGAGGTGTTTGTTGTGTTTTCTAAAATGCCTAAAAGGCATGAGATTTTCTTCAACTTCCACAGTGAAATGCTAACACTGCCTGAGGGATATCAACAGCAGCAGACTGGGACCATGTAATGCAAATCAAACTCTGAGACTGACAAAGAAAAGACAGAAAATGGATGTTTACTATTTTTTCTAAAGTCCAAAGTAATATTCATAAAGAGGACTTCTGATAATGCCAGAGGGAAAATAATTCTTTAATAAAAAGAACACAAACATCTCCTCCTAAAAACAAACAAAAACAATTTCAATCTTCTACTAATCTGAATTTCGAATTTAACCCACAGCCTTTTTTGGTGAATATTCCCCCTGTTCTTGGCTGGTGTCTGGGTACTAGAAATGGGGCATATTCACATATTTATGCTTGTGAAATGGGCCCCTCTGCTGAATTACTGGTGCCAAAGGAATAAGCATGGCTGTATTGAATGCCTGCATAATCAGGTAACAAGCCTAAAATTGCCAAGTGTACCAAATATGAGGCTGAGATAGAGATGGAAAGAAGGTCTATAGCTCACTAACCACTTTCTTTTGAGTCTATATGACTCAACTGGTAGTTGTTTGAGGATATTCAAGAACAGATATAACTATTATAGGCTAAAAACATAGAACTGGAAGGAGATAAAAGATTATTTTGGCAAGAGATACTTCCAAAGCCCAGCAAATCTCAAAAGAAAAGACATTTGTTAACCAGTGTTTTCCCTTAATAGAAATTGGTAGTATTTGTTTTGGGTGCTGTTGATGAGGAGGAGGTAAGTCATCACAGTCAATTTTGTTCCCTTGACATTTTAAGTAATTCAAATTCTTTCATTAAGGAGTTCTGAGTCCTTGCAAAACAGTCAGTCAATAAACAGTTATTATCTACTGGCACTGGTATAGGTGGTGGGAATACCAAGATAAAAACGATACATTCTGTGCGGTCATGGAATTTTCATTTGGCATTTAAGCAGGAACCTCTATTTCCAGTCATTTATACCACTTCCCTCCCATTTACTCTACACTTCAGACTATGCAAGTCTCTTCAAGCACACCTCTTCATCTCAAAACTCTATGTCCTGACTCATACTATCTATTCCAGATGTTTCCAATTTCCTTTCCTTCTAACCCCATGTCTTTACTTAGAGAAACTTTTAATCTAGGTTAAAATGTCTTCTCTTTCTTGTAGTGTTTTGTGATCAGTCTATCAAAATCAAAAGTGTTCGCTCTCCCTTTCATTGATGTTTCTCATTGTGTGGTTCAGTCATTTCAAATTGTGTCTGACTCTTTGTGATCCGATTTGGAGTTTTCTTGGCAAAGATACTGGAGTGATTTGCCACTTCCTTCTCCATCTCATTTTACAGATGAGAAACTGAGGCCAGCAGGGTTAAGTGACTTGACCAGGGTCACAACACTAAGTGTCTGAGGCTGGCTTTGAACTCATAAAGATGAATCTTCCTGATTCCAAGTCTATGCTCTAACCACTGAAACACCTAGACATGTATCTCTTTTAAAAAATGCAAACTTTCACATTCCATTCAATTTATATGTGTTGGAATCTTATCCCCTTTAATGAACAGTTAGCTTGTATTGATAGGGAGACCCTTTCATATTTATCTTTGCTGTTCTCCTCTCTTTGCCCAGATTCATTTGTATCTAGCATAATCCCTTGCCCATAGCAGGCATCAAATAAATGTTTTATTGAATTTAATTAATTATTCTGAATACATAGTATTCTACATCAGCAAGGTATTTCTCTAGCAATTTCTTTTAGTATCAGCTAGACTACATACTCTTGAAGGAAAGGACAACAGTTTATACCTTTTTTAACCCTGATCCCTATCTACTACAGATATACATGACAGGCACTCAATATATATTAGTTGAATACTGAATGAATGAATTTGCAGCAAACTACATCCAAGTGGAGGAATGTAACAATAGCAGAGATGGTACATCTCAATGAACCTACCCACAATTTCAAGGTTCTAGGAATGGTCCAGGAAAGGAGAGGAACATTCATAATTATTCCTTACTCTTTCCTCCATGGATTCCCTATTCTCTATCCTACCTTCCCTGGTTATTCCCTGGCTGCTGCCAATATCTTGCCTAGATATTAGACCTATATGAGACCTCTTAGATCTCAAAGCTAACCTGGGTATTTATTTATCCAAATCATATGTCAATTCTAGAAATCCTTCTTTAACTTCTATCTTTTCTTCCTCAAATTTCCCATAGAGCATTCCTTGGCTCTCCTTTGTTCCCATTATCTATGTACTCTATATCTTTATCGTCTATCGATATTTTTATCATCTATCTATCTATTCATATAGATATAAACACACATATGTCAATTAATCAAACAAATATGCATGAATTGCTTACTCTGTGCCAAGCAATAGGTGAGACTGCGTACAAAAAACTTAAAATGAAATAGCTCTTGTCCTTAAGGAGTTTTCATCTATCACATGAGATAATATATACACATCCTCTTCCCCATAAGATATGTCATAAGAAGATTTGTGTCATTTTTCATTTGTTTCCCCCTCAATGCCTTTTATAAGTATGAATAAAAATATAAAAATATAGATGTTTATACTTTGTTGAATTATTGGAAATGATGTGAGAGGCAGTTAGGTGGTGCAGTAGATAGAATGCCAGGCCTGGAATCAGGAAGATCTCAGTTCAAATATGACCTCAGACAATTCCTGGCTGTATGACTCCTAGGCAAGTCACTTAACTCTGTTTGCCTCAGTTTCCTCATTTGTAAAATGAGCTGGAGAAGGAAATGGCTAACCACTCCAATATCTTTGCCAAGAAAATCCCAAATGGGGTCATAAAAGGTCAGACATGACTGAAAAATGACTGGGAAAGAAAAAAAGATGTAAAACCCAATATTTGGATATGAGTTTTGGTTCTGCCATTTATTAACTATGTGGGCTAGTCATTTCATTTTCTAAAATATCACAGGATCGGAATTTAGAGTTGTAAGGGAACTTAAAGAGCATGTAGTAAATTTTACATTACTGATGAAGAAACCAGGGTCCCACTGAGGTCAAGGGATAGCTTACCTGTATATAGTAACTACCAAGTTAATTGAGATCATACCTGACAAATGCTTTTCATGTCTTAAACCATTAAAGAAAAAAGATCAGATATTGTTAGTATTCTTTTGGAAGTGTAGAAAATTCCCTTTCTTGTTGATTCAGCCTTCAAAGGTTGTATTTTTAATTTCCAGAAAGAACTTTCATAGGAAATTAAGGGATAATGCAACAACCAAAAAGAAATACATAAGTATACAGAGAATAAATTTGATTCTAATTTAACAAATATAATTTATGATTGCCTGGGCTGGTACAGCTTTATGAGGCACCTACCCCTACCACCTTCTGTTCTTTTCAAATCTATCTGATTTGGATATGGGACAGTGAATCTAGTCTGATATTAGCTTGGGTTGTTAAGCCTGACAGTGTGGAGCAGATTCCATGCACATCTAAAAAACTATTCCCTGATGTTACATTTGCATATAGACCCTCATATCAGAATACTTTTTTCATTTTATTGCCATTTTGACACTTGTGACCGCTGCCTGTTCCCTGATACCCTGAATAACGAAGATGATTCCTTGCCCCTTGGTTTCAGGCCATCCTGTAGTGACAAATTACCTTTCTGGTTAAGGTAGTTTTAAAAATGGAAGATATGCTGGAAAAGGCAGGAACTCAGTTTGAATCCCATGTTATTCACTATTTGATATGAGTTAACTCATCAGTAAAATGGTACCTGAAGTACTGTTGTGAGGAACAAATAAGTCATTACATGTTAAATGATTTGGAAATCTTAAAGCATTGCGTAAATATCAGCTGTTATCATTTGCCTTTCTTTTAGGGGTCTGAATGACCTCAAGACTCTGAAAGACCTCCTAATTCTTCACCCACTTCCCTATGCTTTGGCATGATTTAAAGTCTGTTCATTAGTGAATTGTTTAGATTGATTTTACTCTTCACAGAAATAAAATGCCTTTACCCATTTTAAGTTACCCTCTAGTCTTAGTCTTGCTAGCTAGTAGACAAATGGTTCTAGAGACAGGTTCTAGCCATCCTTAGATCCCACTTATATAATCATCAGACCTCTTGCAAAGCAAGCACCTTTGCACATATCTCCTTTGATTTATCTCAGTAGTGTCAGAAAAAGAACTGGACGAGATTTTCCATATCTATGTAAAGGCATATAAGAAACCAAATGAGATTTTTTCTGCCATCAGGAAAGTAGAAGGATAAAAAATAAATCCACAAAAATTATAATCCTTCTACATAGAACTAGCAACTACTAGAAAGACGCAACAATGATAATTCTCTTTCAGACAAATACAAAATGTATAAATTACCTAAGAATTAACCTAACAAGACGTGAGATTTCTATGTCAAACTAAAAATATTATTTAGCGAAAGAAAGGAAGATTTAAATAATTGAGAGATATAATCTATCATGACTGTCTGTAAAAATACAATATGAATAATTATTCTATCCAAACGAATTTATATATCTGGTGTTCTACAAATCAAATGATCAAGGGCATATTTTCTTGGAACTTGATGAAATAACAAAATTCACTTAGAAAAACAAGAGATCTATAATGTCAAGCGGAAAATATTCAAAAATACTAATGAAGAGATCATAGAATAATGAGACAGGAGTCCTCAAAGCTTTTTGGTTCTGGTTAAAAACAGATAAGTAGATCAATAGAACGAATTCGATAAACAAAAAACGTAAGTAATTGAAAATAATTTTTAAAAAATCCCAAATCATAAGTTATCTGGAGAAGAACTCTCTTTTGATAAGATGTCTGGGGAAATTTTTGAAAATAGTTTGACAGAAATTTGATTTAGACCAATGACTTACACTGTACTCTATAATATGCTCAAAATGTATAATTGGCCAGAATATCAAAGGTTGTACCACAAAAGAACATAAAACCAAAAGATATCAGGTACCTTTCAGAGACATGGTTAGGGAAAAATATTAGTAACCAAACCAAAATAAAGAGAATCTTGAGATAAAATAGACAGATATGGTCATAATAATGTTGAAAAACAAAAACTTTTCCATTAATAAAAATGAGTGAAGAGAGACAAAAGAAATAATAGAGAGGAAACTATTTGTATTGAATATCGATTAGTCTGTTATCAATCATCAAACATTTATTAAGCACATACTTTGCTACTTATAGGTCACTTCCCCCTGAATAATCAAAATGGTGAATGGTGATAAATACATAACAATATTCACCAATATATCAATGGTCAAAAACTATGAACAGTTTTCATAGAAAAAATTCAAAACTTTAAATGCTCACAAGAAAGCATGCATAGGATCATTAACAGTATAAATGGAAATAAACATATTTCTTTGGTTATACTAACAGTGTATAAATTGGTCAGGTGAATTTGAATCCATGGTGGCAAATCTCACCAAGGAAACAAAAGAGAGGATAAATTATTGAGACTGCAAATATTTCCCAAATGGATAAATGGTCAAAGGATACAAACAGGTAGTTTTCAGATTAAGAAATTAAAGCCATCTTTTCTCATAGGAAAAAAAATGTTCTAAATTACTATTGATTAGAGAAATGAAAATTAAAACAACTCTGAGCTACTACCTCACATTTGTCAGATTAGCTAATATGACTAAAAAAGAAAATGATAAATGTAGAAGAAGATGTGGGAAAATTGGAACACTAATGTATTGGTGGAGATGTGAACTGATCCAATAATTCTGGAAAGAAATATGGAACTATGCAAAAAGGACTTTTATAAAACTGCACATACCCTTTGATCCAGTAGTAGCATCGCTAGGTCTGTATCCCAAATCAATCATAAAAAGTGAAAGGGACCTACATGTACAAAATATTTATAGCAGCTCTTTTTGTGGTGGCAAGGAAATGGAAATTAAGGGGGGAGTGGCTAAACAAGTGGTGGCATCTGAATGTAATGGACTTCCATTGTTCTATAAGAAAATATGAGCAGACAGATTTCAGAAAAACCTGGAAAGACTTGCATGAACTGATGCTGAATGAAGCAAGCAGAACCAGAAGAACTTTGTAGACAATAACAGCAACATTATGCAATAACCACCTTTGATAAACTTAGCTCTTCTCAGCAATACAACGATCTAAGACAATTCCAAAAGACTCATGTTGGAAAATGCTATCCACCTCCAGAGAAATAATTATGGAGTCTGAATGCTACTATTTTATATCTCTTTCTCTTCTTTTTCTTCTGTTTTTTTCCCTTTCGTTCTGATTCTTCTTTCACAACATAACTGATGTGGAAATATATTTAAGATGACTGTACATGTGTAGCCTGTATCAGATTGTTTGCTGCCTTGGGGAGGGAGGAGGGAAGGAAAGGAGGGAGAAAAAATTGGAACTCAAAATCTTATAAAAGTAAATATTGAAAACTATCTTTACATGTAATTGAAAAAAATAAAATGTTATTAGGTGGGAAAAAAGGAATACAAATACACAGAAGCAAAGAACATATGGAAGAAACAAAAATAAATGACAATAAAAGAAAATATAATCTCTAAACAAGCATAACAGGTTGATCTCCATGAGAGGATATATAGAGAAAATTTAAGGATCTTAGGTCTTCTTTGGAACAAGGTAGTTCCAAAAAAAAAACCAAAAACCAAAAACCAAACAAACAAAAAAACAACCCTGAAAAGCTGAAGAAATAATACAAGAAAATTGCTAAGGGTTTCTGAATGTAGAAAAGAGAGTATCTTAGGTCAATCCTACCTTTCACTTGCCTTTGCAGTTACACATGTGCTACTGAATGAAGGTGAGAAGATCACCTGTTCTGATTGGGTACATTACAAACTTGAGTTATATATCTCCAACTGGGCACTGCAACTGGTAATACTTTCTTACGCATTATCAGCTATTGCAACCTCCCTAGTGTCTCTTCCAAACGTTTTTGTCCCTCCTCAAACCCTTTATGGCTTCCCTCCCCCACACCATCTCAGCTAAGAACCTTGCCTTGCTTATTTAGAAAAAATGAGGCCATTTGCCACGAGATCCTTACTCTTTCCTCTTTGCCATCTCACATCCTTTAGGTCTCTTCTTTCACTTTCTCTCCTCCACTCCCATCTCAAATGAAGAGGTAGCCCAGTGCTAACTCCTCTACATTCACACGTCATCCCATTTCATTCTATCTCCTTCAACAAATTGCCTTTCTGTTACTGATCTTCAATCTGTGTCTTTCTACTGATTTCTTCCTTACTACTTACAAATATTACCCATACTCAAATGACCCTCACATGATCCTTCCATCCCCTCTAACAATTGTCCTTTCTCTCTCTTTTGCATTGTTATGTATAAACTCCTTGAAAAGTCTATGTACAAAACCTGCCTTTACTTTCTCTCCTATTATTTTCTTCACAACTTTTTACAATTCTCTTTCTGACATCATTATTCCAAAGAATATTACACACACACACACACACACACACACACACACACACACATATATTTAATTTTGAGTTTCAAATTCTCTCCCTCCTACTCCTGACCATACCCACTGAAAAGGCAAACAACATGATGTCAATTATGCCTGCAAAATCATGCAATACCTGTTTTGATATTTAGCCATATCAGATAAAAAAGGAAGAAAAATAAAGTAAGAAAACTATATTTCAGTTTCTTCTCAGATTTTTTTCAATTCTTCTCTAGAGGTGGATAACATTTTTCATTATGAACCCTTCAGAATTTTCTTGAATTGATGAGTCTTTCATAGTTGATCATCACTACGATATTAGTCACTATTTGAAGTGATCTCCTGGTTCTGCTTGCTTCACCTTACGTAAGTTCATATAGGTCTTCCCAAGTTTTTTTTTTCTGAAACCATTTCCTAATCATTTCTTTTAGCATAGAACTACTCCATCATAATTATATACCATAACTTGTTTAGCCATTCCCCATTTGATGGCAATCCATATCTACAATTTCTAATTCTTTGCCACCACAAAAAGAATTGCTATAAATGAGAGAAGAGGACAAAAGAGAAAAGGAGTGAATGAAGATAGAGAGGAAAGTTTTGTGTACTCTAAACAATTCAGTGGTAAACAATAAAAGGAAAATAACTCTATTGTCTATCAGGAGGGATAAAGATTATGGAATCATGAAGGAAGTGGCAAATGGAAAGATTTTAACAGGGGGAAAGAAGAGGAGAAATCAGCCTAGGAAAAAGGTCCCACAGAAGCATGCCAGAGAGAGTTGAAGACCTTGAGGTAGATGTAATCTTCAAGGGTTTAGTCCTTAGGAAGACCATTAACTCTTAGAAAATGTTTGTGACTCCATGGACAACTTCCTACCTGAGGAAAGGGGAAATGAGAACATTTTGGTGGAGGGCGGGGGGAAGAAGATATCTACATGGGTAGGAAGGCATAGATCAAGATAAATAATTTTGTGACAAAAGGTTTAAATAAAATCATAGGAATGCGCAGGGTTAATAATGAATCATACAACATGGAAAAGGAGATTTTTTTAAAATAAATGATTTGTTTTTGGTTTTTAACAATCACTTCCATAAATCTTAAATTTTCTCCCTCTCCCTCTCCCTCCCCAATTCAGCATGTAATCTTATATGGGTTCTACACATATGTTTTTACTAAGCACATTTTCACATTAGTCATGTTGCATAGAAGAATAAAAAAAGAATAGGGGAAACCATGAGAGAAACAAAGACAAAACATAACATAAGAGAAAATAGTCTACTTTGCTCTGTGTTCTGATTCCATAATTGTTTCTCTGGATGTGGATTGCATTTTTTCTCGAGTCCTTTGAGAATGCTTTACGTCCTCGTATTGCTGTGAAGGGCTAAGTCTCCTCACACAGTGTAGCTGTTACTGGTTCTGCTCATTTCCCTCAGCATCAGTTCATATAAGTCCTTCCATGCCACTTTGAAGTCCTCCAAAAAAGAAAATTCTTAACATGGTCCAATATCTGTTTCTTCTTTATTGTTTTCAGGAACTGAAAGGCTCAGAAAAAAAATAGAGGGGCCAAATGGAAAGATTTACATGGTAATAACATAGAAATTGTGTAGAAGAGAGAAACCAAAATAGGAACCTTAAGAAGCCATAATTCCATGAGGAATGCAGAGATTAATGAAGAAATAAAGAAGTATACAAGCCAAGAATCAAAGAACAAAAGTCTCAACATCTATAAAGTATAAGTGTAGATGGACCATATATGCGTACATGCACAAATATAAGTATATATATATGTATATGCATAAGTATATACAAATATATATACTTACACATTATTTTAATCTTAATTAAATTAAATTAATTGTGAATTAATTATTAACTAATTAAAATATTAATAATTAAAATACACAAATACAATTATGTATATGAATAGGTATGCTAAAAATGCATTGATGATACATTTGAAGTTTTCCTAGTATGTAGAGGACTAAAGCAAGGATGCCTGACTCTTCTCTCTTTTATTTGATATGATTCTAGAAATACTATCAATACCAATTAAAAGAATGAAATTAAAAATAGGGGAAAGGAAGCAACACTATCCACATTTGCTAATTATGTGATAGAGGGAAGACACTATGACCTTGTCATTATGACTTACCTTGTTTCTATCCCTTTTCCTTCACCTATATGGGAAAATTTAAGGAATAGGCTGAGAAAACTGGGCAATTCCAGGACCATTGCCGTAATTATTGGAACAATAGCAATTTCCTGGTTTCTAATTTGGGCTTCTAAGATTAAAAGTGAGAGGTACGTGGAATGCTCGCCATGAATGAGAGTTATAAGTCCAGTAACTCAGAAGTCTAGTTCACAGAAAAAATTAACAATAAGAGATTCGGTACCAGAGGGCCCCATTCATTGTTCTAAAAACCTTGGCAGCTCACACTGAGAATCTTAGCTTAATAAATCGGAAGGTCCATAGCCAAGCGTCTGAAGGGGA
Source organism: Potorous gilbertii (assembly GCA_028658325.1). Classification (NCBI taxonomy): domain Eukaryota; kingdom Metazoa; phylum Chordata; class Mammalia; order Diprotodontia; family Potoroidae; genus Potorous; species Potorous gilbertii. The sequence goes on along the minus strand of CM053773.1, from coordinate 81,513,754 downwards.
CCAAGTAAGAGAACATGAAAGGAAGGATTTTTGCTAGTCTTGGAAAGACGTTCTGATTTTTCTAGAATAATGGTAGCAAAGAAAACCCTACAAGATTTCATTTAAAGGGCTCAACCACACTTAGTCTTCCATAGAAGAAAAAATAATAGAGTATTTTACCTGAGACACAAGTTGATTAACACCAAGTAGAGCAACATCCAGTAGGAAATATTGATACAATCACATAGCATGCAATTCTCAACATCTAGCCATGTAATATCTGAAGAGTAGTACTCATTCAGCTGCTGTGTGAAACTCCCCAAAATGTCTCTGATAAGTGGACATCCAACCTTTGCTACAAGACAATCCATGATAAATAACTCACCATCTCTTGAAGCATGAAATTTTGCTTTTGGACTATTTTTAAGTCACTAGGAAGTATTTCCATATAGTCTGCTTTAATTTCTACTCATTGATCCTAGTGCTTCCTCTGGGGTCAAACCCAAATCTGATGCCTTTTCTAAAGGATAGCCCTTGACAAACTTGAAAACATTTTTAAAATGTTCAGTTCAATTCAACAAGCCTTCATTCAACAAGTACTATGCATCAGGCAACGTTCGAGACACTGAAAACACAAAAACAAAGATTTTTAAAAAGTACTTGACCTCAAGGAACTTACATTGTACTATATTCCCCACAATTGTTTTTTTCTAGACTACATAGTCACGGCTCTTTAATTGATTTTCATTTTTTTTTAAATTTCCCTTACCCTCACCTGGCCAACCTCCTTTGGAAACATTCCAATTGATCAATATTCTTACCCATAGCTAAATGCCAAATTGCAGATAAAGCCTGAAAATGGCAGAGCAAAGTATTCTGAACACAATTCTTCTCTTTTAATTACATACTAATGATAGATACTGAGCTAGAAGTTTGCTAAGACTCTAAGGTCATTTGACCTAAAAAACCTTCTGATAAGCCATCATCAAGTTATATCTCTCATCTATTATCATCCTGTATCAATCAAGGGATAGTATTTTTGACAATATGAAGTCAGGAAACTTACAATAACAACAAAACCAGCATCCATACAACACCTACTATGTGCTAAGCACTGCGCGAAGAGCTTTACAAATATTATTTCATTTATTTCCTCACAACAACACTAGGAGGTAGGTGCTATTATTAGTGTTATTTCGTGAGTTGAGGAAATTGAGGCAAGGAGAAGTTAAGGGACTCGCCCAAGGCCATACAGCTAATAAGTATCTGAGGTCTAGATTTTAACCCAGGTCTTCCTGACTTTAGGTCCAGACAAGAACTCTGTTCACTACCTAGCAGCTACAGTCATTCAATTAAATTTTTTAGGGAGATCCTGAGCCCCATTGTGCTAGAGCAGGAAAACACCAATACCAGGACCCCCTGCATATCTTGGCATAAACAAGAAATAGGCAGATGACAGTTGTGAGAACCAACCTCTATTTCAGGGTAGCCCTGAGCAAACACGCATCCTCCAGCAGCTAGTGCTGGAAGCTGTGCTTCAGCCTAGCCCCAGGGAAATACAGAAATACCCTGCTGGAACTCAGTACATGCCAGACTAGGATCTCAGTTCAGCACTAGATAAACTGCCAGACTACTATGGTCTCCAGCAACACCAGCAGCCTCTGATCCCACGCCTTTAGCACAGTGCCAGACATGAGGAGCCCCTGGGGGCCACAGAGCAACATCAGTGCAGCAACAACTAAACAGGTCCTACAGTCACTGACAGAAGAAGTTTGAGACAGTGCCCCTTTACCCTGGGTGCAGAGTTCAAATTCAAAAGAAAGGAAAAAGGCAAGAAAAAGGATGAGTATAAAATATCAAAAAAGAATCTGACTTTTGAAAGTTATGATGATAAAGAGGATGAAGGCAAACTCAGAAGAGGACAGCAATGTCAAAAGAACTATGGGCTAAACCCCAGTGAAAAGTGGGAAGTGGTCTCAAGCCAAGAAAAAATTCATGGAAAAGTTCAAAAAGGAACTTAAAAATCATATAATAGAAGCAGAAGGAAAAATGGAGAAAGAAATGAGAATGATGCAAGAGAATTATGGTGGGGGGGAAGGGTCAACAGCTTAGAAAGCTGCTTAAAAAGTGGAATGGCCAAATGAAAAAGGAGATATAATGGGGGGAAAAGGTCCTTAAGGAGTTATAATTGGCTTAATAGAAAAGAAAGTACAAAAAATAATTGAGGAAAACAATACCTTAAAAGTTAGAATTGGGCAAGTGTAAGCTAATGACTCTATTAGATATCAAGAATCAATCAAACAAATTCAAAAGAATGAAAAAGTAGAAGAAAATGTAAAATATTTCATGGGAAAAGCAACTTATCTGGAAACTAGATTCAGGAGCAACGTCAGAATCAGAAAGCCATAATCCAAAGGAAGACTTAGACAGCATCTTTCAAGAAATTACCCATTACAACTGTCCTGATTTCCTGGAACCAGAAGGCAAAGTAGGAACTGAAAGAATTCACTAACCACTTCAGAAAAGAGATCCCAAAATAAAAACTCTAAAGAATATTATAGTAAAATTTCATTAGGTCAAGGAAAAAATACTACAAATGGCCAGAAAGAAACAATTGAAATATTGGGAAGTCACAATCAAGATTACACAGCACTTGGTAGTTTCAACATTAAAGCTTTGAAGAACATGGAACATGATGTTCCCAGAAGGCAAAGGAGCTAGGACTACAACTAATGTGTACAACTAAGAATCATTTATTAAACATAGTATATCACAAGAAAAATGATCATTAAATGAAATAGAAGGATTTCAATCTTTCATTGGGAGAAGATCAGAACCAAAACAAAATTTAACCCCCAATAATATCAAGACCTAAGAGAAACATAGACAGGTAAAAATATAAAACAAGAGATTCAATAGGGCTAAACTGTTTACATTCCTACCCAGGGAGATAATACTTGTACTTCTTTAAAACTATGTCACTAGTACTGCAGCTAGAAGGAATATACATAGGCAGAGGGTATGGGTATGAGGTTAATTTGAAGGAATGGCAAAAATATTAAGAGATGAGAACTGGATTACATTGGATACAGCAGGAAGGGAGACATAGAATGGGGTAAATTATTTCATAGGAAGAGGTGCAAAAGACTTATAACAGTGGAGGGGAAGATGGGTGGGCAGCCAATCAGCATCATTTAAATCTTACTCTTATCAATGTTGACTCAAATTGATGCATTCTGAATGCAGATCAAAATATATTTTTCACTTATTTTATTCTTATAATTTTTTTCCTTTTGATTTATTTCTTCTTTTGCAACTGTGATTAATATGAAAATATTTTAAAATGATAGCACATGTATAACCTATATCAAAATGCCTACCATTTTTGGAAGAGGAGAGGAGAAGGAATGAGGGAGAAAAATGTGAAACTCAAAATCCGGAAAAAATGGATGGTAAAAATTTTTCACATGTAACTAGGGAAAAAATAAAATGTTATTTAAATGAAAAAAAGCCCTTGCCATTTGCCTGGCACTATACTAAATCCTGACCTCAAAAAGTGCACATTCTAATGTAGCCAACAACATGTAGATGTTCTTAAGTAGATTAAGCGTAATGGGAAGGAGAGATAAAGAATGATAATAGGTTAGTGGCAGATGGTAAGAGCAAGGGAAGGTTTTCTGAGATTGAGGGAGACCTGGAATTTTTAGGGAATAGGGAAAGAAACAATAGACAGAGGGAGGAGAGGAAGAAGAAGAAGGAGAGGAAGAAGAAGAGAGAGAAAGAGTGAGAGAGAGACAGAGAGAATGATAAGGGGACATATTGCTGAAGTCAGGAAGCAATGAGTTTCAAGGACACATGAAGATGAAGTAGGTTTGCCTTGACAAGGAAAAAGACCACTTTTTGAGAGGAGTGAAGGCAGAGATAGAGGAAGAAGATGTCTGAATGATATGAGATTAGGAATAGGGGGAAAGAGCTCTCAGCAAATGAGCTCTATTTTTTGTGAAGTATGAAGTGAAGTCATTGACTGATAGGGTGAGAGTTGGAGGTGCTTTGGAAGCCTTGAGGAGAAGTGAGGTTTGAAATAGCTGTTCGAGTAGAGTAGTGAATCAACTCCAGAAAAATAAAAGAGTATTTGACAAACTGTAACGGAGGATCCAAATAAGGTTAAATAATAAAAATTTATATTGGTCCTACTCAATAGTTTCATGATTTCTTCCAGTTCCATTTAGTAGCATGTAATAGGGAGGAAAGTTGTTGTGAGTTATACAGGATTTTGGATTTGCCGGGTAAAATAAGTGATAAAACAAGAAGACAGGGAAATCATGGATATTGTGTAGAATAGTATAGAGTTCATTTGGTGCAACAAAAGGTCAAAATAGGGAAGAGTTAGGAGAATGTAGTAAGTATGTGGGAGAAGGCCCAGGAAAGAACTGAAGGGAATGATTGATTTGCATTTTGCATAAATAGAGAAAGTATTCACAACTATTAATCACAGATCTTTGAAGTACTAAGTTGGACTATGAGTAACTAACATGCATATATATATTGAATGAAATATAAAAATCACTTAGAAGTTACTTAATGGAAGAGTTTATAAAGTATCTTCTGGATATATTTTCCTCAGAGCAAAGTTCTATGGGGTCAGGCAATGTCATATTACCTTTATAAGCTTTTGATCAATCAGGATAAATGAAAAAAATACCTCAAGTTTTGTCTTTGCGAAACAAAAAGAGTAATCAATTCAGTCAATCATCCCAGATGTTTTATCTATAGGATACCAAGTATCCAGACAGTAGGAAACATTGAAATGATTGACTGATTTATCCTCCATCATTCATTCATTATTAAGCATATGTAAAAACAGATGTGAGAAAAATCTGTAAGCATTTTTTTTGGTACCAATTATGATAGGTAGAAGAAATGTTATTGGAGGAGTCATGTGGTGGTGGGCTTGGGGAGGGAAAAAAAGAATTCTATTTTAAAGTTGCATGCAGGAGATAAAGAGATTAAGTTCTGGAATACAAGGAAGAAAATATTTTATATTTATTAGTCCAAGAGCATGTGTGCACACACAAGCACACACAGGGAATGGGCAGTTAAGTTTCTACATGCTGTATGAGAACGATTACCAAGCATTCCAACAATGTTCTAAATGAGCTTAACAGCTTGCTCTTGTTTGCCAAATCTTCACTAATGTATATAACCTCTCTACCGTGAGTCATTAACTTTCTTAGTATCATAGTGTCGCTCAATGTTTCCCACGTAAAGTAATTACTTAGCATTCTCTCCTGTGTGGCTGGATTAGCTGGACTCTGGAAAGTCTCCTTGAAAAGGAATGTGAGTTGCCTAAAGGAGCTAATATTTACCACAGAAATGCTATTGATGTCATGTTAAGGCTTTGAAATTAAATGTTCAAAAGTGAAGAAGGAGTCGAAAAGCCAAGGTTCTCTGCCAAGTTGCTATTTGACTGTGCTGCATGTATTGTGTTAAGGACTTGGAGGATGTGTTGATGTCATATTATAACGTCTCATTACTGTGATGAAATCTCTATTTGGCTAAATATGTAAAGAAGGAAAGAATGTTTCTGATGGCTCAGCTGAGTGGCTAATGATGCAGTCTGAGAACATGCACACTTTGCGTGTTTGAAAGTAGATGTTTGCTATTAGTAAGTCTATTTCATGTCCACAGTAGCTAGAGCTAGGATTATACTAAGGGTAAGAATGACCTCAAACACTGGGGTTTGCTGCCATATGGGAAAGTTAATTACATATGGAAACAACTTCTTTTCCTAAGCCACACATTGACTACCAATTAATTATCCAATCCAAGGGAGTCCTTGTTACTCAGTACAAACCTACTGCCACTGCTGGCAAAACAGCCCAAAGCACATTGATAACATATCAGGGGATGATTTTATTTTTATTTTATTGCATGAAGATATCCTTAGTCAAGTATCATTTCTCAACTACAAAATCTTTTATTGTTAGGGTTAGAGTTTAGGACTGGGCCTGTGGTTCCCTTGGTATAGAAATAGTCCCAAATGAGAAAATTTCCTCTACTAGTGCAGTATACAGTATCTTCTCCACTACTGCTTGTCTTAGGAAATTGTCTGTAGAGAATGGAGAAGCTTATTGGTTTACCCATCTTCATAGGTGTCAGATGTGGGAGTTTAATGGAGGTTATTCAGGATCCAGGGCTAGCTCTCTATAACTACAGTGAAGTTATGGTCAATATTTTTATTATTAATTTTTAAGAATATTAATTTTATAAAGATTTTACTCAACCCCCCAAAGATAAAAGGTAATTCAATCAATTTTCAGGTCAGCAACATTCTTGTAGTGAATTACTTTAAGCTGTTCCCTTGAAATAGGCCATGTTGTATGAGCTGAATTATACAATATTTTCCATTGCTTAGCACAGTTCTTGGAACAAAGCAATCAATTAATAAATGCTTGTTGATTGAATATTGAAATAGGCTGAGACAAATATTTCATAAACGTTTCTTTACATGACAACACCACTGCTATAAATTTATGTAGCATCTTTTTTCCCTCTAAAACTGCTATCTGTATTCATCATGTCTGCGCTAATTTGTTTACATTCTGTCTAGTCTATTAGAATGGAAGTTCTTTGAGGGAAGGAACTGTTTTTACCCTTTATTGTATCTGACGTTCTTAGCACACTACTTGATAAATGCTTGTTGGTTAATTTATTGATCTGCCAAGTATCTTAAATTAAGAGTGAACTAAGGAGGAAGACTGTATTGCCTAGGGAAGATGTCAATCTCATTAAGGAGAACATAGAGTCAATGTAGAAATGGGATAAAGTATACAGAGAATATAACTATGAATTAATAGAAAAATTTATAACTGATATTAAAAAAATTGATCTCGTAAAGTGGTCAACAAAAATGAATGAACTATCCCAAAAACATGATGCTAAAAAGTCTGCATGCTATATTTCAAAAATCATCAATACAACTATTATTGTATAAATAAAACTAATGGAACCAGAGGGCAAAATAAATGTAAAAAGAATTCACCAACCACCTCTTGAAAGAAATCACAGAAACAAAAGTCCCCAAAATATCATGATCAAAATTAGGACTTCCCTTGTCAAAAAATAAACTCTCTTGCAAACACCCAGAAAGAAGCAGTTTGAGAATCAAGGATGTGGAAGTTTAAAACAAAACATGTGTACTCTGGGACTAAGGGAAGTCACTATTTCACTCTACACGTCATGTTTTTCCAATGTTTGTGGCTAGAAGAATCCCATATCAAGGAAAGACATCAGCAAGCTTACAGATGTCCACATTAAGATAACTACAGTGGTCAGAAGACTCAATATTATATGATCAATGAGTGAAAGAACTGTGAATGTCAGTAGGTGGAGAAGAGAAGTCTCAGAGGAAATCAAATCAACTGCCTTCAGGTATTGGAAGTGCTGTCATTTTGAAAGCTACCAAGAGGGCAGCTAGGTAATGAAGTGAACAGAGTGCTGCTATAGGAATCAGGAAGAGCTAAGTTCAAACACAACCTCAAACACTTTCTAGTTGTACAACCTTGTGAAAGCCACTTAACTTCTGTTTGCCTCAATTTCCTCCTCTGTAACACAGAGACAATAATAGTACCTACTTCTCAAAGTTGTGTGGATGAAACAAGGTAATATTTGTGTGCTTAGTATGATGTCTGTCATACAGTAAGTGCTATATAAATAGTAGCTATTGCTACCATAACTGTTTTGTATCTCTCCAAAAGGTGAGGAACAAGATGTGAAACTATCAAGGGAGCAGATTTCAACTGGATGTAAAGAAGTGTTTTTTAAAAATTAGAGCTGTTCAAAATTAGGATGGATTTTTTCTGGAGAGAGTAGATTTGCCAGTGCTAGAGATCTTCAAGTGGAAGCTAAATAAGCAATTACAACACTAAGATACTGTAGAAAGAATTTTCTGGTTTACAGTGGTTTAATGATCTATGAGGTCTTTTCCACATTTAAGTTATAACCACAGTAATAATACCATTATACAAAAATTAAGATTTATAAAGTACATGTTATCTCATTTGATTCTCATGACTTTGTAAGGAAGGTAGTATTTTTTTGCTATTTTACAGATGAGGAAACCAAGGCTCATGGAGGTCAGGATCACATAGTTATTGCGACTAGAAGCAAAGAAAAGATGGTGGAAGAAAGGGAGAATTTTTGCTGAAGTCTCCCAACATTCACTTGAAACAAGTTAAAAAGATCTAAAATTGATTTGTAAGCATCACAACTAACAAAAAGTCACAAGAAGTCGTTGTTTCAGTCCAAAACTGCTTAGTAAGACAAAAAAGAAGTCTACAGATAGTAAGGGGGTGCTAGCCAGGAGTGTAGTGAATTGGAAGCCATATGAGCTGTGAACATCAGAGATAGTAGCAGCAGCACCAGTCGTACTCAGCACCCAGGCATGATAAGAAGACTGAACACTTTATAAGAAGGAGATTGCAGGGAAAACATCAAAATGGGTACATGACATATGCACAAAGGGTGATATCATAAGTATGTTAGAAGAGCATGCCAGATCTATGAATAAGGGAAGAATTTATTACCAAAGAACAGATACCGTGCATTACAGGATATAAAATGGATAATTGTGATCACATTAAAAAAATGAATTTGCACAAACAAAACCAATGCAGCCAAGATTAAAAGGAAAACAAACAAAAGGGGCGAGACAATTTTTTTATAGCATCTCTGATAAAAGCCTCATTTCTCAAATATATAAAGACTGAGTCAGATTTATAAGAATGCAAGTCATTCTTCAAATGATATGAATATAAGGATTATTATAAGGATATGAATAGGCAGTTTTTAGATGAAGAAATCATAGCTATCTATAGTCATATAAAAATGCTATAAATAATTATTGATTAGAGAAATGCAAATTAAAACAACTCTAAGGTACCACATCACAGATGTGCTATCAGATTATCTAATCAACTGTCAGATTAGCTAATATGACAGAAAAGGTAAATGACAAATATTGAAGGGAATGTGAGAAAATTGGAACACTAATGCATTGTTGCTAGAGTTATTAACTGATCAATCCATTCTGGAGAGCAATTTGGAACTACACTCCAAAGGCTATAAACTCTGTTCTCTAAGTATTAGTCTGGAAAACATGGCCACTGTAGACATTAGCCCTTTGTTATTTCTTTCTGTTGGAATCATCAGCAGGAAAATGATACGCCATCACTTTTCTATTCTTCTAAACTCATTAAAGCTGTGTCTGCACATAACCAAAACCATATATCAATTAAGTTTTTTGTTTGTTTTAAGAAAGGTAAACCAGGCAAATTCATTTCCCGTAAAGTAGCCAAACAATTAGTAAGTTGAATATTTTTCCACTTATCTACTTGTTTTACTGGGGTGGGCCAGACTCAATCTTTTACAGGTGCCAAAATGGGCAGTAAGGCCTAGGTGCCCAGCTTACCTATTCAAACAAGCTACTCCTGTGACCTAACCAGTTCTTGATTTGTGAAATCCTATAATGCACAAAACAATGTGACTGTGTAAATCAAGGTGCTTTGAAATGTGGCCATTAATGTCCAATGATGTATGTCTTGGCTTGCAGATTCTGAATGTAAGTAATGAGAGGGTGTGGGGCTTGAACTCTAAAGGGACCACATATAAAAGTGGGAGATAGCCCAATGGAATCTTCAAGCAGCCAACATCCTCTAAAGGAAGCCAAACACCTCAGGCATTATTCAAGGTACAAAAAGATATAAAATGGAATCTGGCAGCCTAGAAATATAACTGGAGATTAGGTAATGCCAGGCATCCTGCCTTTGGGGAGCTATGAAGAACAAGGTCTGTATGATCCTTGACTTGTGGGCCTGCCAAAGAAACACAACAGTTTTTGTTTTAAGTTCTGAGCTGAATGTGATTGAAGGGAGATTGGAAAATTTTAAATGACTAAAATGAAAAGCTCAATAAGGCTGAGCAGTTTAGTTTTAAAATGAGTTCAGTAATCCAGAATTAGAGAAGAGCAAGTTCCTGCCCAAACAGAAAGTTATCCATGCTTCTTTGTCTCCATTGTTTTTTGTTTTTCCCTTTCTCCCTACATCTTTCACCATAACGCAGAAATGGTAGAGGGTATTGTTTCATGAGGCTGAATGAGGAGGAACACTTCTGTTGTTGCCAGTTACTGTTGATTAAAGGGTAAGTGCTGAATAGATAATGAGAGAAGACACTCATTTAAAGGATTCATATGCTGTCTTATGTATCTTTAGAAGCTGAGAAGTTTGTCCCCCCTCTCCTTTTTTTGCTCTAGTCTATAACAAGATATGACTCTTCTTATTTGTATACTATATTATTCCTTAGTATTCTAAGATAACAATGGCCAACATTACTAATGGAAACACATGCTTCAAGAATCCTGACTTCATTGTTGTCACACTCCTCCAGTTCATGCAATTCACAACTTTTTCTCCTTTCTAGACAGTCCTTGTGTGATTTTTGTGACTGTAAAACATTCATGACTCTCAGGCAAGCTATCAGTGATAAGCCTTTCAGAAGACTTATAAAATGTGAAGGAAACAGGAAAAGGAGGGAGGGTTACCTGTAATTTAAGCATTTTCCAGATTACCAAGGCCTGCCAGAGTTTGTGCTTTTCTGACCTTTGGAAATCTAAATTCACCTTAATGCCAAGGAGAGTCATTGGAATCCGACTTCAGCGGAGGAAGAGAAACACATGCCTATAGTTTTGGGGGGAGGGAGTGAAATAAGGGAAGAAAGGATAATTACTTTCTCCTTAAAAATTTAATGGTAGATTGGAAAATGGAAAGTAAGAATTCTGTCTCCTAAATCTTTGTTATGCCACAGATTCAAACTCAGTGCTCCCCTCCCCTATAGTAGTTGAGCAATACTATAAAATACAACCTTGTTAACAAAGTCTCTCTCTCTCTCTCTCTCTTTGTCTCTCTCTCTCTCTGTCTCTCTCTCTCTGTCTCTCTGTCTCTCTCTCTTTCTCTCTCTCCCCTACACTCCTCTCATTTTCTCTCTTCCTGTCTCTCTTTCCCCCCCTCACTTTTTGTTGTTCTCTCACTCTCTCTCAATTGCTGATACACACATACATGCATGCATAATTTAAATTATGGCCTTTTCAAACCAAGGTTTAGTTCATATCAAAAAACTCACTCATGAGTCTGCTAATATCTTTTCCACATTTATTTATATTGAGATAAATTAGAAGACATTATCATCTCTATTTCCTTTTCCAGTTTTTCATATCAAGTCTTCCAAGATCATGTAGAATAATTTAGGGACTGGAGAGAGAGAGAAACAAGGGGCAAAATTATCTCAATTTTGAAATGGAAGGGTGTCTCACTTAATTTGAGTTGTCATTGGGGTTTTAAATTATTTTGGAAATTGTGCCCTCCGATTTGCTTACACCTTCTCTGGAATGAAATGTTCTAATGACTGCACACTCTCCTGTCTCCAAAATTTGGCAGAATTATATTCTCATTCTCCACCCACACCCTATTTCATAACTTTTGGCCCATACAGTTTGTACCTTGAAAGAAATTGTGATTGACATACTTAGCAGAAGAATGACAGTATTGTGAAAGTGGAAAAATAAGATAGTGTGGGGTACAGTAGGAAAAAGCTCAGATTCTATTGAGAATTATGTATATTAAATAGTGGAAAAAATGGAATTACATAATTCAAATGTTATTCAGGAAATATTGACAATGAGAGGTGCTGTAGTTATTGTTAGTTAAATATGCTCATCAACTGTCCCTTTATGATTACCAAAGGATCATGATGAAAGACCATTTTGTATCTCTATATAATATTATTCTGTGGCATTTGGTAATAGAACTGAAATTAAATAGATAAGCCGGTTTTAAAAGTAAATTCTGACAAATCTAGTGGTAGGATTATCAATACAAAGCAAAAGTAAACATGCTATAAGACACAGAAAAAACAGATATTAGGAAGTCTTGAAATTGGTGTTAGGTTTTACTAATACCTAATGGTTTCATGATGTCTTTGTGGTTGCATTCCAGAAACACTCCATGGGAAGGGTTCTCACAAGTCTTTTAGTTCAATGTAATTCAATTCAGCAAACATACATTAATCACTTACTGTGGGTTCAGACTCTGTCAGACTGGAGATATAGAAAGAAAATTTTTAAAAATCTTGTCCTTAAGGTGCTTACATTCTCTTCATTGGGAGAGGGGGGATGTAAACTAATGAGTAAACACAAGATAATTTTGAAAAGGGAGAGAACACTAACAAATATAGAAGTGGTAAAGGTTCACTATATAAGAGGGATGCTCCCCAAGTTGAGGTTTTAAAGAAAGACAGGGATTCTGATCAATGGAGGAAAGGAGAAGAGGAAGAAGACAGCATTCCTAGCAAGGGAGGCATTATGTTCAAAGGAAGATCAGAGATGGAATGCCAAGGTTGAAGAACAGTTAGTAGGTTACTTTGGTTGGAATGTAGAAGGCGTAAAGGAGAATATTAAAAAATATCTGAAAAGGTAAGTTGGAATCAGATATAGAAGGTTTACTGTCCAGGCAGAGGAATTATCCTAGATATAAGAGAGAATGAATTCAATCCAACAAATACTTATTAAGCATTTCCTATGTGCCACGCTCTCTGTTAAGTTATGGGACCCCAAATATAAGCAAAAGGACAGTTCCTTTTCTCAGGAGCTCACACTCTAAGAGAAGACAGCACATAAAAGCAACATCAAAATATGGGGGTAGGGAGAAAATGTACTCACATGTAGGAGAAGGTGGAAAAAAAATTGGTAGAGTGAGTGAGAAGTGGAGCCCAGAGGGGAAAGAAGCAATGAGCAGGACTGGGCATGTTCTACATAAATAGTGGTTCTGAAATGAACCGACCAATTAAAGACATAGGAGTGTGGTGAACTTGCTGGAGTAAGAAGACTGAAGGGTCACAAATAGACCCTTTAGAAAATTCTTCTTAAAGAAAATCAAGTGGTATCTTTGGAAAATTATTGAAGCAGCTATGCTTCAAAAAGAGACTAGAGGTAAGTACAGCAGTTAGAAGGAAGCACCCAGCCTACTGTGAGCCAGGCGCTTTACAAATACTACCTCATATTGTCCATTCAACAACTCTGGGAAGTAGGTAATATTACCATTCTCATTTTACAATTGAGAAAACCAAGGCAGACAGATGTTAAGAAACTTTCCCAGAGTCATATGCCTGGTGCTTGAGATTGAATTTGAACTTCTGTCTTCCTGACTCAGGCTCAGCATTCTATCCATTGTACCACCTAGCTCCATCTGCTATTACCAAAGGCAAGAAGAGAAATGATAAAGAGTCTCACAGAAGGTAGCAGTAAAGTAGATAGAGAGAAGAAGGTGAATGAGAGAGATGTGATTTGGCCATGCCTATCCTTCTGCTTATGGAGATCCACAGCATACACTTTCATCTCATTCTGATAGGTCTCCAGGAAAGAGACTTCAGTATCTTTTGGGAAGTCATGCCAGCATTTACTGTCCTTTAAAGTTTAAACAGAATCCATTCTGCTAAAATTTAATCAATATCTATGATTCTGGTGTGAGTAGAAAGGGAAAAAATTGTAGGTTATTACTCTCTTTACAAAAACTATGTATATGCCCATCGACAGTTACCAATTGTCAGAAAATTTATATGCATTTGGTACCCTTCGTTCACAACTCTAGGAACGTCATAAAAGTGACAGTGTACAAAATCAATATTAAAACTAAGGGAAAAAAGGGACTAACAAAAAAGGAATTTTGGTATTTCTATCCAAATATAAAAATGGGGAGAGGCTAAAGAAAGTTTTGATTTAGTATATTAGTTTATTTAATTGGATTGCTATACTCTTACGAATAGAAAATAGAAGGAAAAATTATTGGATGAGAATTAAAGGATCTAAAGCAAAGTAAAGAGACAAAAAATAAGAGACACTTAAAATGTTGGCAGTTATGCTGAAACACTAAAGGCAACTGGCGTGGGAACCTTTATTTTTCTTCCTTCACCACAGCTGGTGCTGGCCTGTGTCAATTTTTTCTCTTCCTACAGGGGGACTGAAGCACTTGCTTTATCATCTCTTGGCCTGAGGGACAGGAATGGAACATATTTTACACCATCCTCTCATTTGATTTCGTATAGCACTTGTTTGCACCTTTCCTTTGGCATTTATCCTTTTGTACTTTGTGGTGTGAGAACTCTTTTAGGTGCATTTATCTTAAGTTTCTGTTTAGACTATAAGATCCTCCAGGGCAACAATACTACCTTATACTATCCTATGGAACCAGCCTTGTGTTTTACTCAAATTATGACTTACATACATGTTGATTGGGTCTGAGTTTGTGGAATGAAAGTTGGGTCCAACAGGATGCATACATCAATGGTAGTATGATCTGTTTTTTCCAACCTATAACAGGTATGATTCCAAATTCTATATTGTCAAAGAATTCCGGAGTTGTAATGGACCTCAGAATCAGTCCAAAAGCAATCTCCACTAAAGCAATCTTAACAAGAGGTAGTGGCCCTTGCTAAAAGACCACAAATTTATTTAACATTCTTTTAAAACTGACTTTCAAATTCCCTCTCTCCCAATCAATGAGAAGGCAAGCAATATAATATCAGTTATATATGTAAAATCATATAAAACATATTTTCATATTAGCAATATTACAAAAAGTCTCCAGGAAAAATAATGAAGCTAAAAAAGGATGCTTCAATCTGCATTCAGACTCCACTGCTTCTTTCTCTTTGGAGGATAACACTTTTCATGATGAGCTCTATGCAATTTTCTTGGATCCTTTTATTGATCAGAGTTGCTAAATCTTTCAGCGTTGATAAGCATTATAATTTTGTTGATAGTGTGTATAATAATCTTCTGGTGCTTCTCACTTCATATGACTTCTAAGGTTTTTCTTAAAACATCTTGCATTATACACATTATACACAATTATAAACATTATAGCATGATAGTACTTAATTGCAATCATGTGCCATAACATTCTCTAATTGATGACTATCCACTCAAATTCCCATTCCTTACCACCACAAAAAGATCTAAATATTTTTGTACATATATGTCATTTTTCTTTTATCTCTTCGGAGTAGAGAACTAGTAGTGTTACTGCTGGGTCAAACAGTATTCTTGAGCATGGTTCCAAATTGTTCTAAACAAAGGTTGAACTAGTTCATAACTCCGCCAATGGTTTATTAGTGTTTTATTTTAGTTTATTAGCTTCAGGATTTCCAACTTTAACTCCTAAAGAGCATTACTGAGGGTGAACCCACTCTCTCCCTATTCCTCTTGTCTTCATGGTATTTAAGTCCAATGACAGTCTTATGCTAATGCTAATCATTCTAGACAAACTTTTCTCACATGTCATCTTCTGTTACATTTTTAGTCGTTTTTATTTTGTTGTTGGTCAGTCAAAAGTCCAACTCTTTGTGACTGCATGGCTAGGATACTCCAGGCCCTTCTATCCTCCACTGTCTCTTGAAGTCTGTCCAAGTTCATCTTTATTACTTCCATGACATCTATCCATCTCATCCTTTGTTATCCCCTTTTCTTTTTGCCTTCAATCTTTCCCAACATCAGGGTCTTTTCCAGTGAGTCTTGTCTTGTCATAATGTGCCCAACATATTTAAGCTTCAACTTCAATACTTGACCTTCCAGTAAATAGTCTGAATTAATTTTTTAAATGTTGTTTTGATCTCAAAATTTGATTGATGCTCAAAAACGTTCTCCAAAATGACAACTTGCCTGTTTTTCCAATTATCTTTTAATTTCCTACTGAATTCTAATTCCTTATGATGAATTGGTATCTTTTTTGATATTATTTCTAGAAAATGTTGTGGGCCTTCATAAAACTGATCAACTTCGGCCTCTGGAATCAGTGAGTAGAGCATAGACTTGTATTATGGTAAGGATGAGTGGTTTGTCTTGGATTTGAATAGCTATCATTATGTCATTTTTGAGATTATACCCTAGTACTTCTTTTTTTACTCTTTTATTGACTATGAGGGCTAACCCATTATTCCTAAGAGATTCTTGCCCACGGTAGGATATGTAGTGATTTTTTGAATTAAATTCACCTATTCACATCCATTTTAGTTCACTGACACCCAATATGTTGATGTTTAACCTTTCCATCTCCTTTTTGATCATCTCCAACTTACCTTTGTTCATAGATATTACATTCTGGATTCCTGTGCAATATTGGTCTTTACAGCATTGGACTTTTCTATTGTCACTAGACACATCCACAGCTGAGCTTCCTTTTGATTTTGTCCCAGGCACTTTATTAGTACTTGAGCTACTTGCAGTTGTCCTTCACTCTTCCCCAGTAAGGTGCTGGACACCTTTTGACTTTAGGGATTCATCTTCTATTTCTTACTACTATATCCAGTCTCAAATGAGAGGTGGGAATTATAACTGCTAAATATTTTAGGAAGGATGTTTTTCACCTTTTAGATATCACATTCATTAATTCATCATAGAATGATCATACAAAAATAAAGCTTCGTACTTGGATTTGATCAGGAGTGGTTCACTTCTAAGACCATTTTCTTCTAATTTTTCCTGGCCATGTATAAACGGATATAACTTCTTTGAATCTAAATTCTCCCATATAATACTATAATACCACTGTGGTACTGTCACTACATAAGGATATCATGAGAATAAATGATATGACACATACCAAACTATTTTAATGGGTTAGAGCCAAGTGCTATGCATAATTCAGATTTATTAATAAATATGGGCATCCTAAGTTCATAGTGCATTTCAGTAACAATTGAGGTCTACAGTCAATAGTACTGCACAGTCAAATTCCCCAGCATTAAGCTTGGCTTTTTTCTAGTTCTCATTATGATTATTTATGTTTATTTGTATTGTTTTGCTTAATTACATGTTATGTTTCAGATATCTTGTGCTATTTCTGAAAAATGGCATTTAATGAAGTGAAAGTAAACAGGTAACTGTCAAGAAGAGATGACAGTCTGTTAATTTATGTAAAATGTAACCAACCAGATGTTCTAAGAAAATGTCTCAGTAAGAAAGGCAGAACTTTTATAAATGCAATGTTCTTTAATGAAGAGGCGAAGGAAGTAAGTTGGAAAAATATCAAGGAAGCCTCATAGATCACAGCATATAATCAGAGGATCTAGGAATTTCTGGAGTCTATTAAACCATGGAGCAAAGACCAATCATATAAATATTGGGAGTAACTATGTAGCATAGCACATAAAGCATAAGACCCGAAGTCAGGAAGACCCAAGTTCAAATCTTGCTTTAGACATTTAGTAGTTGTGTGACCTCAGACATATCACTTAATTTTTATTCACTTTGATTTCTTCATCTAAAAAAATGGGGATATTAATAGCAACTACTTCTCTTCATTGTTTTGAGTCTCAGAAAAGATAATATTGTAAAGCACTTTGCAAACCTTAAGAGATATATAAATGCTAGCTAGTCTTATCATTAATACCATTATTTTTATTAAATATTACTCCTGATTAAGAAAGGGAGATTAATGATTCCAAAGTGATGTCATATTTATATCTGAAAAAGCAGATAACTTAAAATATAACATGAACATACTAATGAGCATTGATTATTTACTAAGCCTCCACTATCACTAGAGGGAGGAGAAAACATGCATATGGTGACTCTTACCTTCCCTTTAAACAACTTCAGGACTCTTCAAAACATTATCTACCTATGGAACCTATGGAAAGTCATATTCTTTACCATATAAGTAAAGTTCACCCTTTAAAACAAAGCCTCTTGTTTGTGTACCTTATGAAATACAGTTGTGCTAGTTACAAGATATTTTAAGAATCCCTGATTCGTTCAGTTCCTCAATTAATTCATATTTCCAGAATAACTTCAATATAATAACAATGAAAACCCAAATCCATGTCTTTAGAGAGCTCGTAGCTGTAGGCCAAGAATGATTGATGGTTTTCATAGTCTATTCCCATTCAGTACTTTCAAATGCCCCAAATAAATAAATAAATGAAGCATTTCTTAAATGGTTACATGTATTTTGTACCTCATAGGACTCTCCATTTTTCTGGTGAGAGACTGCTCAAACCTGTCTAATATAAGGTTTATATAACCACATCACTGTCTTGTGTTTAATTCCATTTCACACTCTCTCTCTTCATTGTATTTTCTCTCTAAATAAAATGACATAGGAATAAGAACTCATTCTCATGTGGACTGTCCATGGACATTCCACTGAAATGAATGGGTATCCCATTGTCCTGTAGGAATGTTCCAGGGCTCTAGGCTCAGGCCCAGAGTGAATAACTTGAAAAAATGTGCAGCATATCAGTATGCAAATGAACATATCAACAGTCTGTCATGTCAAAATCTATTGTGTCACAATTATTACCACAAGTCCCACTTTGCTGCCAGGATTTTTACATCCATGACAGCTACAAGTAGATGAGTTCTTTCCCCTCCCCCCTGTACTGGCATAGGGTTTAGCCAGACCCAGCTGAGAACCGTACATAGTGGTTGAGTTACTAAATTAGATGATGATAGAATAGCAATATCACTTATTGGTGAGGATTGAAAAAGAAATGTTTTGTTGGCTACCAAACAGAAAAGTTTCTGTATTGTGATGTGTCTATTACTCAGTTAAGATGAAAGTTATATGTCTGGTACTATGGTGGTGAATTAATGCTACCTGGACATCATTACTCACTTAGAGTGGATGTTACCAGGTGAATGCTTGTGCCCCAGAGTAGTAGGGAAATCATGTATAATTTCCTCATTTGTGCTTCTTACACCAAACTTCTAGTTATACTTTTATGTGAATGTCTCTTCCAATACTGTAGATCACAACTTAGCAACACCCCAAACTCTTCAACTTTGTAAAAAGTTTTTAAAAAGAGAGGCCTTCTAGTGATATGGAAATGACCAAACAAGGGTTAGGTATAGATATAAGGAAATGTTGCATCACAGGGAATGACAAATGTAAAGAACTGAAAGAAACGGGAGGGCGGAGCCAAGATGGCGGAGTAGAAAGACTCACCTATGCCAGCTCCGAAACTCACAGCCAATGGATTTCCTCTAAAAAGGACTCCCAACAAATTCTGGAACGGTGGAAGCCATGCAGCAACACAGTGAAGGAGATTTCCGTTCCAGAGAGCCCTGAAAAACCAACCCAAAAGGACCATCGCGCACCAGACAGCAGCAGAGCCCTCCCCTCCCGGCCATGCAGCACAGAGAGGAGCCAGCGGATCCAAGCAGGCTTCAGGGACGGAATTTCCAGTGGCCGCAAAGGTCCCTCCACCCACAGACGCACAGGTCAGTGAGAGAGATGGGCTGAGAGGGGAGTGGGGTGTCTCTGGGACTCAGGCCCCCTCGGGAGGCAGCGGCAGCAGTAGCAGCAGAGGCAGCAGGTGGCCAGAGGCTCCCAGAGCAGGCAGGAGCTTGGCAACAGCTCCATTACAGAAGGTCTCTGCATAAACCTCCTGAGGGAACTGAGCCTGGGAGATGGCCCTACCCCCACCTGAGAACCTGATTTAATCTTACCCTAAATAGCAGCCAGGCCTGCCGCCAAAAGCCCTGAGACTGGGGCAGCATTTGAATCTCAGACCCCAAGCACTAGCTGGGCAGACCTAGGCCGGGGGTGGAGTGGACTCTCAGAAGTCAAGTAACTGGCTGGGAAAATGCCCAGAAAAGGGAAAAAAACTAAGACCATAAAAGGTTATTTTCTTGAAAAAATGATTCCAACCTTCCTCTCTGATGAAGAAGAGAACTGCTTACCATCAGGTAAAGACATAGGAGTCAAGGCCTCTGTATCCCAAACATCTGAAATAGATATCCCATGGGCTCAGGCCATGGAAGAGCTCAAAAAGGATTTTGAAAATCAAGTTAGACAGGTGGAGGAAAAACTGGGAAAAGAAATGAGAGAGAGATGCAAGAAAAGCGTGAAAAACAGGTCAATACCTTGATAAAGGAGACC
>CM053773.1:81450709-81493287 GCA_028658325.1 Potorous gilbertii | reverse complement strand
CAGATTGGTGATATGGGTAATTAGAGTGCTCAGTGTATTGGGGAGGGGAGAGGGGACAAATGGGGAGAAAATTTTGGAACCCAAAATCTTGTGAAAATGAATGTAAAAAGTTAAATAAATAAATTTATAAATAAAAAAAGAATTGAAAGAAACAAGGGAGGATGTATTAAGTTATACACTTGATATCACATAAGTGAAGAAGTCAGGCATAGAGAAAAATTTATATAATAATTATGAAAATGTAACTAAAATCAACATCACATCAACAGAACTCTGTTCAATATTAAAAGCACTGTCAACATTAAAGGAATCATCTTTCTTTTCTCTTAATGATGATTAACTCTTTTGGAGAAAAAACACATTTTATAAACAGATTTATTTATTTCAGTGGAATTTTTAAAGACCATGTTTGTGTCAAAAAGAGACATTCATTACTTTAGTCATATTCTTAATTTTGAAAAAAAAATCATGCTTTTCTTCAGGAATAAGGTCAGAGTTATTAAAAACCACTGCTAAGTTTCTCATAGACAATGCAGCCCATTCCTCTGTGATGATTCAATGTTGGGCACAATGTACCATACATCTGTGGTATATGGCTATGGGACATGTACTTATGCACCCATTCTCTGGGTTATTCATTTAATTGCATATCATAGTTTTAGCAATAATCACCCTTCGTTCACTTGCCTATTTTTCCAGTGTAGATACTCAGATGAGGTCGTTTAGGTAATTACAGATCTTATATAGTAAGCTGTGTAATGTTCTACAACTCAATACAATCAGTATACTATCATTCAGAAATGAGAGCATCTGGAGTATGCAATAGTAAAGGGAACATTTCTTCACTTTGGACTTTTAGCTAAATATCTTCTACAACAATTGCAAATATCTTTGTCAAGCACACATCTTGTTTTTTATCTCTTTTTATATTAACAATCGCAGGATCATTGAACAAAACTCTTTTGTTATCATTTTCAAACAATTTCATTATTATAGCATATAATGTAGACAACACATTGTCAAAGGCAAATCTTTAAAGGGTTCATTTTGCTCAATCATATCAACTGATTTTTAAAAACATATTCAACGAAAAATAAGCATTGTGTTATATCATATTCTCTGTATCTTTTAATCAACTGTATAACTAAAAAGATGAGATTTTTATGTAGATTTTTGTAAAAAAGCATGCCTCTGCCCATAGACATTACTTTTTATTAAGGATAAACTAAATACATGCATAGCTTATTTTCAAACAAACTTTGAAGAAATGGGAAAATAAAGGACATATGGATTAATAGATACTGATTTTTTTAAAATAAATGTTTCACTAATAACTGTCTGTGATTTCTTTCCACTCATTTAACAATCTTATCTTTGAGATATGATATTCCATCCCCTAATGCTTTTGAAATCATCTCACTTCCAACATAAATGTTCTCTGTGTCTGTTTGATCTAGTTTAAGTACTCTTCCCATTTTTTTTCTTTATTATCATTTCTATTTCCTTATTTACCACAAGGTGAACTATGATATTGAATGAAAATGGGGTGGGTCTACTATCTATGATGTAGAAAATAGTTTTAATAGAAATCTTAGCTGATTTTGAAAAATGTGCTTGCGGGGACCAGAGCCAAGATGGCAGACAAAAGGCAGGGAGGGACTCAACCTGAACTCTCTCCAAATCCCCTACAAACTACTTTAAATAATGCCTCAAAAAGAATTCTAAAGCAGCAAAGCCACAAAAGGATATGGTGAAGCATTTTTCCAGCCTAAGACAACTTGAAAGGTCAGCAGGAAAGGTTTGCCCAACTGGGGTGAGAGTAAAGCACAGGCCACTTCCCAGCAAACCAGCAGTAGGACTTGGCAACAAATGAATCAGAGGAAGTACCAGTCCATTCTGTAGATCTCTGCCTACAGATGGTAAGGGAGCTTGGAAAAGTGGTCAGGAGGAAATCACAGGGATCCCTCTGTTGACAATGGGTGCAAGACTGTTGTGTTGCTCATATGCAGATCAAGGTTGAAGTAGTGGTTGGCACTCCCAGGGGAAGTAGAAGTATAGCACACCAGAGCATGTGGCCACAGGGGAGCAGGGACCTTTGTCACAATTTCATGGTGGAAAAGAGTATTTGTGATTGCTCACATACCAGAACCAGGTCCAGAAAGCAATGACAACATTTCTCATTAGGTCACAACACTTTGGAAAAACTGAAAACTTACAGATCTCCTGAATTATTTCTGAAAGCAGCAGAAAGGTCTAAAGATTGGGTCAGTGCCCCCTTCACTACAGGAGCAGAGGACTAACTCTGAGGCACCACCCCATGACAGAAAAGGAAAATGAAAAATGTTGGAGGGGATGTGGGAAAATTGAGATACTCAGGTATTATTGGTGGAGTTGTGAACTGATTCACCCATTCTGGAAGGCAATTTAGAACTATTCCCAAAGGGCTATAAAATCATGCATACCATTTGACCTAACATTACTTCTAGTAGGTATGTATTCCAAAAAAATTAAAAAGGGAAATAACTCTGACCTTATTCCTGAAGAAAAGCACGATTTTTTTTTCAAAATTAAGGATATGACTATATGTACAATAATATTTGTAACAGGTCTTTCTGTGATGTCAAAGAATTGGAAATTAAGAAAATGCCTATAAATTGGGGAATAGCTGATCAAGTTGTGGTATATAATTGTGATGGAATCACAATGTTTGATACTCTCAGACAAATTTGGAAAGACTTACATGGACTGATTGCTTGCCTTCACAATGAGGGAGGATGGAAGAGGATTTGGAACTTAAAATTTTTTAAAAAAGGAATGTTAAAAATTGTTTTACATGTAATTGGGGAAAAATAAAATATTAAATAAATATATTTAGAAATGGGTTGATTACTCTTCTCACATTGCTAAAATCTCCCAAGATGACCTGGTTTAATTGTTCTCTCGCCAATTTTTTTTACAAACATTTTTTTCTCCACTGCTTCTTTTTTATGTGTCAATATTGTTTATAATCTTTCATCCTTAACTTTAAGATAAAAAAACAATTTAAAGGATAAAACAGGTTTGTTTTTACACTTGACTTCCACATATCTTTTCTTACTAAAGAAGAATTAGGATTTCCTCTCTGAGGCAAGTTATACAGTCTTCTACAGTCAAATTCTCCTTCTAGCAATTGTTCAACACAGGTTAAACTCCTTTAAAAAATCACAAGTGTGTCCATGTCTTCTATACATTTTCCATTTTTAAAGATCTAGTGCTTATTTACTTAAATAGGTTGGATTATAATTGTGTATACTGTGAGTAATAAGTATTTTTTACTCCTTCCTCCAGTTTAGTATTGATTTTCATCTTTTGATCTGTCTATGGTGTAATTTTAAGGATATAGCTGATTTGGAAATGGTTCTATATCAGTCATCAGTTATTTTCTATCTGTTAAAATATAATCAATTTCATATTTTTGCTATGTTATTGTGTGCTTATGTGCTTATGCTTATGTGCAAAGTGGGTAAGACATAAATTCACACCTATTCCATTTCATCTTAAGACTCCATTTTTGATAACCCTCATGACTAATACTGAACTTAGCTTATAGAAATTTTTTCAGATAAGTAAGACATGCTGAATTCTGGTTAATATTATAAGAAATATTTCCAAACTCACAATATCCAGTGCAAGCACACTGTATTCTCCAAAGGATTTTCCCCAGATCTTCCAAGAACAATACTTCTTATATATCTTTTCAGAGGATGTATGACTTTACTGGATGTTTTTTTTTTTCATCAGAATGCTATGTAATGACTGTACATTTTAGGGTCTATTTTTTGTACAACCCTGTTGTACAACCAATTTACCATACCCTGAGAAGACTGAAACTACTGTCAGCAAGCATTTATCCTTAGTTTGCTAATAAAGTTTTTTTCTTCAGTGTTTGATCTTCAGTCTTATGGATCAGCTGGTGGGTGAGTTGTTTCCTTGGGTCTCCAAGATCTCAGGCTTAGAAATTGCCCCAAAATTTCATATATAATATCTCCAAACATTTTTAACAAAGACATTTACTCTATAGATGTGTAAAGATATGTCTGACCTTCCCCCTTTCTTACCATTTTAAAAATTATTTATTTATTTATTTTTATATTCTGACATTCATTTTCACAAAATTTTGAGTTCCAATTTTTCCTCCCATCTCTCCCTTCCCCCTCCCCATAATATCTTGAACTCTGATTACCCCCTCCCTCAATGTACTCTCCCTTCTATCACACTCCACCCTTCCCTTATCCCCATCTTCTCTCTTTTCTTGTGGAATTTCTATAAATTTCTATACACCATTACCTGTGTTTTTTTATTTCCCAGTTATATGCAATAATAATTCTCAACATTGGTTTGTAATATTTTGAATTCCAACTTTACTTCCTCCCTCCTTACCCATCCCCACTGAGAAGGCAAGCAATTCAATACTGGCTATATATGTGTCATTTTGCAAAAGACTTCCACAATAATCATGTTGTATAATACTATCTTGCCCTAGATCCTTCTCTATCCCCCTTTATTTTTTTATTCCCTATTTGACCTTGTCCCTTCCCAAAAATGTCTATTTCTAGTTACTCCCTTCTCCCATTTGCCCTCCCTTCTATCATCCCCCTAACACCACTTGTCACTTCCTCCCTACTTTCCTGTAGTGTAAGACAGATTTTCATACCAAATTTAGTGAGTGTATTATTCCCTCCTTAAGCCATATGTAAAGAGAGTAAACTTCACTTTTCCGCTTTTATCTTCTCCCTTTTCTCTTCCATTGAACAGGACTTTTCTTCTCTTTTATGAGTTATAGCCTGCCCTATTCCATTTCTCCCTCTCTCCTCCCAGCATTTTCCTCCCTCACTTCTTACTTTTTATTTCATTTTTTTTATGGATATCATCTCTTCTGATTCAACTCAACCTGTACTCTATGTCTATGTGTGTGTGTGTGTGTGTGTGTATGTGTGTGTAGAATCCCTCCATCTACCTAAATACTGAGAAAAGTCTCAAGAGGTACAAATATTATCTTTCCATGTAGGAATGTAAACTGTTCACTTCAGAAAGTCTTTTGTGAATTCTCTTTCCTGTTTACCTTTTCATGCTTCTCTTGATTCTTGTGTTTGAAAGTCAAATTTTCTATTCACTTCATCATGAATGCTTGAAAGTCCTGTATATCATCGAATGATTCCCTTGAAGCATTGTACTCATTTTTTCTGGGTAGGTGACTCTTGGTTTTAATCCCAGTTCCTTTGACTTCTGGAATATCCTATTCTAAACCCTTTGATCCCTTAATGTAGAAGCTGCCAGATCCTATGTTATCCTGACTGCATTTCCACAATACTCGAATTGTTTCTTTCTAGATGCCTGCAGCATTTTCTCCTTGACCTGGGAACTTTGAAATTTGGCCACAATATTTCTAGGAGTTTCTCTTTTTGGGTCTCTTTCAGGAGGTGATTGGTGGATTCTTTCAATATTTATTTTGCCCTCTGGTTCTAGAATAGAGGACAGTTTTCCTTGCTAATTTCATGGAAGGTAATGTCTAGGCTCCTTTTGATCATGGCTTTCAGGTAGTCCCATTTTAGATTTTTTAGAATGTCTCCCCTGGATCTATTTTCCAGGTCAGTTATTTTTCCTATGAGATGTTTTACATTACCTTAAGGTCTAAGATCAGACTGTTTTTATCTTTGTATTCAATAGTACCTTCCATACAGTAGTCATAAATATAGTTTTATTAAATTATATCCATCAAAAGAAACTGTTTAGCCTTCTTTTTGTAATTAATAAGCTTATCTTTCTCTCTTACCCGCATTCTGCTCCATTCTCTTTTTACGGTTCTTAGTCCATCTATTTAATCATTCATTATTGGTTTCTTTTCCTGATGGGCCTGCTACTCTTCTTTCAAGTTTCCAGCTCTTCTTTGTCTTTCTGACTTTTCATTTTACCACATTGTATTATCCTACAGGCATCCTGCTGTATGCCTCATGACAAAACGGAGACAAACTTCCTTCCTATCCTTTCTGATGTTTGCTGGTGATGAATGATTTTCCTATATGAATAGTTAAGCAAGTACTACAAACAAAAACTTCTTGGAAAAAATATGCTAGTTGATAATTATCAAAGCAGTTATAGGTCACACATCTATTGATAATGCCAATTGGAGAACCGAGGCAATTACCGAAAGCTAACGCAAGATCACGACTTTGCCCTCATTTTGCTACGTTATGAGAAGGATCTGAAAGTATCTGAAGGTCATAAGAATAAAGTGATATTTGATGAGAAAACTTAGGGTTACTTTCAAGAATGACACAATATAGATAAATAGCTCAAATCAGTTTTCATTAACCTGTCTTTATTCTTTTATTCTTTCACTCATTCAGTAATTTTTTAGACCACTCACTATAAACACAATACCATGGTAACATCCAGGACAAACACAAAGATAAATAACATATTCAGTTTGGGCACCTTAAGGAACTTAAAATATAGGGAGTTGAAATAAGAGTTATTCTTGTTCAATACTTTGATGCATTCATGATATCATCAATGAAAGCACTCTCTGAATCACAAGTTACCTGTGCTTGCCTATTCTTGAGTAATGCTTGACAATCTTTTTTCTAGAAATCCTCTGAAAAGGGACCATCTAAAATGTTAGAGTTGGTCAGCCTCTTTTAGTTTTTCTTGAATGGCATTGGACATTGTGATTCTTTTCACTCCATGATTGGATCTTCTTTTCTAATTACACACATGTCTGAGGTTGTCTCATACCTTTTTTGAGTGTGTTATCATGGGTAATATGTTGTGCTCTACTTACTCCATCTATATGTCTTTCCCTTGTCTTTGGGTCTCCTACACATTTACTTCTCCTGATATCAGAGTATTCTATGATTCAAAGTCACATAGCAAGGGAAGAATAAATATTAGTATATTTGCAAAAATAAAAAAGAAAGATGAGCTTGGGCAGCAGGGATCAGCTTACAATCACTGAAAATACATTCTTGTAAATCTGATCAAGATAAACCCCTTCTTCTTATTCCATTTCTGCCTATAATCCTGATAATTTTTCAGATTTATGACTTTCCCTGAGTTTTGTCCTGATAGAATAAATCACAGGATTTCTTATCCAATTGTTGCTAATAATCTGGTTAATCTGTATTCTTTATCTATTTGAACTTTCTTCTGTGAATTGCTAGACTGATCACTGAAATCTGGTGGAGGGTGGTGGGGTGGTGGGGTGGAGGACTTTCTGCAGTCAGTAAAATCTTAATAGCAAACAGGAGTATCTTTATCATCTGAATCAGGGTTTCTTTCTTTTCTTTGTATCCTGTACACCTCTGGCTGCCTGCTGAAACTATAGCCAGCTTCTCAGAATAATATGCTTAAATGCATAAAATAAAATCCACAGGATTACAAATGAAATAAATAATATTAAAACCCTAATTATTTATTTAATTGTTTAGAATATATAATTTATTTATTTTTCAGTTTTCAACATTTACTTCCACAAGAATTTGCATTTAAAATACTCTCCCCATTTCTCCCCACCCCTCAACCCCAGGACAGCATGGACACCATCCATCCCTTCATCCAGTCTGTCCTCCCTTCTATTACTCCCCACTTCTTCCATCTCCCTCCCCTGTATTTTCCTGTAGAGCAAAATAGATTTCTATGCCTCAATGCCTTATATATCTTATTTCCCAGCTGCATGCAAAAACAATTTTTAACATTCATTATTAAAGCTTTGAGTTACATATTCTCTCCCACCCTCGTTGAGAAAGCAATCAATTCAACATAGTTCATACATGTTGTGAAAGACTAACCACATTTCCCTGTGACTTATCCTGCCCTCTATTTATTCCATTCTCTCCCTTGACCAGAGCTCCCTTGATAGTGTTTACTTCTGATTACCCCTTTCCCTATTTTGCTGTCCCTTGTATTATCTTCTCTCTGCTATCCCCTTCCACCCTGCCTTCCTGTAGGAAAAAATAGATTTCCATATACAATTGAGTTGTGTGTTATTCCCTCCTTAAGCCAAATCCTATGAGAGCAAGGCTTACTTATTCCCTTTCATCTCTGCCTTCTTCTCCTCCATTGTGAAAGCTCTTTATTGCTTCTTTTATGTGAGATGATTTGATACATTCTACTTCTCTTTTTGTTTTACTCCTAGTACATTCCACCCAACAGTTAATTTTATTTTTTAGATATTCTCCCTTCATATTCAGCTCACCCTGTACCTGCTATATATACACACATACCTATACATACATGTGTGTGTATATATATCCATACATGCATGTATATATACACAACATACATATACCCATGTATATATACATACTTACACATATATATTATAGACATACATATATACATATATATCATCTTTCCATGTAGGAAAGTAAGGAGTTTAACTTTAATAAGTTCCTTATGGCTTTTCTTCCCTGTTTACCTTTTCATGTTTATCTTGATCCTTGCATCTGAAAGTCAAATTTTCTATTGTCTTTTCAACAAGAATGCTTGGAAGTACTCTATTTCATTGAAATTCCATTTTTTCCCTGAAGTATTATGCTCATGTTTTCTGGGTAGGTGATTCTTGGTTTTAATTCTATCTCTTTTGACCTCTGGAATATTATGTTCCTAGTCCTTCAATCTCTTAATGTAGAAGCTACTAAATCCTGTGTTATCCTACATAATACTTATTAGAGTTGAACTGTTTATATTTCTACATGGAAAGATGATATTTTTAACTCATGAGACCTTTTTCAGTATTAGGGTAGTTGGACAGAATATATACATACATATGGATATAGATACATATACTTGTGTGTATGTATATGTGTATGTATATATATGTAGGCATGTATGTATACAGAGAGAGAAAGAGACAAAGAGACAGAGAAAGAGAGAGAGAAGGCAGAAGTAAGCTGAATATGAAGGGATGATATCTAAAAAAAAAAATTAAGTATTGAAAGGAATTCACCAGGAGAAAGAGAAAGGGAGAGATAGAATGTAGAGGTATAATGTACAGGTAGAATCATCTAACATTGGTTGGTTGGTTGGCTGTTATCCTTCATCTTCAAAGAGAACAAAAATGATATCACCATGATAAAGTGAAATTTCATTGTGTCCAACTGTGGCTGACCAGACCAATATGAGCTCAGAATGCTCTATCACAGGTTGAGCACAGACAGCCCCTGTGAATATTTGGGATAGATACTCCAAATTTGTGTATCCTGTGTTTATTTTGTGCTATCTCAAGTCTTTTTTTCTCAAAGAGCTCAGTACCCTTTCTGATGTGGGCACACCAGGCTGAGTGGTCCTGTGCCAGTGTCTCCTATGTTACACAGTCACATCCAAAGTTCTTGAGAAAGACCTTGAGAGTGTCCTTATATCTCTTCTTCTGGCCACCATGTGATCGCCTGCCCCATGAGAGTTCTCCATAAAATAGTCTTTTTGGCAAGTGTACATTTTGTATTCAAACAACAAGGCCAGCACATTGGAGTTGCACTCTCTGAAGCACAGTTTGAATACTTGGCAGTTCAGCTTGAGCAAGAACTGTCTGGTATCTTATCCTACCAGGTGATCCTCAGAATCTTCCTAAGACAGTTCAAATGGTAGACATTCAGTTTTTTGGCATGGTGCTGGCAGACTGTCCATGTTTCACAAGCCTGTAACAATGAAGTCAGCACAAACTTCAGTTTGCTAGTCAGTCCAATATCTCTTCTCTCCCAAACTTTTCATCAGAGCCTCACAAACACTGAGCTAGTTCTGTGCATCAACCTCATTGTCAATGTGTACATCTCTGGAAAGTACCCTACCAAGGTAAGTGAACTTATTCACAACATTCAAACTTCTTTATTTATTGTAACTGAGGGTTCCATGTATGGATGGTGTGGTAGTGGCTGATGGAGCACCTGTGTTTTCTTGGTGTTGATTATTAGACCAAAATTAGCATAGACAGCAGAGAATTGATCCATACTTTGTTGCATCAAAGTTTAAGAGGCTTCACTGAGTGCACAATCATCTGCAAACAGAAAATGATATACCAACACTCCCTCCACTTTGGTCTTGCCTTGTAACCTTTTCAAACTGAAGAACTTGCTATCAATATGGTAGTTGACCTTGATGCTGTGTTCATCCTCATTGAAAGCATTTGTCAACAGGGCTGAAAACATCATGTTAAAAAGCACAGGAGCAAGCACACAGACCTATTTCACTCCATGGGTAACTGGGAAGGCACGAGAGCATTGTCCATTACCCAGAACCCAGGCAAACATGTCATCATGAATCTGATGTACCATATTGATGAACTTCTATGAGCAGCCAAATTTGTACATAATTTTCCATAAGCCCTCACGACTAACTGTGCCAAAGGCCATAATTAGATCTACAGATGCTGTGTACAGACCTATGTTCTGCTCCTGGCACTTCTCCTGGAGTTTTCGGGCAGCAAATACCATATCAACTGTTCCTCAACCCTTTCTGAAGCCACACTGGCTCTCAGGTATATCACCATCTTCCAGGTGAAGAATCAGCCTATTAAGGAGGACTCTAGTAAAAATTGTGCCATCTGAGAGAGATCCCCCTGTGATTGTCCCGGGACAATCTATTCCTTTTACCCTTATAGAGATGGACAATGGAGGCATCATTGAACTCCTGAGGGATAACCTCCTCTTGCCATGTAACCTGGAAAATTTCAGTCAGCTTTTGTATGAGCAATGGTCTCCCTATCTTGTAAATCTCAGCTGGAATAGAATCAGCACCAGGTGCTTTGCCACATAAAGGGAGCCTAATGATCCCCAAAACTTCTTCTTTAGTTGGAAGTTCAACTAAGGAGGGACTGACTTCAACCTGTGGTAGAAAGTCAATGACCTTAGTATGGATTGATGATGGTCTGTTGAAAACACTATGGAAGTGTTCAGCCCATCTCTCCAGGATCATGTCACTAGATCCTAATATGACTAATCAATGTGGCTCCATCAGCACTGAGTAGTTGGGATGCACCATAGGTTTTTGGTGCATAAATAGCTTTCAGGGAATCATACAAGAACTTTGGATTGTTACTATGAGCATAAAACTGAATTTCATCTCTCTTTTTACTGATCCAGGAATCCTGCATCTCTCTCAGCTTTGCTTATAATCTGTTTTTGATGGATTTAAATGCTGCCTTCTAAGAGGTGGAGGAACTATCCTGCTAGTTGTTCCTCTAACATAAAAGAGGCAAGAAAGAGCTTTCACAATGGAAGGGAAGGAGGGGAAGATGAGAGGGTATAAATGATCCTTACTTTCATTGGATTTGACTTCAGGAGGGAATAACATACACACTCAGGTGGGTTTAGAAATTTATCTTATCCTACAGGAAAAAAAGGAGAAAGGGCATAAGACAGGGTGGGATGGCAGATTGGGGGAAGGGGCAATCAGAAGCAAATACTTTGGTAGAGGGACAGGTCAAAGGAGAGGACAGGATGAATGGAGGGCTGGACAGGATAGAGGGAAATATAGCTAATGTTTTGCAACATGACTGTTATGGAAGTGTTTTGCATGCTTACTCATATATAACCTATATTGAATTGCTTGCTTTCTCAATGAGGGTAGATGGTGAGGGGGGAAGGGAGAAAATGTGGAACTTGAAATTTTAAAAATGAATGTTAGAAATTGTTTTTACATGCAACTAGGAAATAAGATATATAGACAACAGGGTATAGAAATCTATCTTGCCCTACAGGAAAATAGAAGGGAAGAGGATAATGTGGGGATGGGTGCTAGAATGGAGGGCAAAGTAGAAGAAAGGGTAATCAGAATACATGCTGTCCTGGGATAGAGAATGGGGGAATTGGGGAGAAAATTTGAAACTCAAAACTTTTGTGCAAGTGAATACTAAAAATTGAAAATAAATTGTTAAAAAAATCTTCATTTATGCTACTGATGCTGTATTAGCAGTATCTAGTTTTAAAAATATATACTTTACAATATTATCAATGCTAATATACTAATAAACATTATAATTTTCCTAGAAATCAACATGCAAAATTTGACTTCATATTTTAGAACAACTGTGTGATTTATTTAAATTTTAATTCCTGGTCTTGTCTCATGTTTTCAGTACTGTCTGATAACTTACAAAAGGAATATTTTTTTCCCCAAAATCACCAGAGATCACTTTTCCTAGTGATATAAAAAAAGAAAAGCCCTCCTTACACATAGATACAGTATTTGGCTTCCCATTTTAGGGGTGTCAAAATTAGATAGAAATAGAAATCATCCACATATAAAGATCCCTTTGGAAACATATGAACTTAGTTTAAAATTTAAATCTATTAAAATTTTATCTATTTTATTGCATTTTTATTTATTTTGTTAAATATTTCCCAACTACATTTTAATTTTGTTTGTGCAGCACTTTGGAGTGTTGTGAGCCACATGCAGCCAAATCTTGTGTTTGGATTCTCTGGGTTACTTGTTATGATATGAAGAACATAAGACCATAAAACAAGCTTCTCAATTATTCTGGTGACTAATTTCTTCTTATTATTTTTAGCAAACCTATGATTTTCTTAGTATATGGAATTTGTAGCAGTGAAATTCCCACATCTGTGAAGAAGACTGATCTGAAATTTAGAATCTTGGAGAGTTTCTGAGTGGGGCAATAAGAGACTAGTTAAATGTTCCTTAATCCTATGGCCATTGACAACACTTGAACCCAGATCTTCCTGACTTCGCAGGTTCTTTATTCACCATGCTAAACTTCTTTTATAAAACTGAATTCATGCCATGAGAAATTTGCTACCACTACCAGTAGATTAGATTGTTTTATTCTTTCACTTGAATGCAAACACCTTGCAATATATTTTCAGTCATTATTCTATAGTTCTTGGTGTTAGTAATGGATTTTGAATTAACTGTGAATAAAGACCATCTATTCAGAAGGAAACACAGAATAAGCTTCAGGAGTTAGAAGCACCCTAAGTCTAAGAGCTAAGTTGGGGGAATGTGGAAGAGAATAAGTATTTATATGACACTTATTATGTGTCAGATACTGTGCTAAATGCTTTACAAATAGTATCTTTCTTGATCCTTACAAGAGCCCTGAGAGGTAGATGTTGTTATTATATCCAATTTACAATTGAGGAAACTGAGGCAAAGAGATTACGTAACTTGCTCAGATTTTTTTAAAGATAGAAAATATGGCTTTTTTGTAATCCATTTCCCTAAAAATGATAAGCAGTTGAAAAGCAATTAGTATCAGTTTCATTAAAAATATCACATTTTAAGAAACTTTTTACCAGAAAAACAAGTCCACCTAATATATCAATAGGTGTTATGTGAGGTTGTTAATATACTATTATGGCTATTTCAGAAACTTAAAATACCTATGCATTTTATGTTACTTTTATGTATAAGATTGGTATGTTAATAAAATTATAATAAATTATAGATAGATGATAGAATAAATTTCATACATTATTTTCAAAATAGTATTTAAAATTTTTCCCATGATTTGATATGGACAGATCCAAACTCTTATCCAAGTAGTGTCTGGTGACCTACAAAAAGATGGTGTCACTTCAAAAATCAGAGGTTTTTTTTTTCCAGAACAGAACTGTGACTTGAAAAGGACCTGTATTTAAAGATTTTCTTGAACTTCAATTAAGTTGTTAAACAAAATATTATTAAATATCATTTCAAATCATTTTCTTCACAACAATCTTGTTATATACACCCAATACTGATATATGCTGTTGCCTACTCTACCTTAGTAGAAGGTGTTAGTTTGTGAAAACTCCTTGTTTTGTTGTTGTACTTGGCTTGCACGGAATCAATACTCATCAAAAATTCCAACCTCATCCCACATTATGCTTATCAGGCAGTGGTTCCCTGTAATTTCTATTTTTTAAATTTTTTTTTAAAAAGACTAAATATGAGAGTATACATTGATTGATGTAGTCATCTTAGTTTGACCCTCTGTTGTGAGCTATTGAGGTGATTTTTAATTTTGACCCTGTCACCGTCCATCATATTAACTGCTTCTCTCATTTTTACATCATGATTTACACATGCTGCCTGTGTGAGCTTGGTAAGGAATTGAACCTCTCACTACCTCAGGCAACTGTCTAAAATGGTAGTTCTCACACTTTTTGGTCCCAAAATCTATTTATATGCTTAAAAAATTATTGAGGACTCCTCAAAGAGTTTTTGTTTTTATGGATTATATCTAGTAAAACTGATCATATTAGAATTTAAGTATATTATTATTGTAGTTTTGAAATTAAGGATACCTTGCAAATGTATCAGCAACCTCCCTCCCCCCACCACAGATATCCCTAGGCTACATTTCAAAAGCCACGAGTTTAAAATTGTAAGTTCAAGGGTAGCCGTCTATCTACAAAGTAAAGGGATTTTCCCCCTATGTTATTCTCCATAACAAAAATCACAGAACTACTTTTAAAAAAAGTTTAGAATCATGCTATCCCTTTGCATAAGTCAATGAACTTGAATTTGCTCAATGCCAATGAGAACAATGCTAGAGACCAAGCCCTGTGGTACATCTCATTTAGGGTCTCACAACAAGTCTGTGAGATAGAAGCTGCCAGGATTATTTTCTCTATTTTATAGAGAAGGAACGAGAGCTTTACCAACCTGAAGCAAAATGGATTAGATATAGATTAATGTTAAATGAAATAAAATTGTTTCTGGCAAAGTTGGTTCTAAACTGAAGAGCACATATGATAATATGGTCATCACCATCACCATGAACCCTCAGAAGTGACTCTGTGTGCAGCAGAATCCATAGGGGAGAGAGGGAAAGGAGAAGAGATAGAGAGACAGAGACAGACCGAGACAGAATTAGAGAGACAGAGTTAGAGGAGATGGAAGAGACAGAGAGACAAAAAGTTCTTAAACTAAGTTAAATCATCTTGGACATAGAGAAAAGGTTCTTCCAAAGAAGTTACAGAAAATGAAAGTCTGTCTAGTACAGTGAAAAACACCACAGAAATAAAGAAGTGGGGAAAGAGAAGAAATGGTAGTCAGTTTGGACTGATTTTATTTTTCACAAAATCTTGGAAGTAAAATCTGCAAGTGTTGCACTCCTCCTTCCAGATCACTTCAGAATGGGAAGCATCATGGAATAGATTGCTTGATGGAATTAGAGAAGAGCTGCACTTCTAGGGAGGAGGGCAAGTGGTATAGTGCAAAAAGTGCCACTCCTAGAGTCAGAAAGTGCCACTCCTAGAGTCAGGAGGAGCGGAATTTAAAGGCAGCATCAGTATTGTTGTTGTTAATTGTTTAAGTTATGTCCAACTATTTGTGACTCAGTTTGGGATTTTCTTGGCAAAGAGTTTGTCACTTTCTTCTTCAGCTCATTTCCCAGATGAGGAAACTGAGGCAAACAGGGTTAAATGATTTTCTCAGGGTCATACACTAGGATATGTCTGAGAACAGATTTGAACTCTAGAAGATGAATTTTTCTGACTTCAGACCCAGCTCGCTATCCTTGGTAACTGTGTGACCCTGGGCAAGTCACTTAACCTGTTTAACTTGGTTTCCTCCTCTGTCAAAAGGGTACCATAATAGTACCTGCTTCCTAGGGGGTTATGAGTATTAAAATGAGATGATATTTGTAAAGAGCTTTGTACCCCTTTAAACACTCCTACATAAATACTAGTTGCTGAGTGATGACAATGATGATGTTGTAAACGACGTTCTAAAGTTCACAAAGAGGTTTCCTCACAAGGGGGCATGAGTAGTAGGAGTAAGGATTGAACTTTTAATGTCGTAAATATTGACAGTCCAACACTAAAGGAACTGCTTCAACCATGCAATTCAGGACTGTCTACAGTCTTAGAGAGCTACCTAGAGCCATGAGAGGGTAAACGATTTTCATAGGGTCATACAGCCAGTAAATGTTCTTTGACTACAAAATCAGCCTCCTCTCCACTGGTACTAACAAACTTGTGATGAAAGTAGGCAGAATGTCATGACTCAGTTGTGTAATGTGTAGTCTATAAGAAACCATCAGTAAAAAACACTTAGAAATGTTGAATGATTTGTAAAGGTCTTCCTTACCTTTCCCTTGGACTACCACTCAAGGCTTCAAATTGTTTTCTCTTTCAAGTCTATCCCCATTCCCAATTCATACTTCACTCAGTCACTAGTCTGACCTCCTTACCCTCTCCTACTCAATAAACTCCAGCAGCTCCCTATTACTTCCCAGATCAAATATAAAATCATCCCTTTTGTACTTAGAAGCCTTCACAACCAGTTCCAATTGTAGAAGGTTTTCACAACCACCTAGTGTAGGAGGCCTTTCCTCCTCAAATCTCTTTTCCCTTTTTCTTATACTGTACATGTCTTGTATGTGCATCATTATTTTCTTCCCTGTTAATTTCCTTGAGGGTATGAAGGAGAGAATAAGCTTTCATATAACACCTGCTCTGGGCCAGGCACTGGGCTAAGTGATTTAAAATTATCATCTCGTTTGATTCTTACAACAACCCTGGGATTCAGTTGCAGTTACTATCTCCATTTTATAAATGAGGAAGTGGAGGAAGGAGAGATTAAGTGATTACCCAGGGTTACAGAGCTAGTTGTTTCAAGCTGAGCTGAATTGAGGTCTTCCTGATTCCATGCCCAGAACTTTGTCCACTACACCACACAGCTTCTTTAAATGCAAATTATAAAACTTTTTGGTGCCCAACACATTTATAAAACATAGTCTCTATTTTCTCTGAGTGAGATCAAGTAGCATTCAGCTGCTGTAGACAATTAGGCCGCTACCTGTAGCTTTCCTGGTTGTGCTCCTGGAAAGCAAGAATTGAGTTTTTGCCTTTCTTTGTATTTAGCACAATGCCTGGCACACACTAAGTGTTTCACTGCTACATGTTGACCGACTGACTTGCTCATGTTCACACACAGGCTCAGTGAGGTGCCTTTCTTTACATTAGATATTTGCCAGCTACAACCAAACCAATAGGGAGCCTCTTTCCCTGGACATGTGTTTCTTTAATACATGTTCCAAGATGCTTATAAATTTAGGATCTTCGAGTTTTGGTAATGCTGCATCTTGGCAGGCTGTATTCAACAACTCACACTTATATAGCTCCTACTTTAAAAAACAGAGGTGTGAATTTATTGAGCACACAGAATGAAAATATACATCGATCACTTTGGAGACACTTTAGCTCAAAGAATATGCAAATAGTTGTTCATAAAAAATAGTTATTAGCTCAATAATAGGATACTTTCCATGAGAAACTTAGTAACTCATACACCATCATCAAACAGAAAGACACAGAGAAGCCTAAGATTCAAGAGGTGGAAAAGATAGACCAGTGATACTGAAAACTGAACAGAGAATTAAAGGTTGCAACCTATAAAGTAACAGACATTTATTCAGTGTCTACTATGTACAGAGAGTGGGGCAGCTAGATGGCACAGTGGATAGAATGCCAGTCATAGGGTCAGGAAGACTCATCTTCCTGAATTCAAATCTGGCCTCAAACACTAGCTGTGTGACCCTGGGCAAGTTACTTAGCCTTGCTTGCCTCAGTTTCCTCATCTGCAGAATGAGCTGGAGAAAAAAATGGCAAACAACTCCAGTATTTTTGCCAAGAAAACTCCAAATACAGAGTCAGACATGACTGAAAAACAACTCAACTCAAATTTAGGATAAACTGAACTTTTATTTGATTACAATATGCTTATTTTGACTCTTGAAACTCCTTCTCTAAACATTTAAGAGTAGGCCTCTAGTGAAATAGGTCACTTCTATAAAGTTAATTTGAAAATTCTTTGGTAAGTTTGATAGAGTGAAGTGAGCAGACCTAAGAGAAAAATTTATATGATGGAAGCAACATTATGCAGAAAAAAACACCACTGTGGAAAACTTTAGAACAATGTCTAATGACATGACAATGAATTTTCAATGAAATGGCAAACCATGATTCCAGAGGACCAAAGAAACATACTACCGATCACCTGCATTAGAAGTCATGAACATAAAATGTGAAGAGAAGTATATATTTTTTTAACGTGGTCAATAAAGGAACTAGTTTTCTTTGACTATATATATTTTTATGAGGATTTTCTTTTTTTTTTATTTTTAACTGTCCAATTGTAAGGAATGGAAAGTAGAATTAAAAATAAAGAATACTTGCTAATCAGAAGAAATATAGGAGGTAAAAACTTATATTTGATACACTTATTACTATATTATTTTAAAATACATTTTTCTGATATTTTCCACAAAATTATAAAGAGAAATAAAAAAGAAATGTTTAAAGATAAATTGAATAAAATGAATAATCTAAGACATTTAAAATACAGTGTAAGAGATATAATTCCTGGTATTTTTGCCATGAATATAAATAACAGAATTCTCTTAATATTTGGAAACATCTGTTTACCTTTTTAAAGAATTTTATTTGTGATGTTCCTTTAATGCTTCAATCTTTAATGTATCTATGATTTCCATAATGTTGTAACCCAAACATATATTTTTATCCTATGTCCCTTATATCTTTCAGAGAAAAGCTACCTAGCATATTGCTGACCTTCATCTCTCTCTTTTAATACTCCATGGGAACCTTTGAAACATTCAGGTTCTGACAAAAACTATCTCTTCCTACCAAAACATGATCACCTCCTTTTCTGGTCATACATGCTATGAAGGATATCTATACATATATGTGTATTTAATATACACATACACAGGTGTGTATATATGCATATATGTATAACCTGTCCACACATACATTACATATGTGTATACACATGTGCATGTGCGTGCACACATATATACACATAAGTTATCCTTGACCATCATGAGTCTTTCCATTGCCCTCTGCCTCATCTGTCATTTTGATTTTTCTATATTTTCAGTGGTTTCTGTTGTCCCATAGTTTATAGTCATACAGAATCCTGGGGAGGATTATGGTATTAAACGCTTTAAATCTCAATAAACTCTTTTAATTAGATTTGAAAAAATTGGGTGCTGGAGGACAGAGCTGTCTGGGAGAGAAGAGGGATTTAAAAGGGAAGAGATCTATCAGTTGACTTTTAAAAAAGAAATACACAACCTTTTCCAAGGGAAAAAAATACTTTTTAGATGGATTATACTTTGGTGGCAAGATATTTTATTCCCAAATGTTTGTGAGTTCTAGGACTTCTTCATTTGTGAAATGAAAGGTAAGGTAGCAAATTAACATTAAAACAATAAAATGAGTGCTGATCAAAAGTTCACTACTCATGCAAATACATAGAAAGAGTCCATCTGAGGGAACAGCTGTCAGAACATCTTGTCAGCAGGTGAACTGAAGTTTGCTAAAGCACACACACACACACACTCACACGCTCACACGCTCAAACACTCACACATCCATGTTTAAAAATAACAGAGATAACTTTAGTTCCCAAATACATCAACACCTGCACAAGAACAATACTTTCCAGAATTTTACCCTCATTCTACCTCCACTTAATCATGATTCGCTTTGTATAGATCAATGACACATCATCCTTCTTTTATCCGTTCTTTACCCCTGCCCATCAGTCACTTTTTATTTCCAAACAAAAGGTGTGTCTATCATTCAGTAATGATACTTTATCCAGATTTGATTTTTTCTTAAATAGAACCCAGAGGCAGGGGGATTATATTACCTCACAATTCCTTGTATTTTTCTTCTCTTGGTCTTTGAAATCAGGCACCAGTTTTATCATCTTAAAATTCTCACTGTCATCTTATTTGTCAAAGGGCGAACATTAACATCAATACCACTGAGCCCTGTGAATAGCCACTGAGTTTCTGACCTCACTAGTCCCTGTGAACCTGGCACTTCTGTTAACATTGACCTTTTCACTTCAAAAAGATAACAGCCTCCAAGACACATGATATTATTTTGTTAGCTGGGAGGAAGTAAAAGGAAAGAAATTGAGCTCCATGCTGAATCACAAGATTTGGTTAGCAGCAATAGGAAATTTAAGTAGTTAATCCACCCAACAATCTTATGTTTACTTACGCTTTAAAGATACTTTTAAGCAAATTCATTTAGTACATTGTATCCAAATCTAGGAGACACCATTTAGGTCTTCTATAGATTTTTTCTGATTAGACAACTTTCACCAATAACTATTCACTCATTCATTAATCCAACAAATATTAACAATAACCTATACTAAACTGGCTTGAGAGATATGAAGGTAAATAAGATAGTGTGCTTACTTTAAAAGAACTAATATTCTTGTTGGGGAGAAATGGATAAGATATAGCATTCAAAAGACTGTCATATGGGTACAATCCTACTCTAGTGAATAACAGCGCTAATTACATCAAAGGAGGACTTCGTTAATATCCTTCCTCTGATGTATTTCAGTTGTTTTTGAGTCCTGTCTGACTCTTCATGCCTCCATTCATGTGTTGTTGGTTTTTTCAAAGATACTGAAGGGGTTTGTTATTTTCTTCTCCAGATGAAGAAACTGAGACAAAAACAAAAATGGTTAAGTCAATTGCCAAGGGTCACAAGACCAATCTGAACTCAGAAAGATCAGTCTTTCTGACTCCAGTTTCATCATTGTATCTACTACACCACCTAGCTGCTCTTAATCACCTAGTTGCCCTATAATTTAATACCTCTTAGCCTCATTTTACCCATCTTTAAAATGGTGTTACCAGAATGTCATCAATGCCAGCTTCATCACTCTTTCTATAGGGATCAACTAAGATCAAATACAGAAAGTGTTATGCAATTCTTAAAGGATTGTAAAAATGTTAGTTTTTCATTGTGAGAGACCAATCTTATTTCAATGAGTTTGAGATGGAAGAAATTACAGGAAGGTAGATTTGGGACTTTCAAAAACTTAGAAACGTCTAAAAATGAAAAAAAAAAAAGGTGTCAGGTAAGTTGGTGATTTCCCTTTCCCTGGCGCAGTTCTTCCACACATTGTCAGAAATATTACAGACATGACCCAAGCTTCTGGGCGGGGTCGGCGTTGGATTGGATGACCTTTATGGTCCTTTCTAATTCCAAGTGTTTTACTCTAATAATCCAAAAATAAACAAAACACAACTTATTATCATTATTTTTAATAGATGATATATGTACTTTGAGTTTTGCAAAGGGTTTTATAACTCATTATCTTAGTCCTTATAATAACTCTATGAAATATGTACTATTATCCTTCCCATTTTAAAGATGAGGAAAATGAGGCAACCAATGTCTAATGATTTGTTCAGAGTTTCATTGCTAGCAAGGGTGTGAGGCAGGGTTCCAACTTGCATTGTGAATGAATTAATGCAAAAGCATAGTACTCTCTGCCAAGAATTGTGCTGAACACTGGTGATATAAATCTAAAAGTGAGTTAACCCTGGCCTTCTAGGATCTTTTTTTGTAATAGGGGAACTAGAACTGGAAAATGGAAGAAGGAGGAAGGTGAGAAGGGCAGACTATAGGCAACATAGTTTGGAGATGGCCTAGAAGTAGTATGGTGGCTTGGTTCCAGAAAAGATAAGATGAAAGCTTACCTGTCTCACTAAGTTTCAGTGAAAGTGGTGGAGAAGAAACAGAGTGTGGATGACATGTTTTGGAGATTGTTGGGAAGTGCAGAGGGCCTGGATTCCAGATATAATGAAATAGAAACTCACCAATCAGAGCTCATTATCCCAGGGGGAGGAATATATAAGAAAGGAAGAGAAAAATGCCAAAAGTTTAACAATAAATTTCCCAATTTTGCTCTAAAAATTACTTGTGCAATGATCAAAAATAATGTCAATCAACAATGATTTCTAAATTTGTAAGAGCTTCCTTTAGTGTTTGATACAGTTTTTCCTTTTTCTTCTTCTAATTAGACCAAGGTCTTCAAGAAGACATAAATCCATTTTATGGTTGTGTTCGTTTTAATACTTAATCAACTACCTTCCTGAGAAGTCATTGCTTTT
The DNA here is from genome assembly GCA_028658325.1 of Potorous gilbertii. Lineage (NCBI taxonomy): Eukaryota > Metazoa > Chordata > Mammalia > Diprotodontia > Potoroidae > Potorous > Potorous gilbertii. The sequence goes on along the minus strand of CM053773.1, from coordinate 81,471,350 downwards.
AAATTTAACTTTTAAACTTTCCTTTCAGACAAATGCTATCATTTACAAGTGATTTGGAATGCAAATCATGAAAAGTGCTCAATACTCTTAGCTCCCGTCCTTTATGAATCAGTGCCCCATAAACCGTTGTCAATATCTATATTAAACACTTATTGACTAAGGTTTTATAGTGGTCTTATTCACAAAGGACCACTACTGCCAATGTGACTCCTGAGTATTGTCAAAGGAATGTGTTGCTTTGAGAAAAATGATTCTTTATAAACTCAGAAGGAAAATTGGCTATTGCTAAGTTGCAGGCATGAAGAATGTCAAAAAATATCCAACAACAATATTTTTGAACCATTTGTAGTGCATGGCATTTTAAAGGACCAAAGAGGGGATTTATATAGCAATTGTTGTTGTTGTTTTAATCAAACAACTGATGGACAAGTCTGGCTAAGAAGCCTGATTTATTGATTCCTATGTCCAGTTTTGAGAACTGACGTCAACCGCCTGAAAATGCAACCTTCTTAGATTAGGAAACAGAAGAAAAATGAATTTGTATTCAGTTACTGAAGTTCAAGTTTGAAAAGGGAGTAAAGTAGAATAACTTTGGAAGAGCATCTTTGTCCATATTGGTACTGGTGCCTCAAAGAGATGAAAAGACGAGTTACAAAAAGCCAATATCTCAGAAAACTCAGTTAGAAAACCAATGGATACTGTAGAACCTGTTTTACAAAGTTATCTTGACTGACCATATGACAACTGAATGAATATATGAAAGGTGTTAAGGGTCTCAATTGCATTCCTTTTTAAAATTTTTAATCTTTCCTTTTTCTAGATTGATGGACACCCATTCAGACTCCATATTTCAGAAGATTAATGTCAGTATGGTAATCCTGTTTTCTGCTGCTTTGGTTCACCTGCATTTGTTTGAGTCTATGGCTGCAGTATAATAGGATTTAAAGCTGGGAGGGACCATAAGGCTTACCTAGTCCAACCCTTTTATTTTACAAATAAGGATGTCAAGGCCCCGGAGGTGAGGAGACATCCATAAAGTCACATAGATAGTAGATCTGGAATTCAAATTGAGATCCTCTGGTTTCAAATTTAGCATTCTTTCTAGTACACCATGTCTTTCCACCATACACCTCTGTCTAAAGCAAGAAATTGACTGAAAAAAATAAAAAACCCCAAAACAACCAAAACTACTATACTGGTCTGAGAAAGACAACATGGTATAGGAAGGCTACCCCTGGAGTAAGGAAGATTAAAGTTTGTGATTTGTCTCTGGCACATACTAGCTGCTTAATCATAGGCAAAGTCTCTTAGCCCCTCTGTGCTAATATCCTTCTCACCAATGAAATAGCAGGTCCAGACCAAAAATTAATTGGCCTCTTTATTATGATTACATATGTCTTAAATGTTCTTGTATGGAAGAAGAGGTAATTCAAATTAAGGCAAAATTAGCATTATATTTCTTGACAATGACAGGCATTTTGCTGCTTTAGCCTAAAAAATCTCTCCAAAAAAACCAAAATGGTTCTAGATTTCCTTCCTCATCACCGTGTAGAGACACTTATGGTGATAATATAGAAAGTGATAATATATATGGTGATATATATATATATATGTATATATGATATGTAAGTGTCTATATATATAAGATATAAGACAGACATATAAGCTATGTCTAAGGGCTTGAATCAAAACTAATACAATGAGCTAACATATGTAAGGCACTTTGCAAGTCTCAAATAACTTTATTGTTACTATTTTTAATAATGATGATTCTTATTTTTGAGAAGTGGTTTCTTGACAGTTAGCTATCATCTATAGTTGCAAGTATTAAAGTGACAGGATAGAACCAAAAGATATTACAATAGAAACAGTAGCTGAATCTTAAGACAGAATTTGTACCTAAGACCCATATGTCTGAATCTTTAGACCAGAAAATCATAAGATTAGAGCTTGAGGGGAGTATTTGAGGTGTCACAAAGTTATTGACAGTCAATAAGGGTTTACCATATGCCAAGCACTGTGCTAAGTGCTAGAGCACAGAAGAAGGAAAAATACAGTCCTCACTCTTGAGGAGCTCACCTTTGAATGGGGGAGACAATATTTAAACAACTATGTAGGAACAAGATTTATCCAGTATAAATAGGAAGTAATCTTAGAGGGATGGTACCAGCAATTTGAGGTGGTGGTAGATGATAAGTAGGAGGAGCCTAGAAAAGGTCTCTTGCAGAAAGTAGGATTGTAGTTAGGTCTTAAAAGAATCCAGGAAAATCAGGAGGTGAAGGTGAGGAGGGAGGGCATTCCATGTATGGGGGACAGTCAGTGAAAACGGAATGTAAGTTGTTCAAGGAACAGCTGGAAGACCAATGTTCCTAGGCCATAAGTACATGAAGAGGAGTCACATGGAAAGAAAAGTGAAAATGTAGAAAGGGGCCAGGTTGTGAAGGGATTTAAAAGTTTAATAGACAAACTTTTCCTGGTATCACTAGGTAGCTTAGAGTTTACTGCATAGGAGGAGAACATGTCGAGTCATTTTTTCTGTTGTGTCCAACTCTTCATGACCCCTCTTTTGGGATTTTCTTGGTAAAGACACAGGAGCGGTTTGTCATTTACTTCTACAGCTCATTCTACAGATGAGAAAACTGAGGCAAGCAAGGCTAGGTGTCTTGCCCAGTGTCCCACAACTAGGTGTCTGAGGCCAGATTTGAACACAGGAAGAGGGATCTTCCTGACTCTAGGCATGGCACTCTGTTCACTCACTGCACCCCCTAGCTGCTGGGGATAGTATGGCCAAACTTACATGTTAAGAATATGAGTTTGGCAGTTGAATGGAAGATGAACTAGAGTGGATAGACATCTGAGGCAGGGAGACCAGCCAGAAACCACGTCTATCTACGTAATAGATCATAAGCTCACAACCAGTGCGGATTGTTCCTTTCTTTGTATTTGTATCCCCAGCACCTAGCACAGGGCCAGGCATTTGATAAAAAAACAAAAAAGAAAAACAAAAAAAAAACTTTTGCAATTGATTGATTGATATTGAAGTCCTTGAATATGAGGACAGGAGATGCAAAGGACAGATAAACTATGAGCCAAGCACTGAACTCATTGGGGAATAGTTGTTCTATCTATTTATTTACTTAGGAAATGGATATTAATGTACCCCCTACCATGTATAAAAAATTGTACTATGCGATGGGTATTCATTTCTTATTTTTTTTAGACAACAGCATCTACCTCAAGCAATATATACAGTAATATGACTTATACACCATTGATATACTACAAGGTAGATAGTGATGGATTCAAAGACAGTTCTAAACAAAATATTCTAAAAGATGTTGAGAAGGTAGAGGGTAATACAGTGTTGGGGAGTCAGGTAAGGCTTCACAAAACATAACATATGAAATGAGCCTTGATAGGAATTTTGAAAGACTGAGATGAGGGAAAAATCAAACATGACATTAACAATCCCAATATGGATGCTTTCAAAAGAAATGGAATTGTGGAAAATGTGGGAAAAGGGGAGGTAAAGGGGGAAATATGATTGTTTGAATTTTTGAAATGTCACAGAACTCTCATTGTAGGAAAGGACCTCAGAGATCAGAAAGTCCAATCCAGACCTGAGCAGCCATAATGAGAGGTAGCTGTCCAGTCCATGCTCTAAGTCCTTCTAAGGAGTAGGAAACCACTCGTTCCTAAGAATATGAGTTTCACTTTGGGAGAGCTATCACCATTAGAATAAATCAGGCCTAAATTGACTCTTTTCACCTTCTACCAACATTCTGTCCACTTATATGTAGGAGTGTTTAGGAGGACTAGCACCATCTGGTGCCAAGTTCTTTTCAGGACTGCTCTTCCACCTTTGGTGTCCACCTCTCACCCAGTCAAGAAGCTGTAGCACGTGTAGGGGCCATAGCACCATAAAATCATTTTAGCGTATGTGTAAACCAGATTAAAAGTAACTAAGAGGCCTCAAACTCATCAGTGAGTTAGAGGCGTGTCTGTCCCAAGAATATGAGGACTTCCTTGGGCGGACTGGGTAGATGAGAATAATTTGTTCCAATGACCATGAAGGCAGTTGAAGCAGGGATTATGGAGAGCTTAAAGCTTGGTCAGACATCAAAGATGATAAGGTTATTTGCTGCATCCTGGGGCCTTGCTAGTCATCCTGACTTTTGACTTTCCATTGGAATTCGATTCTGGAAGAGAGAGTGAAGCTGACGACTTTGCACGACTCTGCTTCATTGATATCTAATTCACATACAAGGAAAGAGAAGTTAACACCGAAATAATTGGTCCTCTTTGAAAATTAAGGATGAAAAACATCAAAGAAAAAAATCCCAAACCCATTTGCTTTGAGAGTCCTTCAAGCATTCCAACTCATCTATTCTCTAGAATAAACATGGTTGTTCCTTCCTCTGATTCTCATATGACTTGTAACTCACTGCCTTTGCTACTCTGGTTTCCTTCCTTTGGGGTCTATTGCTTATCAGTACTAACACATTGTTATCTTACGGTGACTTATTGAAATAAGTTAGCCCAAAGCCATCATAATCCTGGAGATATGTTCAGACAAAGATGGATGTCAGGAGGACCATCTCTTCCCTTATTCTGGTGACTATGTATCTCTTGGTTCCCACAAATTATTTTGTGGAAAGAAGGGGACAAAAGCAAATCAGATTATGGAGAAGAAGTGTATGAAAGCTATCAATCAGTTATATAGGAAGTCCCAAAACTCTTAGTGCAATGCCCAAAAATATTGTACAAAAGTAGACTTTGGGGACACCTTGTATCAATGCATTAAGGGAGAATGACAGGTTACAAATTTGGATGACGCCCACATTTGTCACATAAAAAAAGAAAAGTTTGTTCAAGTGTTTTATATCTCAATTTTTAATAATATTTTGTGCAGCACAAATGTTAATTACTCCTTAAATCTTCTATAGAATCTACATATAAATCTGCCTGAAATGAAACTGGAATTTCCTTTATGGCCTGTTCAGTTTTATTTTCTGAGATTGAATTGTTTAAGATCTCTGCTTCATACTCTGTTAATTTGAACATCTTATATTTTTATAGGTAAACCTCTATTTCTTTTAAATTACTAGTTTTAATGGCATAAAGTTATGTATAGGACTACTCTAGTATATAATTGTGTATAATTCTCTTTATGACTCCTTTTTCTTGGCATTTCATCTTATTTTAAAAATTTTGGTAATTTGATTTTACTCTCTTTGTGATCAGGTTTACTAAAAGTTTGTTGATTTGTTAGTCCTTTCAACGAAGCAGCTTTAAAATTTCTCTGTTTTTTTCTACTTATGTTATAGTTTCCATTTTTAACTATTTCTACTACAGTTCTCAAGTTTTTACACAAAAGCTTCTCATTCTGGAAGTTCATTCTGTCCATTAGGCCTCTTCAAACTTCCTCCATCATGTCACAGTAGACATCTCACCCTGGAAGTTTTTCCTCCCTTTTGATCCCTTCCTCTAACTGATCAATTCTTCCCAGAACCTCCATTTTAAGAAAAATACTGAGGCCACCCATGTCTTAATTCCTTTCCAGACTCTTTTCCTGACTTTCCACACTTTCTTCTTCAAGCCCCTACATGAGTTAATTCTCCCTAAGGCCCGTACCTCTGCCTTTCAACTTCTTTTTAATGTGAGATCTTGTCCCATTAGTATATAAGCTCTTGGAAGGCAGGACTGTGCTTTTGTTTTTAATTTGCATTTCTTGCATTTAGCATAATACATGGCAAATAGTAAGCATTTAATAAATGTTTATTTATTTAACTTCTTTTGTGTTTGTTTTGTATGTGTATATTATTGATTCTTTAGATTTTTAAGTTGCATATTAGGACTCAGTTAATAATCCTTTCTTTTATCTATTGCTCTGGCTCTGAAGCCAAGCAGACGATATTTACTAAATGTTGGATACTGGTCAGGTCATTAAACTTTAGTCTTAGGTTCCTAACTTGTATAAATATTGAGGAATATGGACCATGTGATCTCTGTGATTCCTTCCGGGTCTACATCAATGTTGGTGCCCTGCCCTATTCTAGGCATATTGTTTTTTCTCTTAGTACTATTTTAGCAGGATTTCCTAAATTTCAGTATGGTTTTTCATCATTATCATTTGCTGTCACATAGCAGTTTAATTTCTTTTTAATTTTCTTTTACCCCTCTATTCTCTAGACATTCTTAAATCTCCATTTTGTGTTCCTTGTATTAATGACTGTTTTATTGCATTTTGTCTACAACTCATGTGATTAGCATTTCTGCATTTTAAAATTATTTAAAATTTCTCTGTGCTACGGAATATATGGTCTATTTTTTCTGTGTGAGGCTGAGATATATGTATATTCCTTAATGTTCTCATTCAGAAGACAGCATAAGTCTTACTGATTTAGCTTCTCCCATAGGGTTTCTTTACTTTGGGAGAGTGCTTTTTATTTTAATTTTTGTTAATGTTTCTGTTAAATTTATCAAAATTTTTGTTAATTTTGGTTAATTACTCTGTTAGATTTTCTGAGGTCTTGGAAAAGAAAGTTCTATAATTATTGTGTTCATATTTGTCTTTTTGGAAATTCAGTTCACTTTTCCTTTATTAGTTTAAATGTTAAACAATTTGGTATAGACAGATGTCTATCTATAAATATCTCTCTGTATATACAAATGTGTATGTATATATATATATGATTATATATGTATCTGTGTGTACATATGTGTAAATATACATACAGACATATATATATATATATATGCTAATATTGTTTCCTTATCTTGGGTACTTTTAAATATAATACAGTCTCTGTTTACTTCTCTTGATGCTATGAGGTTTTATTTTTAGTCTGATATTAATATTGCAATTTCTACTCTTTGGAATCACCTGCTATATAGTCAATTTTGTTCCACCCTCTTATTTGTATTCTGATTTAATTTTTCAGAAGTGTTTCATATACGCAGTCAGTTGCTGAGGTAAATCAATCAGTCAATGGACATTTATTAAGTACTTAATTTGCAGCAGGAACTGTGATAATTGCTGGGGATTAAAAATTGCGAAAGCCGTCCATGCCATCATGGAACTAAGGTTTTATACTTTCTTTTTTTTCTAATCCATTCTCTAATTGTCTTTCAGTTTATTAGATTATTAATCTGATATGGTTATGATAATTATGTTTGCAATTTAATTATTTATTTCTTTTTTATGGATTTTTTTCTTGATCTTCTATTATAGAGAAATGTCAGTATGTCCCTAAAATTGGTTTTATTCACACTACCTTTAGAGTACCCTCTATTTGTAATGACTCCTAATACCCAATAATCTTCTCTATCACTAGTTATTTTAATTTTAATTTTTCTTTCTATGTATATATATATATATATGCATATATTTTCTTTAGTCTTCTGCTTTGATCTTTTTTTCCTCCTTGCTTAGATAAGTGTTTCAGAATCAGACCTCTCAACCCTTTAGCTTAATTATCTTTCTTTTTTGGTGTCATTTTATGAGAATTTTTCTTTAGTTTTGTTCTTTTTCTGGATTTCTACCCTTTCCAGGCTATTCTGAATTATATTTTTCCATTCATCTCCTTACTTACTCCTTTTATAGCATATAACCTCAGGCCATTAATCCCTCAAAACCAGAAAGATTGTATCATCTCTGAGTATTCTACAGTACTTCAAAAACATTTTGAGGGGTGGTACCTGTTCCTTAATGCCATTGGTTCAAGCCCCTATTAACTGATTGGCCATCTACCTCCTCACCTCCACTCCCCCATTGTTAGTTACCAGTCAATAAGACTCTTTTCATTTTACCACTTATATCAATTATCTTTTACAAAGGACGGTATTCTCCCCAAATATAGCAATGAGAAACATACAACCATCTCCCCCCAATACTTCAGGGTCATAGTGCCCCCTGCACCACCTCAGTCTCTAAGGAGAATAGGACAAAATTTTAGCTCAATTCCTACAAAGCATGGTCCCATCAAAGTCCTGTTCAAATACATGGCATGATGGCCCTATGAGACTTTTCCTCAGTTTCCACTGACCCGAGTCTAAAAGCTCACTGTCTTTCTTTTCAGATCATTGATGCTGGCTGGCTGCTAAACCTACCCTGGACTCTGATTCTTGGATTCCTGTGCCTTTTTCTCCTGGTCATCAAAAACTCTCAAGGTCAGAGATTTTCTTCACCTAGAAATAAAAGCACAAAAAATCTAAGGGCTAAGGGTTATTTCTTATAGCCTCGTGCCTTTGATAGCCATCAGAAGCTAATTTGACCCCTTTTGAAGACACCTCCATTTACCTCTACTTAGCTAATTAAAACAGGCCTCTCCCAACTATTAGGTTAACGGATCAGAAAGTTACAAAATGTTTATGTATGTTTCACATTTTCTCTCTTTCACATCATAACTGGTCCAGAAGACGTTCCAGCTATTCTATATGGGGAAGCAGCATCAACTGCTCATTGTGTTGAGAGATTCACACATCACAACCCAGGGATGAGAGCCTATAAAATATCACCTTTTTTCCAAGAAGGTGGTCTTATTTGTGCCCATTCTCCACAGATGGAAACTATTATAAACTAATCCTTCCCACCACAAGAACATTCTTAATAGTACCCATTCATTTCTTCCCTTTGGGTGAGTTGTAACTTTCAATTCTACTATACCACACCCACCCCTGATTTCTTTTATCCTTTTTCCAACAGTCTCTCACATTATTGAGGGTTAAGGAAATTGCTCTCTTTACTCTGTTCATCTCCAGGCTGTGCAGGCATGCATCTCTAGCTCTGTCTCTATCTCCTGCATTTCTTTTCTTTGCTTGAGTGACTTTCCACTGTGATATTTCTTCCACATTAGCCTTAATTCCTTTTTCTCCCTTGATGCTCCTTTTTTGCTGTTCTTTCTTTTATTCATTCAGTCTAATTTAAAAGTGATTTAGAAATCTGAAAAATGGTTTATCCATTAGTGTTTTCTTGAAAATTTTACTTTTTAAAACTTTCTCTTATGTTTCTCTTGTGTGGTGTATTATTGGTAAGTTGAATATTCTACTTATTCTTTTTCAAGAATACCTCAAATGCCTCTTTTTGTTGAAGGCTCTTTTTTTCATTTTTTTCATTCAAAATTAGACTAGGTTAATAGAAAATATTACTTGAAAATTCAACTTGATTTAACTTTGTTTTTTGTGATATCCAATTCTATTCTTTTATTTTATTTTTTATGGCTGCTGAGTTATACTACAAATTTGAATGAATATCATTGAAAGACAGATGTGGTTACCTGGCTGTTAGCCATTGTTTCATAGGAAATTGTAAGATTTAACTATTCCATGGCTTGAAGGTTCAAGTGGAAAGTCATTCTTTCCTGGTGATTAAATAAATCAATTAAATAAGTTAGTACATTTGTCTAGAGTCTGAGAAGTTTGCTTATATTATTTTCTACAAAATAGTATTCAGTTTTTTCTTTTTGTATATTTTGTTTTCAGTTATCATGCCATTCTACATCTATGATCCTTAAGTTATTATTAAGAATGTCATTAAAGAACAATTTTCAAGTTCATGTCTTTTAGCTTATGTAGAATTTATTTAGCCCCTTAAGGTAATGGTCTTTACTTTCTTTTCTGCTATGTTCTCTTCCACTTCTATGACATTCATTTGCTATTCCTTTTATAGAGTCACTGGATTTTCAGAAATATCCTTAATATGCTATCTAAATTTTCTATTTTATTATTTGTTGTCTTAAATTTAATGTTGAGAACTCTGAGTTCCAACGTTATTTCCAAAAAACTATGTTTTTTAAATCTTTCTGAAGTTTCTTGCTATTTTTCCATACTCTCTAGGGAAAACACGAAAAGCTTTAGTTTATTTTCTTTTGAGTTTTAGCTTACTTTTCATCATAGTTTAAAAGTTGTTCAATGTGGCAAGGACTTTTAAAGTTTATTTCATTTCAATTTTTTTAGCTTCTTATCAGTTTACCTGCTTGGGCTTATCCTCAGCTCTTTTCACTTGGATTTTTTTATCTTTTAGCCCTTTCTTTATATTTTCATGAACTCAGGGTCTCATGCCACTCACCCTTTATTTAGATTTATAATTTGGAGAGGTGTATGGACAACATCTTTGTCATCTTGAAAAACATGTGCTGTCCATTCCTTATCTTCAAAAAAACTCAGTTCTTTTAGTTGTTCTAGTTTCTCATTCATCAGATTTACATGTTTGAATACTATTGGCTTCCTATGAAAAAGGATTGATATGATAGAATCATAGAATATTACAGGTATAAAAGATGATAGAAGTTACATAGTCTAACCTTCTCATTTTATAATGAAGGAAATGATGGTCTTGTGACTATAAACTGGTTTACTTTTCCAAGGAAACAAAATTAGTATGTGGCAGATGTAAAACCCTGGCTTTCTTTCTTCCTTCCTTTCCTCCACATTTCACTGTTCCCTTCCTTTCCTCTTTCTTTCTCTCTTCCCTCCCCTCTTTTCCATTTATATACCATTCATCCAAAACTTCAGTCCTTTGGAGTTCAATTCTAATGCATTTTCTCCTATATCACAATGGACTACATGGTAACTACTGGGAAAGTCTTAGTAGTTGCTTATAAAATTTGAGTAGGTTTTACTGCTTTTTTGTATTTATAGTTTGGCAAAGAACATGTGGACTATATGGATTCATTAAAAATATAACTACTAAAATTACTGGAATTATGTATTATCAAATAATTTATCTAATTGATGCAATTAATTTTTGGTTTATGTTATGTTTGAAGTAAAATGTAATAAAATAAAATTTAAAAGGCACCCACATGTACAAAGGACTAAGTGCTTGCAATATTTTAGTTTCTTTTTAATTACTCCATTTTTTACTTTGAACAGCTCAGAAAAAAAATCCAGCTCTAAGAGCAAAACACCTGATGCTGTCTAAATATAGAATTTAATCCATTTGAGCTGAGGCATGTAGAATAATGTAGAATCATATGATGGTCCAACATTCAGGAATGTTATGCACATAACTACTACTGAACCAGTACTTCAATCTTGGCTTGGACCTGCAATCTCATCAATGGGGCTATTCCTTCCAGCAATGCAAATGACAATCTCTCTATGTAGCTCATCCAGTGCAACTCTCCTTTACATCCTTCAATAAATTCACCACTAAGGGTCCAGTCAGCATGTCTTTTTTCATATTCTCTTCTTATTTCATGGACAGAAATAGAGCATTTGTGAGCATGCAATGAATGGTCCCTAACGCTCACTATATGACCTCATCACTTTTTCTAGTCATAGATTTTTATAATGAGTGGCTTCACATTTCTTTCCTTGCATGAATTCTCAATTGTAATGCATCATAGTCTGCCTTTACCCAAGATTTGCTTTTCTGTTGTCTTTTATGCGATTCTCAACTTTAGTTCTTCTGCAACTCATAGGAATATGTTACCAACATATAAATTCTGGTGTTTTTTTGAAACAAGACATAAAATCATCTTGAAACCCAAAAGTCTCTTGGTTTCGGCCAAAATCTTTGTATCGTTAAAAGAATTAGGTAATTTCTTAAAAGAAGTGAAGCTCGTTCTCCTGCTGTTCTTCTGTGAGTCTAGGTTAATGTCCATTTACCATGTCTACCTCATATATATGGACTGAAGGACCAACCATCTCCAGAGGATGCTGAGATCAAATGACCACCAATTTAGAGGACAGAAAAATTTTAAAAGTCATTTAGTCTAATGTCTTCAATTTAGCAGTTGAGAAAACAAAGAAAGGCTAAATGACTTATCCAAGGTCACATGAATTGTAAGTGGAAGAACCAGCATTGTACCATCTTCTGGCTCCAAATAGAGATTATCCAGGCAATGCCATATCACAGTCTTGATGAGAGTCACTAAGAGTTCGTTTTGTTTTTCCAGTTCACATAATCGGGCTAAGCTCTTTTGAGTGATTCTAGATCTTTTAGGAAGTGTTCCCAGTAACTTTTAGGAATGTTCAGGGTTAATGGAGTCAGTGCAATGCCATCCCTAAACATGAATAATTAGAGAATTCCTCTATAAACTTAATTCTATTCTGAATCTCTTCTTTAATAGTAGTGTATCCCTTTGGCAAGCATGTATCACCTTATTTTCTGTGAACTCTTTGAGTATAGAGTCTATTCTCAATATTTAACACAGTACCTAGCACATAAAGTTTTAAAATAAATACTAGCTGACTGTTTATTCATGAGTTGTTATTCGTGATCAGAAGGTTCACAGAGGGTATCTCTGTTGCTACATCTTTTAAGGAATCATCTGGAAAACTGAATTAAATAAAATATGGCTGGGGGAAATGATAATTGTATTCATCAGAATTCTTCCACTACAACTTAGTTTTGCTCACTAAACATGAAACATGGTATCTTGTACAAAGTAGGGGTTAAAAAAGTATTGATTTGGTAAATTATTACAAATATAATTAATTCATCAATAAATATAAGATATGTAAGGGTATGGGGCCATTTCAGTTTGGGGTTTTGGGGTTTTTTTTGTTTTTTTTTTTTTGGTTCTTGTATCTTCAGTATCAAACATAATACATGGCATGTAGTAGGTGCTTAGCAAGTATTTATTGGTTGATTGTTTGACCCACTTCCTCCATTATAATTCTTTCTACAAACATGAACATCTTATTCTATTTGAGATTTTGATAGTATCTTTGTTGATGTAAATATAGTTTCAGAGGAAAATCTAGCTATTACATATTTATAATATATTAGGAGAAATGGCAGCAAAGAGCTTCCTCTGAGAAAAAAATTGGCTTTAGATTTTTATATACTGGTTTTGAGGGAAAATGGTTTATCTTTGAGAAAGAGCATCTTCAAATAGAATAAAAAACTTCCATGAAGTTTTAATCCAATGTCTCTTGACATCGCACAAGCTCAGGAAGGTTCTGACAAACTTTAAATAGACTAAAAAATGGAATTGGTGCTTGTTGTCAGAGGATCCATGGAATCTGATTTGGAGAGGAACATTATTAGAAATCATTTAATATATTTTGGTCTTTCAACTATCTATCTTTGGAATGAGAGGTTTGCAAATGAGTTTTGGTGGAGGCAATGTAGGCATTGATGGCATGTTATAATATGTGAAGTCTGGTGACACTAAAGAACTATACAATCTTGTGAAGGGGATTACTTGGAGACCAACTTATTCAGCCTCTCTTCTACTTCAAGAATATCTTTTATGGCATTAATGAGAGATAGCCATACAGCCTCTTTTTAAAAAAATATTCTCTAATTTTTAGCATAGAATAAAACTAGCATTTCTGCAACATAGTAGATGATTCTATATGAAACTGCAAATCTATTATATACAACTTTTATTCCTTTTAAATATATGATTAAACTATCATGTGAATTTTTTCCCTTCATTTTCCCCCCTCACCCTAGAAATGATTACCAAAAAGATATATGTGTGTGTTTGTATACATATGTGTGTATATACATACACATACATATACATGCATATGCAAATATCTCCTTATATGTGTGTATACGTGTGTATATGTGCACATATGCATACATATATACATACACACACACATACATATATATATATACACAATTATTCTACATGTACTTCTATGCATCAGTTCTTTCTCTGGATGCAGATAGCATTTTTCTTCATATGTCTTTCTGTTAATTTGGGTATTTACAAACTCAAATGGCTTATTTGCTCAAAGTTGTTCCTAGAACAATATTGCTGCTATTGTATACGATATTCTCTTGCTTCTTCTCATTTCACTCTTCATTATTTGGTGCAAATCTGTCCATGTTTTTCTAAGATCATCAAACTCTCTATTATAGCATAGTAGTATTCCATCAGTCATATACCACAACTAGTTCAGCCATTCCCCAGTTAATGGACATCCCCACAATTTCCAGTTCTTTGTCACCCCAAAGAGAGGTGGTATAAATATTGTAGAATATACAGATTCTTTTCCTTTTCCCCTAATCATCTTTGGGGAAAGATCTAATAGTATAATTCTGGGTCAAAGATAGTAGACAGTTTAATAACTCTTTGGGCATAATTCCAGATCACTCTCCAAAATAGTTGGATCAGTTCACAATTGTAGCAATGAATTAGTGTCCCAATTTTTCTACATCCCCTCCAACATTTGTTGCTTTTCCTTTCAATCATTTAAGCTACTCTGATAGATGTAAAATGATGTCTCAAAGTTGTTTTAATTTGAATTTCTCTAATCAACAATGAGAGTATTTTTCATATAACTATAAACTATTTTCTTCATCAGAAAACTGCCTATTCATATCCTTTAACCATTTATCAATTGAAGGGTGACTTGTACTCTTACAGATTTTACAAAGTTCTTTATATATTTGAAATGTGAGAACTTTATCTGAGAAACTGTCTATAAATCTTTCTCCTCCCCTCAATTTTCTAGTTTCCTTAAACAAGTATGAGGGAAACAAAAAACCTTTCCTCATGAGAGAATTTATTTCATTATGAGACAACCCTAACTGTTGGAAAATTATTACTCCTACTCCATCAGAATTTCTCATCATAAACACTTATGCATTATTTCAAGGCTCTTCACTATTCTGGCCAAAGTACTCTAGATAATTTTTATTAATGTCAGTCTTTAAATGTCATGCCCAGAACTGAACACAATGATCCAGTTGTAGCTTGACTTCTGCTACAAGATCTCCTTTGATATGAATACTATATTCTATTGAAATATCCTAAGAATATGTTCACTTTTTGAGGAGGTTCACCTCTTCCTTTTTTTACCCATACTTCAGTGATTTGGGGGTACTTCTATCACCAATATACGTTGTCATTTCTCTACATCAGTGCAAGTCTATGTTAGTTGTTATTGTCAATCTTTTGGTGATGGCATCACACTAAGTTCACATTGTGCCCAAAGAAAGCATAACTCCTGGTTCTTCATCGCATCATCAGATTCCAAGTCATATCCTTTTTTCTCTAGCTATGTAATTGAAATTTAAAACCTAAATATAAGTATTTATATTTTCCCCTGTTGAATTTACTATTTTGGGTTTTGATTCATACTGTAGGTTGTCGAGGTGATTTTGGATTTTGATTATGTCATTCATCATATTTGGTCTCTTGCCCAGCTTTACATCATAACATGCAAGTTTTATAATCACGCCATCTACCTCTTCAGCTGGGACAGTGAATTTAGTCTGCTGTTTCTCATAGCCCTCATTGCTAAGCAGAATGGAGCTAGGCAGTCCTTCCTGGAAATCCAAACACAGATTGGCATAATAGTAACTGATACCATTCTTTTAAGTTTGTGAACTATATTACAAACATTATTTTCTTGGTCTTCATGAAAATTCTGTCAGTATATACTAGAGGTATAATTATTCCTGTTTTATAAATGAAGGGAAAAAAGCCTTAGAGAATTAAGTGATTTGATGTGCCTAAGGTTACATAGCTAGTAAATATCAGAGGCAATATTCAACTGATAAGCATCTACTGCCTTTTCAATTCTTAGCTATTACAAAAAGTGCTACTATTAATAATTTGGAGTATATAAGAAGTTTTCTTATCAATGTTTTTTTCTTGGGATATAAACTTAGTAATGGAGTTTGGAAGATGTGGAAATTTTTATCACTTTCTTAGCTTTATTCCAAATTGCTTTCCAAAATGGCTGTTCCATTTTGTAGCTCCTTGTAGAATATATTAGTGCATCTATCTTTCCACAAGCCCTCCGGAATTGATAGTTGTCATTTTTCTCATTTTTGCCAATTGGTTAGTTATAGGGTGAAACCATAGGGTGGTTTCGAGTTGCATTATTTTTATTAGCAATTTGGAGTATTGGGTTCAGGTGGTTTTAAACAATTTGCAGTTTTTTGAGAACTATTTGTCTATATCCTTTAACCATATTTCTATTGGAGAATAGTTATTAGAAAGATATAAAATTATATATGTATGTATATATGTGTGAATGTATGGAGAGAGACAGAGAGAGAGAGAGAGAGAGAGAGAGAGAGAGAGAGAGAGAGAGAGAGAGAGATTAGAGAGATTATGTATCTTGGATACCAAACACTTATTAGAAAAATTTAATACAAAAAATTTTCCCCATTCAGCTTCCTCTCTTCTTATCCTAGTTTGTCCATGCAGAAATGTTTCAGTTTCAAGTTCCCTCTTCTGCTACAGATTATTACATTCCTTTAGTTACTTTTTAAAAATCTTTTAAAGATGGTACTGTTTCCATTGGCTCTCTTTTACCTCACTCCTGATTCCTCTCTTTTCATCTAATATTTCCCTTTCTTCTTTTTTCCCTTCAGCTAGTCATGTTCCTTATTTTTAAATGTTCATTCTTTGCATCCCTTTCCAAAAAAGGATTTCTCTCACTACCTTCACTATCTATCTTCTGTTTCTAGTTACTCTCGACCCCTTTTCTCTGATTCACAATCCCTATAATTATCTGGTCTCTTTTCTCTGTATTATTCATGTAATCAAAGTTTCCAAGTTATCCATTCTGGGTTTTCCCTTCTAGGTTCTTTCTACCACTGCCTTGAAGGCTTGCCCCATGGATTCTTCTTTTCCACTGTGCTGCCCTCTCGGGACAATGTCAATTATTACAGGTGTCAGGGAGGAATCTCCCTTTAAACGTATTTTTATTAGAAGTTTACAGAAAAAAGTTATCTAAATGTGTCTATCTGTTAAGAGAGTTTGTAAGAGTTACCGGAACAGAGTTCAAAACCATTGACCAAAATAACTTACCTATGTATTTCCTCTATTCATGCTGACTTCTGTTAATTGCTATATACAAGAGAATAGTGACTATCATCTGGTGCTTCAGCAGTATGATTTTACCTAATTCTTTGGCAAAGAAAATTCTATCAATTATTTTCTGATCTATCATTGCATTTGAATGATGTAAGTTACTCTAACTGATGTTGATAGGAGCAGCATAAAATATAGCTCCAAAGGACCGTAGATACTTATATATTACCCTACAGACTTACAAGTGTCAAAGAGAATTTTAATCAATAGGTGAATTGTAGGCACTTTGGAAAGATTACAATCAAATGGTTCATCTAAATTCATTACTAAAAATTATACTAATTTAATTTCTTTTAACCTTCTTGACAATATATTCTTTCATATGTATCACGAAATCTCTGCAGTAACTCTATTCAGGTATTACTTATTTTAGTCTTTGAAATACCTTGAATTTCAAGAGTTGGGCACTCCATCCACTAATGAAAATCATAATCTCTCCATGTCTTGGTAGATTTCAAAAACATTGGTGACCTGGAGCCTTACCATTCAGTTACTGAAGTTTTCTGCAATTAGATAGAATAATACTCAAATGACAAAACATTAAGCATATTTGTGGGTCCATAAATAAAGATTTGGTTGGACCCACTGACCAAGCGTTTATACTCTGCTAGTACAATATTCAAAAATCTTGGGTCATCTCCAAACCATAATGAGCTATCAGTTTAGGAATTCAGTAGTATATTCACCAATTAAGATAACTTCAACTCTTAGATGAATTATTTTTCCAGGCCTAAGCATCATTTCATTAGGTCTAAACTCAAGTTCTTATATTTGTTACTCCTGGGAAAAAAGGAAAAAAATGTCCTTTTACTAGATCTTGAGCTAGTTAAGGAGGTGCTCCAAATGTGGTATTTGCCTTAAGTTCACAAGACTTGATTTTAAGTTCTGACTGATATTTGATATCTCTGTGACCTTCTTAGTTTCCTCCTTTGAAAAACAGAGAGCTGATCATAATACTTGAATTACCTAGTAAGGAAAATGCCTTATAATCTTTATATGTGAGTTATTACCATTCCAGGGACAAAAGGAATAAGAGAGGAGCAGGATCATGAAAATTATACAAGCTGGAAAAAATGTCTGTAGGCTGATAGATTTTTTTAACCTATCTGCAAGGCTAATTGGATTGTCAATAAGTATCAATCAGAATGTATAAAAGAAATGGAGTGATAGCTCTACATTCCATTGCATGACATCAGCATGCTTTCTCTTAGTAGAACTTGTCTGCATTTGACATTTATTTATCCTTCTTTTTAATATTTAGCAGATATCTATTTTTAAAAAAATATTATTCTTGGCATTGTTCAGCTATTGTGTACATTTCTGTCAAATATGTAAAAAATGAGAAAAAATTCTTTGGCTTGAACTACATCTGATTTATGTGACAGAACTCAGTATCTTCCCATGTTTGCCAAAGGAGTCTTTCAAACCTCAATCATTCCATGTAATTTACAAATATATCTTAAAAGAAAGGAGTTGTTTTCCTTGTATAGTCTGCAGAGCACATGTTTCTGTCTGGGTTTAGAGACCAGGAGGAAACTGGTCCCTTGGAATACCATTAAATAGTCAGAAAAGGAAAACTTTTTCCATGAGTTACCTGAACTGAGAATACTTTATAAATAATATTCTGCATATCAGTAACATGCTAAATAAAAACAACAGGAAGATGTCTCTTTCAAAAAATATATACTTTCTACAAAATAGGAACTTTAAAAACTCACTTATGATCACAGACACGGTAAAATTCTGAAAAAAAATACGATTCAGAAATGTACTCACCTCCACAAAATTCTTCCTCCCATTCATTCAAATGATCTTGCTTGATGTTTGTGGATATCCTCTGAGAAGCTTGGCATGATGTCCCAGACATGCTAAAATAAATAGCATGTCCAGGAGTTCAAGAGATCTGGAATATGACCACTAGGACTTAAAACATCACAATATTTTCAAATTTGCATGAGGCAAAACAATTCATGTTAGAGGTTATTTCCTCATACATGTACATTTTGCGAGAAAAAAGATATTAGAATGTTCCTAAAAGGATGATGGAAAGGTAAAGACAATCTTAATCTGCTTGTGATTTTTCCCATCTCATTTATGATTATTATTTTTCCATACATAATTAGGGCATGCTGCTGTAACTGTGTTCCAGAAACATATTTGTTGGCAGCTGCTACCATTATCCTAAGTATACATTCTTACGTATTTGAATTTATGCCTTCTGGGTCCAGTCCCAAGACTAGACCGATTGCTTTTGGTAGCATAGTGCAAGGGGGAGAAAGGCCTATATGTTCAATTTCTAACCAAGACCCAACAAATAATGCAGTGCATTGTTTAAAGATGCATTCAAGGATGATGTTCTAGCTTTCTATGATTATTTCATTTATTTTCCCTTAGTATTTTTTAAAAATTCAATTTACGAGATCACTAACTTCAAACTAGTACAATTGATACAGATGTCTTTTCCTCACTTAGTTGGGTGCTTTTGAAGATCATATTTGGCAAATGATCAAGCAATGTGTTCTACAGGACAAAGAGCTAGCCTTGTTTTCAGGAAGACCTGGAAACAAGCTTTACTTCTGATCCAAACTAGCTGCGGAACCACTGGCAAAACATTGAATTTCTCATTGCTCCAACTGGTTCTCTAAAGTTATAAGATTCAAGTGACTTCTCTGTTTTGTTGAAGTGAATTTCCTAACTATGAGTTCAGCAGATGAATTAATTATAGATCTAGATGTCACTGCCTCTCTAAAAAGACCATCTTTTTAGTAGCAGGTTTCTTTAAAAAAATCAATAATTACACTTCCCTATACTTAAATATAAGTGATATAAATGAGTAGCCTCAAATTCAAAATCCATTTGTCTTATGTTTATAGTGCTCATATACGTGCAATTCTTTAACACAGGTGGAACCTTGACTTCATTTGTAAGAACATACCTGTACCCATCCCCCTACAAAAAACCCAACAGTGCCGATTACAACCTTTATACAATTGCATTTTTTACGTTTCTTGGTCACAACTTTTAAAGAATTTTCTATGGATGATCCACTCAGTAGGCTTACCTCTGATTCTCTCATTATTCTAGGAAGTACTAGGACAATACTTCAATTGTCCATTCATTGTCTCACTAGATAATTGGCCCAGCTCTTTTCCCAGTTCTCTATGTCCTGGATGATGTCTTTTATATCATATCTAAAATTCATTACCATTGATAAAAGACAATGAATATCTATTGTGTATCTTTCTATTGCCCTCTGAATCAGCTGACATTTTGATTATTTTTGAGATCAGTTTATTTTATATTTAGTCATATACCATAATGAGGAAAAGAGAGGAAAGATTGGTCTTTGTGGTACTGAGTAGCATGGGATCTTTGGAAATATTACCCAAATTTCCAAATGCTATTCTTTTCCCTCCTTCTATTTAATTTTGGGCCCAGTTCATTGTCCTTTGGCATCACCTATGCAGGATGTACATATAGTCTGATGAACGAAGTCAACAAATGACATTGCTAATTTCATTATACTCTCCAAACTTTTGTTTGTCTTAATAAAGACACTTTAACCCAATCTCTGATTCTTCTAAACAAAAGAACAATGGGCTGCATACAAATGTTGGGCAAATGTAAGCTGCTAGATAAATTAATAAAATGAATAAATGAAAAATAATTTTTAAATTTTTCTTTTACTTTTCGTTTTTAACACAGTTCATATCACATAACACAATCCCAACTTTTGGTCAGGTGATATTTCTTTTAAGCATTTATAATATAGACCACAAATGGATTTTTTTTAACATTAACCAACTGAGACACAAATAATAACTGTGTGTGCTAACTTCATA